>PKRV01000686.1:604291-771246 GCA_003709505.1 Hyphantria cunea | reverse complement strand
TTTTTTTTTATTTGAAAGTTGGTGCTTTCCATGTGGTCCAGTTCTGAAGTTCGTTTTGTTGTGATTACTTTTAACTTTCTGCACTCCTCCTTTATATAATAGGTATCTAATATAATACCATTTTAAGATTTCATAAAAATGCGGGAGAAAAGGCTCGAGCCTCATACAGATCTGCTAAATCGGCCAGGTTGAAAATGCGTACCACTATCTCGCGCCGAAGTTTTAAATGTATGGGTCCCTATCTATACTCGAAATTATACACTCTCTATAACAGAGTAATTGACATGAATAGAAATACCTGTAAAAAAAGCAACAAACCCGTGGTTACGGTGCAAAATCTATAACGAAATTGAGAGCATAGTACAAATCTCGCAGTAAATGTTTAAACACCCAACCTTTTCACTCTCACATGTATGCACTCACAGACTCACACATACGCACACTCACGCGCACGCACATACACACACTCACAACACATGTACCCGATTTTTTTTTTGTTTCTATTGTAAAAAATTATAGCGTGGGGCTCACTGCGCAAAGTGAAAAAAAATCCTATTGAAAATATTATCCTATGTCCCTTTCCTGGTTCTAAGCTTACTCCCCGCCAATTTTCAGCCAAATCGATTCAGCCGTTCTCGAGTTATAAATAATGTAACTAACACGACTTTTTTATATACAAAGACTTAACTGTGCCGAATCTCGTATTTTGCATAATCTTCATAAGAAAAGGGTACAAGGCTTTTGGTCCACTAATTAAAATACAGATTAGGTTAAAAAAAAAGAGTTCCTACCTACTTTCAGCTGTATATGAAAACCGTTTTTTTAATAAGCTTTATCGACTTATAGTTAACAAGATCTTAAAAGATCTATTTCAAAAATGGGTCTCCACAACCCCACGGACAACGGGTGTCAGGGACAATGAAGATGTAGGCACCCATTATGCTTTTACGTTTAATACACATTTGTATTTAAGACGTTACTGACGTGGGAAGAGAAATAAAACTAATATAAAAACGTTAAAATCTTCTACATATTAGTAAGTGCTTGAAAAACTTTCAACCCAACAAGTAAGAACATTTAATAAAATTCATATAGCCTGTCACTCGGGTCATCATTAGGAATCAATTGACACCTCATTCATTAAAGCCCAGCAGTTTATGTGCTACATGGAACATATAAACATATATACTGCCATAACAATTATCCTTCCTTTTGGCTTCGGGTATAAAGTGTTAAGGATGTGTGTGTTGCAAGTAAAATTTTTATTAGTAATATAACACCCTTCAAAGATAGTATTTATCTATTTTTCGCGTTAGGTATGTTAATCATTTCACATCAATGCAAGTACAATGTAAAATAGCGTAGCGTGGCAACCCAATTCACTTATAAAAAATCAAGTTTATGGTACTAAATTCAAGTGATAAGACTCAAAAGCTTTTGAAATTCAAAACTAAAGCAAATATAATACATCAAATAAGTGTCCAATGAAAGTCTTACACATTAGAATTTACTAATTGCAGCCCAGACGAAATGATTTGTCGATTGACACAACGAAAATAACTCCACAAGTTTGACACAGACGAAAACCTTGTTGAAGACCATTTTACTCTAAATTCAGAATTTCAAACTTCACTCCTATAGACTAAAAAAAATCTAATTCACTTTTATAAATTAAAGAAAAAAATCGTACCACATTCCACTACAAAAAAAAATCTCATAAAAAAAGTTCGCACGTATCTACAACTTTGAAACTAATACACACTCCAGTATTTTTTTCACAGAGGCAAAGACACTAACTAAATTTCGTAACTAAAAATTAATTCACATAAAGCATTCAAAATTTATCCACGCATTTCATTACACGAAATAATTAGATCGTCTAAATACACCGAATCAAAGTTTGCCTCCACGATAACACACTGAAATGGCAAATTAAAATAAAAATGCATCTCGTTGAAGCAATCGAACGTAAACACGGTAGACAATGGTCTCTAACGTCAACACTAGATAACACGGCACTACTTTGTTACATCACCAAACAGAAACTTCGCTCGTATCGCAACGCGGAGCGACATACGGCCGAGCAGCCGAGCGGTGTGAGACGGGAGCCACTACTGCTACGCCATGGCCGTCCCGCTCACTTCGCGGGGAGTGTTGCTTATAAACAACTATCTATATCCCCTGCATAATAACTTTTAATAAAACTAAAAGTTTGAGATATTGAAGTTTTGTAATTCTATAAAAAATGTATTATACTATTGTTTCCAAACATCAAACTCATTCATTGTAAGTATCTCATGTCTTCATTGTGGTTTAAACAAATTTTAACAGTCACGTACGCATATATGAGTTTTTAATTTTATCGACTTTAATATCATAAAAGATCATCTCGTTCGTAGCTTCTTCCGTACGACTTATATTTAAATTACCCTACATGTGAGGAGCAAAAGCTTTTATGACTATAGTAACCCAGCACAAAAAGCGACGTTGCCAATTCGCACGCGAGCGCGGGGCTCACTGTAAATGAGGTTAAAGTTTCCAACACAACTTTGCTGTACTTTTTCGACTTCTAAAACTAAAAAAAACCGTTTCATTAATATTAAATTCGTATAAAAAGTTTATACAATTGTCCATTTAGGGTAATTCAATAATTGATTCTTTTATATTTTCATGTCGGAAGGTTATTTAACCACATAGTCAAGCGAAACAATAGTCTAACATCTGAACGAAAAACCGATAACATTAGAATTTTCTACAATAGTTTACTGGAACGAGACAAAGAGCTGTTCCTGTAGCTTGTCTATTTAAAAAAAAATGTCAAAACCATCGTGACGACTGTATAAAGTCCGAAAAAGTTTGGAGGACAACCTTGTTTTTTTTACAAATATAAAGGGATATTCTTCGGACTTTTCGGACTTCGGAAAGGTACTTTCTTCGCATTTTGGGATTTATTTCTAAAAAAAATAGAAGACATTGTTTTTAGATTATGTTTTGCGAAATTTAAACCAATAATAAGCAAATATTTGTTTATTCTTGGTTTTTCTCACAGCTTTACGATGGTACAATATTCGGAAGGTTTTCTTATATGATATTGGAAAAATTCCTGACGGAAGGAAAGTGAGTGTTTCCATTAAGATCCATCAGGTTTTTCACTGTAGTTGATGAAGGTAGAAATGTATTTAAAATAAACCTACATGTTACTTCTTTTTCTTTATACATGGCCCTGTAAAAGTGTATATATACTATAGCTCATACATTAGAATAACACATAGACTTATACTTGCTGCGATAACGTGGTCAAAAGCTAAGGCTAAGCTAGGCTATCGGACGAACTCCCGGATGGCGTAAGAAAGCGGTTCCCGGATCTCTCCCGTGTCAGGCGCAGAGTGGCACACCGTGGTGGCTTAGTGGGTAGTCTGGCGAGTCAGTCAGGAGCCCCACACGAAGCGAACCTCCTGTCCCCGTGGGGGGGGGAGCGAAGTGCGTAAAGGCATTCCACTACGTAAAAAAGGCTATCGGACGATCTGGAAGGGATCTGGATGGCGTAAGAAAGCGGTTACCGGATCTCTCCCGTCTCAGGCGCAGAGTGGCACACCGTATGGTTTTAGTCGGTTCGATTCCGACACATCGCCTCGCCGCAAACCCCGGTGGGGTGAAGGCCCGAGGGGGTTTCCAAATGTAAAAAAAAAAAAGTTATCTGTATATTTTGACCGAAGAGGCGGTGAGCTGTAGCGGCGTTGTGTTGGCGGTGTCTCTGGGCATCGCCAACGAATTTAATAGTCTGCCATTCAGCTGCATCAGGTAAGCACTCCNGTTATCTGTATATTTTGACCGAAGAGGCGGTGAGCTGTAGCGGCGTTGTGTTGGCGGTGTCTCTGGGCATCGCCAACGAATTTAATAGTCTGCCATTCAGCTGCATCAGGTAAGCACTCCACAATCACGGGGTGCCAAAGCACCTGATGCGGCTGGTGGCAGACTATTTAAAGGAGCGTACCGTCGTGTACGAGGACCGAGAGGGCGCCTTGAGACGGCGATCCATGTCGTGAGGCGTTCCGCAGGGGTCTGTCTTAGGACCACTCATGTGGAAGGTGGGTTACGGTGCCTTTACCAGGGTTGTCTCTTTGGAGGTCGGGCGTATCGAGACGCTGGGGGCTTGCAGGTGGCCCTGGATAAGACGGAGGCCCTATTGTTCCATGGGCCACGTCGTGGGCCGCCCCCCGGCACCTCCATAGAGGTCAACTTAGTCTTCGTACCGGTTCGGGGCCAGATGAAGTGTCTGCGCCTGATCCTCGATGGTAGGTAGCTCTTCGACGAGCACTTCCGACAGCTTTCTCCGAAGCTGGTTTGCGCTGCCAGGTTTATCGACGGGTGGCTGAATTCCGGGCGGAGAATGGCTTTCGTCCTCCACCCGAAGAGGTACGCGAGTGGCGTGAAGCCGCCCATCGTGTCACGATGGATCATTGGCCGTCCCGGCTGAAGGCCCCACGCGCTGGCTTCGCCACTGTGGAGGCTCTCCAGTGGGAATCCTCGAGTGCCCACTCGGCCCCACGGAAACCTTTCCTTCCGAACGACGCAGGTGCTTTCCGGGCACGGTTGTTTCGGGAAATACCTGCACTCAGTCGCCAAGAGGGAACTGAGTCCCTCCTGCCACCACTGCACCTGCAGTGAGGAATCGGCCCAGCACACGCTGGCGGCGTGCCACCTGAGGAGATCTCTCGCTACCGGCCGTCGTACACTCCATGGCCGGTAGCGACAGCAGTTTTACCCAGGGCCNAGTTTTACCCCGGCCCGAGAAGACGACCTCCTTTCGGACCCGATCCACCGCCGGCGAATCGGGAGGTTAACAGCGCCTCATACTGCGCTGAGTGTGGCCACGGATTGTCGGGACGGGTTTCCTCTCCATCTGCTTCTGAGGCCAGCCATGAGGAGACGACGACGTGTGTGCTGTACGTCGCCTAAATTGAGAGAGTTTAACAGAAGACGGTACCTGCTTCAGTGCGGGTAGGCGCTGGCAAGAGTCTGGATGTCGTAATAAAGCTCCTCCCATCTCAGACACAGAGTGGCACACCGTGTGGTTTTAATAGGTTCGATTACAACACACCGCCCCGGCGCAAACCCCGGTGGGATGTAGGCCCGAGGGCGTTTCCACACGTAAAAAAAAGTTGTCAGTATATTTGAGGGCACTGAGTTCCTAATTACGATTGCTGTTGACGGGCAACAACACCGCCATCTTCCATACTCCGGGCTCCTATTATGAATTTCTTGTAAGAAAAACCCAATAGCAGTCCGACCCGCGACTTGAACCCGAGACCTCTTGATCTGTAGTCTGCAGGCAGTTAGTTGCTAGGTATAACGTTTAAGATAAATTAACAGGTAAAAAGATATTAGCTATCCATCAAAATGTCAACCCTTTTTACGAAAACTATGCGACCGGGTGCAGAGGAAGAGTACGAAATTTAGCACTGTTTAAGTTCATATGAAATGATGAGTGCAGAAAGGTAAAATATATAAAATAAACGAATTATGGGGACATTTCGACCACACCTGTCTAGGAACACATATTAATTTCAAATCAAAAATTTGTAACACAAATTTTATAAGTATCTATTGAAACTTTATAAACGATCTCTTTAGAGTTGTAACGGACAATAAAATCGTCGAAATTAGATGCTCGTTTCGAATAAGTGTTAGACATCAAACAAACAAATCAACAATGTGTCTCTGAAGAGCACGAAGCAGATATATTGGCTGTCCTGAAATAGAATATTAACCAACCTTCAAAAGTTCTTATATCGCTGATCAACAGAAAATTGCTTTTTCGCCAAATTGCCTGTTTGAAAGAAAAAGATGGATGGCAAGTTGCTACCAGCAACCCAAGTCACAAGTGCCTTTTCATTTAAATACTCTATTTTTCTCTAAAGTTAGTTACTTAAATCTGGTATTAATTTTGAAGTGTTCACACAATCGTTATTTAATCTAAGCCATGGATAGCCATGGATGGTAAGGAAATACTGAGGAAACACTGAATAGGTGATCTGATAACCTTCCGATCTAAAGAATACAAGATTTTTTTCTTAATTTTTATTATTCCACCGCACTGCACTACGGAAACGCAAAGATGCACAGCTACCTTCATTATTTTTGTTTTTATTAATCCCGACGCAAAAAGAGGTGTTGCATCGTAGCTCTCAAACACACCGATTTCGATATAGATATATCATTTTAAAGCCAGTACTTTGCGGTGGTTCTTAGCTATGTTTGGTTAGTATCTGTGCAGCTGTGTAAGAGTATCAGCTCTTTTCCAACATGATGGAGGGCATTTTTATCGTATGATTACTCGATTAAGTGCTTTTTAGGGTTTCTTTTTTAATTTTACTTGTTGATAATCGTCCATACCAGAAATACTATAGTAATTAAACAGATTGTACATGAGGATATTGAGCCATGTTCGACATATTGGTCAGCCCAATTGGAGTTAAATCATGGTCTTTGGCAAACCTGCTGTTAACTAATTATTTCGTTATTTTCACCGTGCAAAAAGGTCGCATCCAAACGCAGTGTTCACATACAAAACCAAGTGTGGGTTCATTACAAAGATGGACAGACATCAGCAGAACGCTTGTCATCAGGAGATCTGTTTCATTGTATAACAGTCCCAGAATGGAGAATAAGTAATTCATTTTTTTTTTTTCATTTTGGTCATTTTCACTCTCACGACTAAGACGGATCTATTGACACCACTCACATAAAAATACAACAATCCGTTTAGGCATGATCACCTCGCCTGGTCGGAGGATCCTTCTTTTGTGTTAGAGGGACATGAGACCCAAAGCGTGCCAAAAAATATACATACATACACTCGAAAAACATATATATAAAGCTTTAGCCCGCGACTCCACCGGTATGTGGCGGAAAGAAGCACCCTTTAACAGTTTAACAAACAGACCGATGAACTTTCGAATTTATTATGTTAGTTTGAAAGTATGGACATATGTATGGACACGTATACGTTCATATTCATAGAAATATTACAATGCACATTCTTTAATTTCGCACATAAAGATATTATAGTTTCCGCAATCGCAATCATATCGCATGTATTATAAGTGCGATAAAATTGATATGGACAAGTAGGCATATAAAAACCGTGCATCATTAGCGAAAAACTAGGCATCTGATAACCGTTTACATTCCTAAATTACATTCTTAAGTTGAGTGATCAAGGAAAAATGATATTTTTGAGAAGATTAGTAAATGATAGGTAAGAAGATTATGATGAAGGTGAATAAAATCCCATACGGCGCTCATAGCCCAGTTGCACTCGGTGATTAGAAACAATCATCGAGGGTAAGCAACGATGGCGCGGTCAGTACCTGGATGGGTGACCACTGGTGGCATGTTACCATGAGCGTCTCCGTGATTCGGAGGTCACGTTAAGCAGTCGGTCCCGGTTGTTATCATACGATAACAGTCGTGAAGCTTAGTTGGAGGCCTTCGGGCCTTCTTAAAAACATCCAACGGCAAGATTTACGTAGCCACAACGTATTCTTGCCAGTCACCAACCCGCACTTGGCCAGCGTGGGGACGTATGGCCTTAACCCTCTCCTGAGAGGAGACCCGAGCCCAGCAGTGGGACATTATGGGTAGTTGTTTGTTTGTTTTTTGTTTGAATAAAATCCCAAAGAGACCAATATCACGCAGGCTGGCGGCTCGAAGTACCAATAAATAAAACATTTGTATTTTATACTAATCCACACTACTGTTATAAATTCGACAGTAATACTGTCAGTGTGTTAAATAAACCTTCAAGAAAAGAGCGTACTCCTTAAATGGCAACGCATTTGTGACGCTTCTGGTGTTGCGGGTGTCCATGGGCGGCGGTAATCGCTTACCATCAGGCGATACGTCAGCTCGTTTGCCACCTATATCATAAAAAAAATGCCCAGTAATTGGCAACTTTGTATGTTGATCGCCAGCTTTACTACCGCTTTTAATACCAGTTCAGTTCAGATCATCAACACAAACAAATTCTAAGATTCTGAGTAGTTATAGCTCGTAACTAAATTTTAGTGACACTGAATAAAACAGCAGGTCGAAATGTTTACGTCGCTTAATAGGGTACTTAGTATATCTATTGCGCAACTGCCCCGTCTGTTACAGATCCGCGCTGACGGAGGGGCTCGCCTATTATACACATCTACACATATATATAATATTTTGTTTTTGATGCAAAAATTTAATGTTATTGGCTGTTTTATTGTGTAACATTGATAATTGTGAACGGTTATAAGAGGAAGGAGCATATGTTTCCAGTTGAGAGATGTTTTGAAATTTGCATATCAATCAGAAAATGAAGCGAGAAACCCAAAGATCAGTGCTGTGCAATGGGAATGGCTCAAATATGTCAAGCTCTGGACTGCTGATAAGCTGGTGATGAAACAAAAAATTGTCTGTAATTTCTTGCACTTCAGCGATCATTCCTATTCCTTACAATAAAAGTGTCCTCGCAACTAATAGGATTCATCATTACTCCTTAAAATTCATTACTAGAAAATAAAGAGCAGCACTACTATTCGTATAAGATTGCATTTTTTTAAATATATAAGTGCTCCGTAGATTCTACATTCTGCTGCGTTAAATGGACCAAATAATTTAGATAACTAGATCTATATAAACTGAATTGTTTCTCTTTCAAATGATATCCGCTATTACAAGCTTATGTCAAGGGTCGAAGGACCATGTTGGAAAAATATTGGTCCTTTGAACACTATAGGTTATAAACGCATATATTACTTTACCTATAGGTAGTATTAGGTAGGCCTAAAGAAAAATATAAAGACATCATTTAAAGGTAAAGTGTTTTAATTAGTAAGATTTAAGCAAATATAACTGCAATTGCATTTCACGGTACATTACGACCCTTATGACAGACTCCACCATCCCCCTCTCCAAAGGCCGGCAACGCATTTGGGACGCTTCTGGGTATCCATTGGCGGCAGTAATCGCTTACCATCAGGCAATACGACTGCTAGTATGTACCCTGTTCCATTAAAAAAAGAGAGGAACAGTGAACGTATACGCAAAATAAAACTGCGAAGAACGGTTGCTATATACCTAGCCTGTGAAGAGAGATCATGAACAACCCATAATGTCCCACTGCTGGGCTCGGGTCTCCTCTCAGGAGAGGGTCTTTACCCTCTCCTGCGAGGAGACCTTTGCCATACATCCTCACGCAGGCCGACTGCGGGTTGGGGACTGGGAAGACCACGTCGTGGCTACGTAATCTTGCCGTTGGATGTTTTCAAGCCTCGCAAAGACCTCCAACTGAACTTCACAACTGTTATGCTGTGATAACAATCGGGACCGACTGCTTAACGTGACCTCCGCATCACGGAGACGCTCATGGTATCATGCCACCAGACTAAGCAAATTTTCAAATTAATTAATACAATAGAGAACAACAGTCGATATCGTTATCATTGTCAAATTTTAGATATGATGCCATATAGATATATACGAAACATTGTTATTAATCCGCAACAATGTATTTAAACGCCATTCTGTTGATATGGAGATCGCGCCATCAGTGATTAATGCTATCCTACACCTGCAACTGACTAATCAAAATATTTACAAAAGACAGAAGTTTGCGATAGCACTTTAGCAGTAATTTTTATTTACGGCGTCACCCGCGGTACAACATTAACCGCAGGTAACGCCGCGGGGCGAAGTTAGTTCAAAAAAGTAGCCTACGCTGTATATTTATATAATCTTAGCAAAACGCAGTTTCGCACAATGATTAGAAATCCTGTTCTTATCAACAGTGCGTGAGCAAAATTACAGATAATTATGGAGATACTATTGGCATTACTTGTCATGCATGAGAATCTAAACGTTTATACTCACGTACTCACAAGCACGTTAAAATCGATTTAATTTTATTGAATAGGGGACATACGAGCAGACGTTTCGCCTGATGGTAAGCGATAACCGCCGCCCATGGGCACCCGCAACACCAGAGGCGTCACAAGTGCGTTGCCGGCTTTTGCGGGATGGGGGCCTTTCCCCTTCCCTCTACAGGTTGGGGTATGTGCCTCCTCTCACTTGTGAAATACAGCATTGGCGCTGTTTCACACCGGTTTTCTTTGAGGCCATGGTATCACTCCCGTCGAGCCTAGCATATAAAATATGGTCTCTATCACATGTAAAACGAGAGACATTAAAATGATTTTGTGAAATGTTTCATATAGGCTTAGGGTTAATCTGTTAAGCGTTGAATTAAATGCTTAATGTGGTTCTATCGTTTGTTGTTGATAAAACTAAATATGTAAATATGTGACGTCATTTCGGTGACGACGTAGCGGCACAACTATTTATATATCAATAGATAAAACTACATACTTGTACTCCTCTTTTTTTTGTTTATAAAAGATGTGGAACTGATTGTACTCTGATGGAAAGCATATTTAGAATCCAAGAGTGGTTATTGTAAGGTACAGCAACAATCGTAGGTAACACCGCGGGCCGCAATTAGTCTAAAAGAGTAGGTTAAGTCACTCCTTCTAACATCCGCTATCTGCCAGAGAAAGTCCAGGTAATATATGTCCGTTCCAGAGGAACAGCCAGACAAAAATGAAGAAAATTTTTAATGTGAGCGCTGTATGTATACACCCATTAGTTTTTGCTGAAGTAGATATTTCAAATGCATCCCAATAAACATTGCAGCTCTTACAAAGTTTTCGGCAAATACATCACAAGCATAAAACCGAAGCGTGGCTCTCACACTAACGTGGGACAGCCACGCTTCGGCATGCATGGGCCGGCTCGACCGTGGTGATACCACGGCCTCACAGAAAACTGGTGTGAAACAGCGCCTGCGCTGTGTTTCACCGAGTGAGTGAGGATACCGGAGGTCCATAATCCAACCCTTCCCCTCATCCCCCTCCCCATTCCCCAAAGCCGGCAACGCACTTGTAACGCCTCTGGTGTTACAGGTGTCCATGGGTGGCGGTAATCGCGATACCATCAGGCAATACGTCTGGTCGTTTGTCCATTGTTCCATAAAAAAAAAGTTTCATACAAATTTTCATCCCCTATTATACCCCCATTTCCAAAATTCCTTTGTGAGTGCTCACTTACGTTATATAAAGAACCTGCATGCAAAATTTCAGGTTTCTAGGTTCAGCGGTTTGGGCTGTGCGTTGATCTCTGAGTATCTTAGTCAGTCAGTCAATTTCCTCTTTTATATAAATAACAATATATACATCCATATGCATTTAGTAAAAAGCTATTAGTTTGGAACTACAAACAGACACTTAATTTATTTGTATTATTTTTCGTGAGCCTGCCAAAATAACCTGACTGTCTGATAAAAAGCATGAGCAGGTTTTAAGAGTAATGATGACTGTACTCATTACGAGAGCGGACAATGCTATAATGCAGCATGGTGAGCCACACCATGGCTACCAAGTGACCGTAGGCCCAATGATGCTTTTGCATCACTGGCCCCACAGTCTCGCACTCACCAACAAAATACCACAGGACCAATGCTGTCATTTTAGGTTGATCTTCTGATTGAGCGTAATACCGCCCCGGTCGAGTCGCCCCGTGTATGCTATAACCAGCGTGGCTCTACTGCCTTCAAAAGACGACACTGGACCATCAATATTAAATGTAAAAGATACTAAGTTATTTATGGCAATTATTTATATCGAAATTATCATTTAAAATTGTACTATCTAAAGATATGAATAAAACAGGCTGCGATCACGGTCTGCGTGGTCTGGTTATTAAGATCTAAAGTTTTTAATCCACGGTCGCGTGGAAATAATCACGTATTGATTTCCCTTTGGTCTAGTGGTTTAGTGACTTTGACTGTCAAGCCGGAAGCCCTGGATTCGATTCCCACCCGGTATAAATAATAATGTGATATAGCGACCATATATTGCGAGTCTAATAATAATATAAATAATTAATATTTTCAGACATCAAACACACAATGTCACCCAGTCCCAAGCTAAGCAGAGATAGTGTTTTGGGTACTTGACAACTGATATAAATATATAATATATATACTTTTTATTTTGTAATTATCTACATATTATACATAGAAACAAACATTTTTAAATCATACAAATATTTGGTACCTGGGAATCGTATCCGAGACCTCAAGCACAACAGTCGCTTACGCCTTACGCGCTTACCACTTGGCTAGGCAGCTAATTGGCAGGTGTAATCTTGTGAATGAAGAAAAATTTTTTTAGAGCATGATTAATTGATATTTGGCTCCTATTGTTATTAAAGCGTTATTGTTATGTAGCTTAAATGATTCATTGATACTTAAAGGATTCGGCCCAATAGTTTAGCGTGTCCAACACATAAACACAAACATACAAACTCTATATTATTACAGATATGTATGTTCATCAGCAGTCTCATCGTCATCATAACATAATACAGGCTCTGCTTAGTTTGGGATCTGCCTCGTTTGGGATCAACCCTTTGTGAGATATTTATTATTAGATTTTTTTTTAAATATAGGGCAAAGGAACAGACATAGGAGTATCGTCTGATGGTAAACAATTACCGCCGCCCGTAGACACCCGCAACACCAGAGGTGTCAGAAGCGCGTTGCCAGCCTTTGGGGGAGGGGTTGCGGTATGAGCCTCCGACATCACTCGATGAACACAGCGCAGACGCTGTTTCGCACCGGATTTCTGTAAGGCCATGGTATCACTCCGATCGAGCCGGCCAATCGTGCCGAAGTGTGGCTCGCCCAGATATCGATACATGATAAGATCAATTACTTAAAAGTATTTTAATCTCTTACAACATCTCAATATCTCGTAATGTTTACATTATAAAAAAAAACTTCATTGACTATTAAAACTAAACGGACAAATAATATGTACACAACAATATGTTGGAATTAACTCGCGAAGTGACTTTTCAACTTAGTTGGATTGGGCGCTTTGAGTCATTGCGACGTTGCCAGATCTCTCCCCCCTGTGAGAGTGAAATGAGCCGTGCGACAGAGACGGCACGCAAGGGAGTAAGGGAGCGGAGTGCGTATAAGAAAAGTTTCAAACTTGGGTGGTTTTTAGATAATGTTTAATAAGTACTTGTGTTATCAATTGACTGCCTCTGTAGCGTATGTATGCGACTGCTGTGATTGAGTTCTTGGGTTTGATTCCCGGATCAGATAAAATAATCGTACGATCTACATTTGATTCGGAATCCGAGTGTTTTTTATGTATTACATGTATTTATTTACAATTTATTTACGATAAAAAAACAGTATATATGTATTTCTAGCAGTTGTCTAGTAACTATAACACAAGCTCTGCTTAGATTGGGACTCACTCACTCGGTGAAACACAGTGCAGGCACACGGTGGGAAACAACACCGGTTGTCTGTGAAGCCGGTGGTATCACTCTCCCACGGCACACTGTATTGGCAGTCTAAAAATATATAACCTGTTTACTATTGATGATGATTAAGACTTATATTATTCAACGACAACAGTGCTCGTCACTACCCAGCTTCTAAGGGCGGAAGCGTAATATTAAATTGCTTATGATATTAGTAACTAATCTTGAAAAACATAATTTTCAAATCTAATTAGTTATAATTAATGTAACACAATATACAGTACAAACAATATACAGAATTCAAGAATTGTCAGAGGTTTCTCATGAAAGTAACCCTGACAACTATTTACTTTGACAGGCGGTTTCGTGTAGTGTGATGATAGACCCTGATCGGTCGAAGGGTCGATGGTTCCACTCCTAGTACTACGTGTGAAGTGAATGGTTATTTTTTATATGTGTGGATGATTACGTATGTATTAATTTAGAAATAATTAAGCATGTTTGTCAGAAATCCGGTTACCGTAGTATAGTCCATTCGTTTAGATAGTGTCGGTACACCCGCACGCAATTGTGGTTGTTGTTGTGAAATACGAATATATTAATCATATTAAGCGTTATTTATGCATGCGATTGCCTACGTAGTAAAGAAAAATTACTTGAAAAACAAAACCATTTCATCTTTTTATCATAATGATGACATTGTCAGTTTACACGTTTGAAGAGTCAACAAACACAACTATTCACTATACTGCTGCGGAGTATATAAACTGACAAATCATACTTCCCTGAGGTAGTACGCCGTAGGCGCGTCTTTGTATTTTTTTTTACAAAAAGCCGCATATGCGACAGCGTCGGCGGCGCGAAGCGACCGTACCTAAGCGAATGGACTCTGCCTAGTTTGGGATTATACAGATTTATATTTTGATGGGACGATAATTGTTAGTTTGAAACAAATTAACCTTGAATTATAGCTGTTGTTAAGTTTTTATTAAATTAAAATATTATTTTTATCAATTTATAAAAGTTGTGATTATATTCATATTTCGGCACGAAAGGGCCGGCTCAACCATCGGAGTGATACCACGGCCTAACAGAAAACCGGTGTGAATAAGCGCCTGCGCTGTGTTTCACCGAGTGAGTGTGGATATCGGAAGCCCATACCAAGACCCCTCGACCTATCCCCCTCCTCATCCCCCGGCGGCTGGCAACGCACTTGTGACGCCTCTGATATCGCTTACCATCAGGCGATATTTCTGCTAGCTTGCCCCCTATTCCATAAAAAATGAAAATACCTAATTGTCTTTATTTTTAATATCCTTTGCATTTTGAGAGGGTAGTATATAGACTTTAAGAGGGACGATGATCCGTGAGTTTGTTTCGTCCTTATCTTTACTTCTTCTTCAGGGCTTCAGTTAGGCCGAACTCATCTGCTATAAAAAACGTTTAACTTGCAAATGTTTTCAAGTTCTAGTTGCAGAATAAATGATTTCATTACATTTGTGTCATTGAACCGACTAAACCGTCGGTTCGAGTCTAATAACCCACTTCACCCAAGGACCCATGGGGATTCTTATCTATAAAAATAAATAAAATTGGGAGTGTAAAATAACCGCTTTTTACCAAATGCATGTATGTATATACTGTAAATATACCAAAATAACATTTTTCACGATTTATGTCTGCCTGTCGGTCTGTCTGTTTGTTTTGGCTAACCTCTGAAAGGGCTGGACGGATCTTGATGGAACTTTCATTGGCAGATAGCTCATATAATAAGCAATACCTTAGGCTACTTTTTTAGGTTAATTATGCCCTGCGGTGTTACTCGCGTTTGTAAAGGTACAACAATTACCGCAGGTGACACCGCGGCACTCGGTCTATTACAAAATTAGTATAAATACTTTACTGAGTGGTGTTTATACCATTACTTCAGGTGACCACAGCCCGGGGGAGGCATAAATAAAAAATACATGAGTTCCAAACTTGCATAGGCCTTACTTAACTTGCTCGTATAAAGTTTATCGTTACATGTGAGGGTTGGTACGTATTGTGATGGCAAGCGCTCGCTATTGCTATCGCCATGTTTGAGATAATTATGTATTTTATTGCTTTATGCACATATACAATTACACAAGCATCGGCGGACTTGATGCCTAAGGCATTCTCTGCCAGTCGACCGATTGAGCAATGTAGACAAAACATGCAATTAAGATGAGATTATAGACTTTAATGAATGCTATAATTAGCTTAAATACTGGTATCTTAGATGAGAGAAATTTAAACAGTTATATATACATAAACATACATATATGTATAGATATTGATATACATACATACACATATAGGTATTCTAAAAGTATATATGTACGTTAGTGCTTCAGGACATGAAAATTTTGTGAAAATAAAATTAACGGGGGACTATACAAACACAGAGTATTGTCGTATGTGAGGTTCGAACCTACAACACTCATAGAAGGCTTCCTGGAGACTCCTGAAACCACTGTACCAAACGTGCAGTCAACAGTGCAAGTTATAAGACTCGAAGATGACTGAATGTCGTTGTTAGTAATGAGAATAGTCTAGTACAGAAGTCTTTTCTAGAGAACAAATATACTCTTCTTAATACCCTTGTGCTTAAAGTAATCTCAATCAGTTTTTTTTGCTATTTGCCGCAGTGCATCCATTTCCTATCTTACTTTTCTTTTTTATGTATTCACCTCACATATCTCACACCTGACGTCCACACACGACCACCTGATCCCAAGCTAGGCAGAGTCTGTTCGATGATAACTAGAAAGCCGATAAACATACACACTGTAGATAAAGTGCACACAGACAATAAATCTGTACTCAATTTTTTTTCCAAAATGCACCTTCTTCGCGTCTTCTATGCATCGCCTAATGGTTGATTGGTAGAAAATGTCTCAGGCATTAATTCCGCCAATGCACAAGTGCATGATACTACATCATTATAAAATAATATGATACGTGTTCATCACACATTTGTCCCTTAATATCCTCGTAGTTATGTCCGCCCAAGTCATCATGGAATGTCCTGGTGTCGCAGAATATCGGACGAGATACCTCGAATCGCTGAGGTCACTTCCAGAAGTCGTTGGCAACTTAAAGGGTCTCGAAGGCTTGGGGGAACTGGGTTGGCTTGAATAATACCCGACCCATCACGGAAAATAAACGCATAAGACTATACTTATCCTCGTAATTAATTACCCATATTTATACTCAACTATTAAAGGCAATCAACCTGGACTGTACTATCAAAAGTAAGTGAAATCGAATTACAGTGAAACAAACGAGTATTTAATTACCAATGGCCACTTACACAGGGAAACTGGCGTATGTGAATGTATGTTTTCTTCTAGTAATTGACAAATAAGAGTTCCCAAAATTAAAGTCAGACCAAAATTTTGTTGGGTTTTGCGCACCAGCAAATCTTAATAACAGCCCGGCGTATGAAATTTTGGTCTTGTTCCACAGCCGTGCCTCTTAGTACACGTTTAGCCGTCGGTCCCAATGGTCATGAACATCTATGGCAATCGTTATTGGGATATCAGTGCCCTCAAATATACTGATACTTAGTTCAGCCCTCGAATTCATTCTGCATCAGGGTTGCCAAAATAGATGCCGTGGAAAAACTGATGTTGAGGTAAAACCGGTTTAACTAGTAGCCAACCGAACATAATCTTACGAACAATAATGGCTAAGAAGAAGAATACATTCTAGAATTAAACTCACTTGTATTTTTTGTTTTGGCTAATATATATATATGCAGGATGTACTTCAACAAGTTCCATGAAGTGCCGACAATCGAAAGTACAACATTTCTAGGAAGAAGTTCCCAAAACAGTTTCTATATCAGTCAGATCACGTGACCTAGGATGAGTTTGCATCTGTCAGATTACGGGACCTTGTATGAGTTTATATATGTCAGATTATGGGTCCTAGTATGAGATAATATCTAACAGATCACGTGATCTATCACTCAAATTATTTTTCTGTCATTTTTGCTTTATCGTACAATGGTTAGCTTAACCGTAATCTGTGTTTTCTTTCAGCGAATCTTTAAAGTGAATAGGCAATGGTTAAGAACGTCAAGGCAAAGTCATGTATGCATACTTTCATCTTTCAAGACTTGACAGGATGCCACGCAAAAGCGATATAATTCATTTATATAAATCCATATAAAAATATTTCAACCCTATTAAAATGCAACACGTAATCAACACCAAGAACAAAAGTTACCAACACGGCTCTAACTTAGCTAAGTGTCTAACTTAGTTTCAGATACAACTTCTAACATTTAGTTACAAAAAAGTTTTTAATTTACTATACTTTAGACTTTTCTGTATTATTAGTATTTGTAACAATATACATAATAATTTGACATTTTAACACACAACGCCATCTAGTCCCAAACTAAGCGGAGCTTGTACTATGGGTACTAGATAACTGATATTAATACTTATATACTTTTTTTTTGTAAATACATACATATTATACATAGAAAACACCGGATGGATAGATATATTCTTACTTTATCATCATCATTATCAGTCCGTCAGCGTCTCCAGCCCCTAAAGCGCCCCTGTGCAATCATTACTCTAGCGCCCTTTAGGTAAGCGTGCAAATTCATTAAAAATGCCGCGGAGTGTACCCTTAACACTGCTACGCCCTGTAGGTCAAGACGTCCCTGCATGAGCCCTCTCCCAAGTTACACACACACACAGAGCCTGGTTCCTGCTTTCTGCGTTCTGTCCATTACTACTTCGATCGTTGTAAAACTTACAGAAACTTATTTTTTTATGTGATTTAAGTTTTCTTATCATGTAATGACAAACGAGCAGTCGTGTCACCTGATGGTAAGTGAATACCGCCGCCCATGAGTCACAAGTGCATTACAATTGTATTAAATTCGGCGTTAATCGCTTACCATTAGGCGTCTGCTAGTTTGCCCAATTCATAATAAAAAATAGTTCTACTTGGATTATAATTAGGAGTAAATAGATTTTGTTTGTGTGTTTCGTATTCCAGACGGAGATGGTACGTCGATATATTAAGTTTTATTTTTCATAAAATCTTAAGCAATCCGTATATCAAAGCTAAAAGGCTTTACAGTTCCATAGATAAAATAAAAAAACAATCCTAAGTAGGACACAAGGAGAGGCCGACGATCTAGATAGATCCACCCCTTCCTCAACTCACCCCGTTGATATGCGAGGGAGGTATAAAACATTCAGTAAACAATTACAACTGCTAACATGGTACTAACTGATTCCAAGACAACTTGCGGCGGGTACACACTGATGCCATTTCTGTCACTCTTACTCTCACTGTGTTGTCCGTGCCCCACAAATAGAGTGGCGGTGTTGGTGCTCAAATAGTCCAACTCACTCGAAGAAAACCTTGCCCTTCTTCGACCAGTCCGTTCGCCCACAATAAAGAAAATAACATCTAAAGTAGAACTAAGTCGGTGTGAACTCGCCCTAACAAAGTAATGTTACGCCATGATATTTAGCCCGTTGATTGCCACCGTGGCTATCGGAATTCAATTAACCGACTTACTAAAGGAGTTAAAGTTATATTCGTTCAAAGGTTGGCCCGGAATTGCCTTCAGTTGGAAGGTTTGTCTGTAGGAGTATTTTATTACTACTGCATGACTAGAAGTCCAGTAGCTGCAGGTTTTGCGTTAGAAGCAGTTTAAAAAGATTTTTCGCATAACAATGTATTAAGAGTACAGAGTGTAACCACTCCTATTCATCTCATGGGTGTCGTAGGAACCGACTAAGAAAACTACGCTGGACATCAGCACAGCAAAGAGAACCGTGGGAGAGTCACGCTTCGGCATGAATGGGCCGGCTCGACCGGAGTGATACCACGGCCTCACAGAAAACCGGTGTGTGGGTCACCATGCTGCATTGTTCTTTTTCGCATTGAGGATGGTGACCACCACTCTTGGATTCTGCTCATGCTTTCCATCAGGCAGGGCAGTCATTTTGGCAGCTTAAATATACATAAAAAAAAAAATACGACATCCTGAAAAAAACCATAGACTTTGGCCATCCATACCACGATACCTGGGCGGCTTGCCAGGTATCGTAGTAAGGCCGAACGCCTTTGTAAGAAGAGGTCTATGAAAGGCAATAAATACGCTGATGACGATGACATCAGAGATACATGGACAGAAAGACTTGTGGCGACATCCACATATAGTGCAAAAGAAATATACTGCAGCGCAATCTACTGAAGATACACTGAACTACGGTAGTATTCGAAGAAACTAACAATCATGTATCGCGCAATAGAAGTTCTCGCGTCGATTAACATATATACAACTTACCAACATCAATCGTTGGGCAATGGCCTGCCAGGCACGATCACCTCACCTGGTCGGAGGATCCTCTCTGTAATAGTGATCAATCAAAACCGAAATAAGGACATGCACTTCTAGCTACTTCTCCCTTTTTCATGGGACGGATCTCATGGATGTCCTTTTCAAGCTTGACAAAACGGGGTGAGGAGGACTTAAGTTTACTCATGCCAAGTTTAAAAGACAGCGCGTATCGTTCAAAACAATACTCCAGAACCCTAATGAAAACGCTAGATAATAATTAACCAAACTCAATCATGTGTAGTAGCTTTCCGTCTCCATTCAATTTCCCTTGATTTAAACTGAATCAACTCACGCGCCAATAAATTTCACTGTGATATTAGCGTGTGGGCGACACGAGGGGATGAAACAGAGAGGTGGAGGGGGCGAACGGGAGCGCGGACCCCCACTCGACCCATTGTAACGCAGTGATGAACGGAGCGATTTAGCTAATATAATGACGGAGGGTGAAGAAATTGATAATATATGGCAGAGGTATACAATGGTTAAATAATTATTTGATTATTATAAAAGCTTAGGTATAAGCCGGGGCAGGAAAGAGTATTGCCATATATTTCTATTGCTTAGAAGAACATATATATACAATTTATATATGTATATATCATCGCATTTAATAATAATAATGAAGACGGTCTGAGTTTTTTGAGGCCATTTCTCAGTCAGTTGCCTGTTTGAAGTGTCAGTAGAAATACAAAAAGACAAAAAAAATATAACTACATTTTATTTTTTATTTATTTATTAATCTTACGATAACTTACAGCAATGCGCTTTAACATAGGTTACAAGTATAGCTACAAAAAGCCATTAACAAGTCTACACATAGAAACTTAATATTTAGAAAAGAAAACCCTTTTACAAAAATAACAAAAAAGATAGTTAAATATTTAAGAATAATTGAAGATAGTTAGATACACATAGATAATATGATTTAAAACAATAAAGTTTTGTCTATATTCATTTTCAATGTACCCAAAGTTCGTGAGGGGCACGAGAACTTTTGATTTTTTTTATACTAAAGTTTGTTGTCACATCTTCCGAAACTTCAATATAAGGACATAACACTAATCAGACTTTTGAAGTATGCATGGCTATTTCCAGGATAAAGAGTTACCTTCAACCCTTTGATTGTTCCAATTTTTATATAATTCCGATTAGCAATTCTGGCGTGATTCACCAACAAACATGTATTCGTATTCGCAATTATAACAGTACCTAGATTGTATACCGCCACCAGTTCTCCACCTACAATCGCTAGCTACATCAAAATCAGCCGCCCATTCATTATCCAACAGCTCGTATAATACTAGTCTATACTTAAACGGATAGCTTCCAGCCTATAATCTGCTCCCTTCCAGAAATAGGTATTTATAAGCATATGTCTTCGCCAATATCGTTATCTGTCTTTGAAAATAATTTCAAATTGTGGGCTTAAAATATTCTTACTAGCTTTTGCTCACGACTCCGCCCGCGTGTATGTCGGTTATCGCAATAAAGAGTAGTTATGTCCTTCCTCAAGAATCAAATTATCTCCACGCAAAGTTTCATTGGAATTGGTGCAGCGGTTTGGCCGTGAAAACGTGACAGTCAGACAAAGTTGCTTTCGCATTTATAATGTAAGTATGAATTACGTGTTTCTATATCTGAAAAGGACGATCTCTCATACAATCGTTGATTCTTATTTTACCCCTTTGAGGGAGAGAAGAAGAGGAGGGGATTATGCAAATAAGATATTATTTTTTCAAAGGAAAAGTTACATCCATTGACAAAAACAAAATCATGTTTGAAATATTTATTTAGTTATTTTATACATCATGCACATTTGTGCATTTGGCGGACTTAATGCCTAAGGCATTCTCTAACAGTGAACCAAAGGGTGATGCAAAGAAGGCAGAAAGTAGGTAGGAAATACCAACAGTTTAGGATCTGCATTGATAATTCAATCCGTTAGGTCAAGTAATTTTTGCACATATATATTATGAGGGTTCTGTCTAAATAACAGTTCTTAGAGATTATACGATTTATATCTATCTATAGCCATGGTTTCCTGTAAGAAATTGCTTTAGAGCGATAAGACCGCCAATTGTACCTCCTAGCTTTGTTACTAATCTGGTGTGTGCAATAAAGCGATTATTATTATTATGCTGCCTCGGTGACGCAGTGGTAGCGTATGCGACTGCTATGTTCGAGGTCTCGGGTTCGATTCCCGGGTCGCACCAAATGTTTGTGATCTGCAAGTATTAGTTTCGGAGTTGGGTGTTTTCTAAGTATAATATGTATGTATGTATTTACAAAAAAAGCATATAAGTATTTATATCAGTTGTCTAGTACCCATAATACAAGCTCTGCTTAATTTGGGACTAGATGGCGTTGTGTGTTAAATGTCCGAAATATTTATTTATTTATCGATCGTCGACCAATATTATTTTAATTATAAAGTTACATATTTTATAGTTATAGATAAATAACACATATTAGTTGAACTGTCATTATATAAACTTTCCGTATTATAACGGGTCAACATACACACTGGACAGGTGTAGCTCGATTAAATCGATTTGTATAAAATATATATCGTCATAGTAAGTGGCTCACCATGAACTTTACTTGTGGAAATTCTACACACAAGCTTCATGGGTAGAAACTTTGAGTTTGATATTTAAACCGTCTGTAATAGGCTAAAATTGGACATGGGTGTCCTCTCCTTAAAACGAAAGCTTTGGCCATGGCCAAACTTTGGCCAAACTAAAGCCAAACTATGGCCAAACTGATTCATATAGGGTTCGAGTCAAGTTTTCCTTCTCTTCTGTTGCCCTGCATGGTTTTCCTCCTCAGTCAGGTATGTTAGTTCAATTCGTAAAAAAAACCAAATGATTCATCAGAATAATACTCTTAAAGTGTCAAGTTATGTAAGTTGATATTATATAAATGATTTATTAAAATAATTCTTATAATGGCAAGTCACACGACTCCAAGAGTGGACCTTAAGGTTGTTTTTAAAAGAGGCTCACGAGCCCGTACAATGGGTCTTCCTTTTCAGCAGAGTAACAAGTGTAGTATTGAATTGAAAATGTGTGCTAAAACATAGAATACAAGGATGTATCTTGACAATGTATTTTATTAAATTGATGAATCCTGACTAAACCCAACAGTTATTACGATAATCTTAAGAGAAATAGACGTGGTTACACTCCGTCCTCTTAAACTGCTATAACACGGAGAAACTCAAAGGAACCAGCAGAAAAATATCTGTACTTCAATTAAAATTTCAAAATGACAAAGAGTACATGGCGTACAAATTAACGACCTTTCAAAATGAAAAGTTTCATCTCAGCCCAGTAATTATTATCTTGGCAACAAAACATACATTTACTAATGTTAAAAGGCCTGTCCCACTTCGTATTCGAAAGTCTTCGGAAATAAAAAAAGCACCCTTCAATTTCTCAGACCCGTCGGCCAACGGAAACGACCGAAGAGTTCCGATGTTACACGAACGTGAACATCTGTCGGTCGGCGCGTGCGTCGGTAAAACCTGTATGTTCGAAAATTTGAACAGGTGGTGTCTTAGTGGCCAGGGTGAAAAACTGGAAAAGAGATGGGGGGTATAAATATACCTATAATATATTAATATCGGAATTTTTGTTTGTTTATGTCCATGACCTTACGAGGGGACAAAGTTACTGATAATACTGTATATCTTTTTTTTATTTATTTTTAAACCGTTAGTATAGTGGCTGTCTTGTTGTGAATTGAGGTTTCATTTTTTAAAGGAACTTCTGTACTTTACACGGGCAGTGTGAATAGACCTTTCCTAGGGAGATATTAGCAAGGGGGAGATATGGGTTGGATATTAAACACAGGTGTGTGATTTTTGCCATTTTTAATTTGATTATTCAGAGGTTTCTCTGAGACTGTCGGTGGTCCTTGCATCGATTTAAATAGGATATATAGGTGGCGAACGAGCAGTATCGCCTGATGGTAAATAATTAACGCCGCCGAAGGACACCCGCAACACCAGAGACGTCATAAGTGCGTTGTCGGCCTTTGGGGGACGAAACGAAAATATTAAAAAATATAACCGAATTCGTCTAAACGGTTCTCAAGTTTTAAGCTTAGCAACACATTTGGTGGTTCATTTTTAGGATTCCGTACCTAAAAAAACGAAAAAACAGAACCCTTATAGGATCACTTTGTTGTCCGTCTGCCTGTTTCTTAAGACCTTTTTCTCAGGAACGCTTGAAGCTGAAATTCATATCAAATACTTAAGTCTACTGTCCTTTGGAGCTGTGAAAAAATCACAGCTCAAACTTCTAAGCCAATGCAATCAAAAGAGCAAATTTTCGACACTCGCAAGACTTCGCAGCCGTGAACTTAGAATCTTGGAACGTTGGCACGAAACAACTTCTTACAGCTCAAATAAAGGAAAAATTGCGAAAAGCATAAATTTTTATTTACATCATATAATATATTTACAGGTTTGTACGGAACCCACGGTGTGCGAGTCCGACGCACGCTTGCCGATTCTTCTATTTAAATAGATTATTAAAGAGTCGACATCCTACAACGACGTTAGATATGACGAAATTTCCGACAAGTATCCATAATGATTTGTAGCAGTTTAATTACCTTAACCACTGCCTTTGCACTTCCTCCTATTACCGGATTGGTATCAACAGGTGGTGTGTTGGATGCTTAATAGTCCGCACACAAATACGTAAGTATAGTTTTCGAGTTATAAGAGGCCCTTTAACATACATAATTGGATAGTTCTGATACCTTGAGAATTAATTACTGTGTAGTAAATATCGTTGACATAAATTTCTATATTCAAATGGCTGACAGCGGATGCATGCGGACTACCCAAGACCTGGTCGGTTAGCGCTCTTCGGGAGAAGTCTTGACTGAAGAAGAAGCATAATCCAACCCTTCCCCTCTTCCCCTTCCCCATCCCCTAAGGCCGGCAACGCACTTGTGATGCCTCTGGGTGGTTACGGGTGTCGATGGGCGGCGGTAATCGCTTACCATCAGGCAATACGTTTGCTCGTTTGTCCTCTATTCCATAAAAACATGAAGTGAATATAGTCTATATCTGGGGTGTGCAGATCAAGAGTACAGAGTGTCACGACCCCTATTCAACCTGAGGGTGTGGTAACAGTCGGTTAAACGGACAAAGAAGCCGACTAATTACCAGGACAACAGCATTGCAAAGAGGAGAAAAACTTAATACAAATCTTATTCTCACCCCTTTGGGGAGTGTTCTACTGTAAGCCAAAAACTCCTCTCTAGGGATAGGCCCACGTCCAGGAATGGACTGTTAGAGGCTGTTGGGGATAGTTAGCTTTAGGTAACACTTATGTACATGGAGAATTCTCAAAATCAATATTCTCTCTCATACATTTCTTAATTAGATACTACAAGTAAAATGATTAAAAAAAACCGTCTGCGTCAATATCTGTCATCTTTATTAGAAACCATTTAAAATTCTTTGTTTTGACACCACAGTCGATGTATTTGAAATCTTTTTTTAAGATTATTTTTAGCACCAAAAATCCACAATTTTGTTTTTTTTTTTATTTTGATGTACTCTGTGTCACTCTTACTACTAGGACGAATCTATTGGCACCACTCACATAAAAATACGATCAGCCGCTTAGGCTCTAGAGTGTGCCAAAGAAATAGAAATACATATACTTGAAAAACATAACCCTCTTTCTTTCGAAGAAAGTCGTATACTAAATAAACGAACGAAAAATGGCATTAAGTCCGCATTTTGCAATGTAATTGCATGAAGATTAAATAAATAAATACGTTAAAACCGGACAGAACAAATGATCGTACTTAATTATTGGTCCTCGACGGGAATCGAACCAATGATCTCTGACTTAGCAGTTGTAATGCCTAACTAAACTAACATGCCTGTCAAAAGAAAGCAATGTCTAAGATCAACTCCATAAGTCTGAAATCTTTAATAATAGAAAGTAACAGATATTAACTAACTGAGGAAAAAGGACAACCAACGTATACACGGACGGAGCCACGGGTAAAAAGTAGTATTAGTATAAATAAAGCTTTACAATCTACAAAACCATGAGCGTTAAGCAGTCAGTACTGATTGTTATCATACGATAACAATCAGTCGTGAAGCTTAGTTGGAGGCCTTTGGGCGGCTTAAAAACATCCAACGGCAAGATTACGTAGACACAACGTTCTCTTGCCAGTCCCTAACCCGCACTTGGCCAGTGTGGGGACGTATGGCCTTAACCCTCTCCTGAGAAGAGACCCGAGCCCAGCAGTGGGATATTATGGGTTGGTGATGATGATGAAGCTTTACAATCTAGTGTGAGTTTATTTTACATGAACTCGATCATTTACGTTTTGAGATTGGTGCGCACTGAAATCTTCACCAATCATAAAGCAGCAAAGTGCTCGTCGATAGCGAGTTGACGTGAAATAAAAATCACACTAGGCCCTCAAATGACACGTGTAATATATCTCAACAAAAAAAGAGCTTCGAACAACTCATGCGCCCCTGGTACATCTTGCCTATGTATAGTCATGGAGTGCCTATGGTACTTCGCCATTATTGAATAGCATTCGCTATACAAATGGTTCCCCCATGGTCTTTTTATGTCACGGTCGTTCAACTTGTCCCTTTGATGGGATTAAAATGAATAGTGAGGGAATTAGGGTTCCGTAGCTGTGATGGTAGATAAGGTTCTGTCCGTCTGTTGACCTAGCGATATACGTGAAAGAAACCTTGGATAGCTTAATATTCCAAATTACTATGTTCAGTTTACTTCTATGAAATAAGACTGGTATTTCATTTGTTCACAGTAGAATTTGCAACTGAATATAAGTAGATGTGCACCGTGAATGATTTTTATGTTGAAAACATTAACATACGTTTAAATGTTTAACAAATTAATTTTAATACATTTTAACCAATACAAAATTTCTCCAACCAAAAATAAATAAATAAAATGGGTAAAAGTTTTAAAAATAAGATTATTACACTATTAAAATGAAAACATCACAAAGAAATATCTACGATATGACATGTCAAAGAGCTAGATCAAGAGCACTTTCAACACCTTCGGACTCGTCGCTAAGCTCCGCCTTACTGTCTTCGGAAGCAAGATGTAGCAACTATTGCAGAAGCGTTGAGCTCTACATCAAGCGACGAGTTTTTCTCTTCGCTGACGTCGCCAACACCTGTGCGCCGGCTGGGGAGATTCCGGCCATCAGAAAGCCTGGGACCCCTAGGACCATTGACCTCGAATAGGGCCCCCGCTACCGGTGTTAATGTGCACTGCATGAAGTGGACATATTCAATCAATGGGAATGTCATGCGGGCATATTTTCGGGCTACAGAGTTGGGGACGAACCTTACTGCGTACCGTGCTCGACTAGTCTCTCTGTTTCAGGAGCTTGAGCCAACTGTCAACGTATCGGCACAACGATTGTCGGATCAAGTACGAGATATACAGCGAAGTCACCTGCTGGACGATGCCGTACTTGAGAGGATACGATCGGACGTACGGAATACTTTGACTATCCCTACTTCGTCACATGCAGATGCAGTTGATGTGGTGGTTAATGCTGATGATGTTGACGAACAAGTTGAGAGTGAAATTATATTCGTATCAAGGGTAATGCGCTTTGTGAAACAGGCTTCTTAAGGACTAACATCAGTCCTTAAGAGTACATGTCGTGTGTCACGGAGCGCATTTATTTCTTGAAACAAAAAGTTTATACATGGGCATATAGGATAGGACGGTACAAAAAACGAGGAGACCACCGGTTCAATCAGAATCGTATGTTCCAAAGAAATGAGAAGTAGGTGTATCGAAAATGGGAGGCCCCGAATCCATGTGAACGTGATGGGGACTTACCAGATGAAAATGCCACAAATACTTTTTGGCGTAACATTTGGTCAGTGCCTGTCACTCGTACAACATACATGTGAGTCAATAAAACCAATGGAACCAGTCACCATCGATAAAGAGGATGTAAGTTGTGCGGTCCGTGCTGAAATCCCCTCGGATACCACCTCCTGGTGGCATGTCGGACTCGAACCGACTAAAACCGAACGCCATCGCAGGTACTAGGAGCCGGGGAACCAGATACACCCTAGGTTATGATTATGTTATGATCCTGATGGCTAGCACGCGTTGCGGTCGTCCCAATAGCGCGGTATTGCTGGCCCTCAGGACCTTCGCCCATACCGGGGTCCCATAAAGGGCCATGGACCGCACGACCCCCTTGTAGAGTCTCCTGCAGGAGTCATCGGGCCCCCTCTTGTTTGGCACCAGACGACCAGATTTCGAAAGTGATGTCCGAAGTCCCATCGGCTGTCGATTACCAAATATCTCATAGAGGGCTCATTGGAAAGCACCTGGTCCGGGCGGACTGCACAACTTTTCGCTTAAATAGTTCCGAAGCTCACATGCATGTCTGGCATCTCAATTCCAGGCAGCATTGGATTCGGGTTCATTACCAGAATTTTTAACTACTGGTAAAAGCCACTTACTCTATAAATCTGGTAGTACCATGGATCCCAAAAATTTTAGGCCTATTAATTGTTTACTAACATTATATAAACTTCTAACATCTATTATGAGACTCAAAATTACTATTCACATTAATAATAATTCGATAATGTCTCTCTCTCAGAATGGTTGTAGAAGTGGGACCCGTGGCACTAAAGAGCTCCTTATCATAGACATGGCCATAAGCCAACAAGTACGTCGTAATCGTAAGAGTCTGGCGACATGTTGGATAGATTATAAGAACAGGCACAGGCACAACCAAGTAGCCAGGATAGTACATCAACAGCTTGCCCTTAAATACAAACTTGTAAATTCAGTGGTGCCATACTACAGGTATATACCCGATCCAGTTCTCGAAAATGGTCGTGCTAAGTTGTATTGGGATCGATCAATTATCACAAACAAAACTATTGTTGCCAATAATTGTTGTGGCAATTTCCAGTGTGTCGAACAGGCTAGCGTACTTCATTCTCAAGCTTACCGAGAGGTATAGCCTCAAGGTAATACAAGTGTACACACCGACCTCGGCTCACTCGGACAATGAGGTGGAGGATATGTTCGATGACATATCGAAGGCCCTTCCACTTCACTACTAAATCCCACTACAGCGTTGTTATTGGTGAATTTAACGCCAAAGTGGGAGTACGAACCTGCAGCGAATTGGTAATAGGATTCTATGGATTTGGAAACAGGAATCATAGGAGGCAAATGCTCATCAACTTTCTCGAGCGGGGGGGGGGCTGTTTTTGATGAACTCATTTTTCGAGAAACAGCCTCAAAGAAAGTGGACGTAACAAAGCCCCGACACTATGACCAAAAATGACCTCAAGAGGCTCGCGTTAGATGGTTGTATCAAGGGACTCATGCAGAAGGCAATCCTTCTTGATACGGCTCGTATTGTCAGGAGGTTCCTTTCTTTGGAGCCCTAACCACCGGTTTCTTGGTCCCTGTACCCGAAGTCGGTGGTCATATTAACATTTATAATAATAATAATAATAGCCTTTTATTCCTAAACTTAGGGTTATAAGAGGTCCCTAAGTTCGGTGTGCCTTTTGGCATAGGCCTCCTCCAATTCCTTCCAGTGGATTCTGTCCCTTGCTACTCTCAACCAGAATGGTCCCGCTGTCTGCTTCAAGTCGTCTTCCCATCTCCTGACTTGACGACCTCTACCCCTCTTGCCGTCTCTTGGTTGCCAAAGGGTAACTTGCTTGCTCCATTTGTTAATGGGGTGGCGTAGCATATGTCCAGCCCATCTCCATTTTTGGACGTCTATCCTGGTAAGAATGTCTGTGAGTTTTGTTCTTGTTCTCACGTCTGCGTTCCTGACTCTGTCTTTGATTTTTAACCCTAGCATGCTTCTTTCCATGGCACGTTGGCATTTTATTAGCCTTTCCCTGTGGTGAAGTGTTGTTGACCAAGTTTCACAGCCATAAGTAAGAACAACATATTAACATTTATTTATATTTAAAAATATTAATAATGTGTAAATATGATTTTAATAAAGGGAATAATAATAATCTTTATTGACATAAATTACAAATTACAATTACTTGAAGTTCCTATCTCCCGTGCTAGGTATTACACCTGTATCACAGGAGCCAGTGCCCTCTGCTGTTTTATATGACCATTGCATTTTTATGCAATTAAGGTAGGTATCACAATCTACATTAAAGTACGTTGATTAAAAGTACAAATAAAAAATTATCAAAAAAATTACAAATTAAAAAGAAATATATAAAAAAATTATCGTATATTATAAAAAAATTATATCATCTAATAATAAAAAATAAGAGTGCAATATGAAAAACATTGTTATATTGTTGGTGTCCTCTAGGTGTGGAATGAAAGAGTGAATGAGTGCATGTCCGAGGATGTGTGGATATGTCTAACCGATAGTAGATTCTCTGTTACTGAGTTTTCACGAGATGTCATTTCATCCCGAATAATCAGTAAACATTCCGTATTATCATACGTAAGTTCTCCGAGCCACTGGGATATTGAGTTTTTAACCTTAAATTTGGTTAGGGAGGAAACATCAATCACCCGGAATAATAATGGGCTCAAACATTCAACGGTATCACTGAGCATCTTTTTTTTTTTTCAATAAAATGAAATGCAGGTGGCAGCATCTTGCACACTTGTGTTATAACAGTGTAACGTGTAAGCCCAAATGGGCTTATACTTTGTCAGAGGGGAACGCTACTCTTTGTTCTCATACCTAACGAATATAACATTTGTTATTCCTTAAATTTATATTTTTAACAAGAAGTACGTGCTTTAAAACAAAACTGCAACTTTCATACGGTACAGACTTCTGAGCTAACAATCATAGAAAATAAACAACTAAATCCGTCACCTTCTTTTATTTAAGGCGGTTAAAAATCTAAACTAGGTACTATTACGATGTAACATCAAACACGTAATGATCAAGTAGAACAAGTTGACAGGTGTCAGTTTGTATCACACTTTTAACTACGTTCTTACTTGTACCTACTCTATGAGGAACCATCATTTAGTGTCGTAATCAGATGCGACCGAGTGAGTTTTAATGTAAAGTTTGAATTTTAAAAGATCTACTAAGCTAGAAATAGGTACCATGCAAGAATCGAACGGTTAGTCTTAGACACCCTATTTTAGGAGTAGAAAAATACCGTGGAAGAGCCACGGCCTCACAGAAAACCGGTGTGACACAGCGCTTGCGCTTTCTTTCACCGAACGAGTGAGGATACCGGAGGCCCATAGCCCAACCCCCCAAATGCCGGCAACAATCTCGTGTGTGACGCCTCTGGTGTTGCGGGTTTCCATGGGTGGCAGTAATCTCTTATCATCAGGCGATACGAATGCTCGTTGCCTCTGCCTGCCATTGTTACATAAAAAAATATAAGAGTAACTAACCCCGCCCCCTTCCCTCCCCTAATTGTCATCTAGTCAGCACTTAACCGTCACCTGGATCCACAGGGAAGCCTATATAGTAGCTACTCCAGGCTTTTATAAGTAGCGATTTCAATTATAGATTATGAATCAGTCCGCCTTTTTGGAGGCTCTGATGATTCTCATATTCATTGCACTACAAAATACTTTTAACATTATAAACAGACAATGGAAATTTACCCTAAATGAGACTATACGGAACCGCTAACAATTAAAACACAAAGGGTTGTGTATAGCCAATATATTAAACACCCGCAAATTAAACAACTATAAACCTTATCTCATTACACTAAGACACTTTATAGGTTGTACTTTAAAATTCCTTTATTACGTACATTTCAATATGAATACGTTGAATTAATACTTTAAATAGTAAATAGACAAGATAACTGACTATTAAAAGGGAGGTTATGTGTTCGATAGAATGAAGTATGATGGGCGGTAACATAATTGCTCATACAAGTTTTTTTTTAAATTTATACATTGTGATTAAATAGACAGACGGCTAAGCAACAACGGCAGTGTCAATCGTGAATTGCGAAACATAATCTTTTTAAAAGAAATACTTTACAAACATACATTAAACGGACACAAAGAACGTCCAGATTCAGAACAACAATTTGTAATTCACACAAAATATTGTCCCTTAGGGAGGGGGGGGGGGCGAAACCACTACACTGAGTGTGGTTTCTAAGCCCATAAGCTAAGATGCGAGTGTTTCGTGTCGATACACTTTCCTTCTTCCTTAGCCAATATTATGCCAAGCCAATACTCGGCTATGGGGGCATACGCTGTGGCAGCCCTATTCACTGACAAAACTCTATGCCAACAGCTAATTTAAATTGCCTATGGTCGCACACTGACATTAGAATTTAAAATTTTAAACGGCTGTACTATAACCGTTTTAATCCGATAGCAAACGTTGTAGGAATAATTACGTATACAATTGGCGTAGTGGTATAAGCAGCCACACGTCAGCTTCTTACTGCTCACGATGTATTGGGTTCAATCCTTACATGGGACATGTGAATCACAAGTTGTTCTTCTAAGGGTGGATTTAGATAAAAAGCCATATCTTATAACAAGAGCGTTCTTTCTTGATATTTTAGAGTAAACGAAAAGTTGCAAGAAGACCAAGAAAGAGAACCAAAACCTATTGTCAAGAAGTTGCGACTGTTCGCGCGCTCTAATGCCGTTTACACCAAGTGAGCGAGCATTCTTAGATACATAGAATATTTTAAAAACAAACAGAACAACGAAAGAATGGTCTATATCTGTTTACGCTACAGTAATTTAATAGAATGAGCATTCGTTCGTCTCATGTAAGTCGCCATCAAGCCTAGGTGTTTTGTATCCGTATCGTGTGTATGTGTAGTTCGTAATATGGTAAGTTACCGATGCGGCAGTTGTATTTAAAAAAAACTTAGCAGAAACATACGTTCCAAATAAATATATTTATCGAAAACATTTTACCCGATTTATTACGTTTTTGGGTAATGATTGGTTGTCTAATCATAATGTATTTAAAAGAAACACTAGGAAATTTTTGGTAGAAAAATTCTAACATTTCATACCGTTAGTTACTCAAAGTTACTTTGGTTAAAGTTTGAATAAATAAGATATTTCTTAATTATTCACTTAAAACGTTATTATATTGATGCAAAAATATGAGTAAAAAAATAGTAGTTTATCAAAACAACTGACGCCAAAATATCACATTTACACAAAGAAAAACAAAAACTACCATTTATTTTCTGATCATTAATGTCAGAACTACAATTGGGACAAACACATATTTTAAATATATATATACTTATAGAATGAAACTGAATTAAAAACCTACACTCCAGTACATATCCTGACTCCCTCCCGCCTCACAGGCGCGGGAGGGGTGCCACAGGCAGGTGCACTAACGGAATCCAGTTTTATACACGCGCTTGCGCAGGAGTCGAGAGGGGCCGTACTGAGGATTAGCTCGGAGAAAAGATTAATTTATTTAAGTTGTGGGTGGGAGTCTTTATACTTTTACGAATATTAAAAGTATAATAACTAAGTAATATATCTAGTGATTTAACATTAATGAGCGTAGTAAGTTATGTGACAAGTGGACAATGAAATAAAATACATGGCAATAAAAATACTGTTATACTGATAATACTGTTAATTTTTATTTTATGAGCTTAGTCAGGAAGGGGTTTTGGGGTTCTAAAAAAATACGTGGCGACTTCTTTGCTTTATTTAATAGTGATCGAAAACAAATAAAAATCGTCAGGGTTAACCTGAAAACAGAAGGATTTACAATCCCAAACGATTTTCCCAAAGCAGTTAAATTCTGCTCATGCTTTTCATCAGACAGGGCAGTCATTTCGGAAGCTAACACAAAAAAAGAATCGTAGTTTTGCCTATAATTCATGAAATACTATATTAAAAGCTCTTAAAATTACAAAAACGTTTTATAATACACAGTCTTAAAGAAACGAATGCGAGTCGATATTAAACTTGCTCCACTTATCGATACTTCTATACATATATTATGAATTCGATTAACTTTGTCTGATACTTTCACGGGCAAATCGATGCACCAATTTAATGAAATTTAGTATGGAGATACTACATAGCCGCAGGCACAAGCTAGTTATAACATATAACAGAAACATTTTTTTACTAACACTATCGAATGTTATTCACCTGTGAATCTCTGACCATCGGATAAGCCCGACAACTACGAGACTAGCCACGACCCTCTATTGAGGCGTCAAGTCTGACCTTGTTACCCTTTTATTACGGTCCCCTGTTGGATAAAAAATAAATAAACGGGAATCTTCAAAATACACAATACTGACCCTAATGAATATGGATATGAATATCAATCGACGATGGTTGAATTGCGAACACAATTCAAACTGTTATTTTTTTAATAGACCGCTGTAACTTGTATCGATATGGTTAGTCAATGCACTATAATATATAGAAATATTACTTTTGAACTTTAGTTTAGTCTGCTGCGATTTTCATTTTTTAAATCGCATTCGTGAAGTTGTCTAAAGGATGTATACAGTATTTCCTTCAGCAAACTTTTTTTTATTACCTTATAAATATCGTATATAAATGGTCTTATCTACAATACAGAGTTCTTTCATTTGTAGTTGTTCATTCTCAGAAACTACTTGTTCAAAAGTAAGTAAGTATTAAATAGCTCATTTATCGAGAGAGGATATAGGTTATACCATATAACATCGCGCTGCGACTTTTAGGAGCAGAACATCAATGCTTTCATTGTTCATTCCCTAATAAGTAAATTTATATGGTTTTTTTTTTATATTTTAGTATAAAATTCGGAAGAATGTGGATGAATGAGAAAAAGACAAAATATGCATTTCAGGCTTAAAACAGAACACGAAATAGGGAGTATAGAAATGAGGCCGTAAATATACAACCATGTAGACTGTTCTAGGGGCACATCGTTAACTGACTACTATCGGTTGATTCAACTGTCGCTTAACCGACGCAAGATAAGCAGTATCTGTTTACCTTCAATATCTTCAATACAGTGCCACGTGCCGACTGAGTCAGCGTACATATTTGTATAACTTATCTGCTGGCTTACTAGTCAGTTATAAGAAAAAATACGATTCCTATAACCAAGGAAATTATTTATCTAATACTAGAAATGTGAATGTTAGTCTATGCCCTTACATTTTAAAGTCTGAACTAATCAACTGACGATCAAAAACTTAATGATCATATAGTTTTAGTGATCGTGAAAGTAGCAGAGCCACGCTGAATTCAACACGAAGGGTTCGGGTCGACCGGAGCGATACTACCCTCTCACAGAAGATCAAACTAAAGAGACAGCATTCGTGCAGTCATATTTCATTGGTGAGTGTGAGACCGGAGGCAATGATGCCAGAAGTAAGTGTGGGTCACCATGATGCATTGACCAACTAGTCTTGGATTCTGTTCATATTTTCCATCAGGCAGAGTAATGTTACTTTGTCAGGATCATGTATATAATAAATAAACCTATTTATCGTGGGAGAGCCACGCTTCGGCACGAATGGGCCGGCTCGACCTGAGTGATACCACGTCCTCATAGAAGACTAGTGTGAAAAAGCGCTTGCGTTGTGTTCGTCGAATGAATAAGGATACCGGAAGTCCATACCCCAACCTCTCCCCCCATCCCTAAAGTCCAGCAACGCAATCATAACGCCTCTGGTGTTGCGGGTGTCTATGGGCGGCGGTAATCGCTAACCATGATGGTGGTGATACTCCTGGTCAGGTGCTCAGGTAGTCATTTGTTGTCGTTTGCCACATATTCCAAAAAAAATACCAATCCGTCTGGGAACCGTGGCATAGCAGGCCTAAACCTCCTTTTTAAGGAGAGGATTATGTCCAACAGTGGACTGTTAGAGACTGTGGATACTGACGATGAAAATCCACTTAATTCATCGGAAATTATTGTTTAAAAGCCACACTTCTATGGCCTTTACGTTTTAGGCAAAGCCACTATGTCTTGACAGCCATATCTATTTTTAGGCGATGCTCTAATACAATATTATAATCTAATTCTTTATTATTATGATGTTATATGTTCGGTAAGCTGATACCGGCGAACATATTGATTATAAATTACCTAATTTTAATAATGTACTATACTATAAATTGGCTGACAATAACCAGATTGCGAAACTACGAGTGCGTTGGCGGATTTCTGATAATCGAGTGTTTTTTAAGTTATAAAAGTAAACAAGAAGTACATGGTGGTGACCACCGCCGTGAGTTTTCTTAACAACAGGTGGAGGGTTGAGGCTCGGATAACCTCAATAACAAGATGAAAAGAGAAATATCACTTTTCTATGAGGTTTCATTCTATAACTAATAGAGGCGGCCTACTGGAGTCAAATCATCACTTTAATATTCCGCTAACACTTTACATTAGCCATTATATTTCAACACTTAATGTCTATAAAGACGGTTTGAGGGACATAGTATCTTAAGCTCTAAATAAACCGGTTATCCTTGACGTCACTAAACCTATAAGCAGTAGTCGTTCCACGCAGTTTCTTACGGCAATGCACTTGGGACTAAATTTGACTCTTAGATTAAAGTGTCCAAGGGCATCTAGGATCACTTACCATCATGAGTTAAGTGAGACAATACTTAAAACTCCAAGTCTTTATGACCCCTGAATATCATACCAAAGACGGTGGACTTGTGAAGAGGAATCATATGAATAACAAGTGATGGAGGCATTCTCACATAAAACTCGCCAACAAAACAAAACGAAAACAACAAGTAGTTTGTTCAAAAAGCCACGAACCGCCGGCACAACGGTATAGTTACGATATGCTAATCTTCGGCCAGGTGTGCTCTGGCGACCGGACGAGTCCGGATGCTGGAACTGGTCACGTGGTCCACCACTGGTCTTCGTGTTTGATACATTAGTGATATTATCACAGTTTGAGCGGAAAGTCATCGGCATTCTATCGATACGAATCGACACGAGCCTGCATTTCTTCATGTAGCCAGTCAAAGTACAAAGTATACATTTAACGATTTTTAATTCTTGTATATTAGTAATTTATTGCTATATTTGTTTATTTAATAATATTGTGCCATAGAAGGATTTCAATTCCAAATGTATCCAATATATAATAAAAAACTACATGTTGTGGCAAACGAGCAGACGTATCGCCTGATGGTAAGCGATTACAGCCGCCCATGAACACCCGCAACACCAGAGGCGTCAAATGCGTTGCCGGCCTTTTAAGAAGGCGTACGCTTTTTTCTTGAAGGTTTGAAGGACGTATTGGTCCGGGAATACCGCAGGCGACAGTTCATTTCACACTTTTGTTGTGCGAGGCAGAAATTTCCTTGAAAAGCGCACAGTTGTGGACTGCCAACCATCTAGATGTTGGGGATGAAATTTCTGGCGCGAATGACGACGTCAGAAAGAGGCGGTAGGAATCAGCCCAAACACTTCCTCGGAGCATTCCCCATGGTAAATGCGGTAGAAGATGCACAGTGAAGCCACATCTCTACGCAGCGCCGATGAGTCTAGCCGAATTGAAACTTCTTGGATCGACGATTCGAGTTGCTCTCCGTTGAATGCGGTCCAAAAGGAACAGCTGGCATTGGAGTGCCCCCGCCCAAAGACCTGCGCCTTATAAAGCAGAAGGCGGTGGCCTGGAGTGAAATACTGTCTCGATCTGTTGAGCACACCGAGCTTCTTCGAGGCCAATTTGACCTTACCCTCCAAATGGTCACGAAACTGGACTTCGCTCGATATGTCGACACCAAGTATTCCAATATTGGCTGAGGCACATAGGGAAGTATCTTCATCTACATTCAGTCTACCCCAGTCTGAGATCTTTTTCAGACACAAGTTTGTTTCGACTCTCAATGACGTTTTACCAAGAAATATTGGCGCGGCCGGTGTAATGGGCATCGCCGGTGCTGTCATCCGCATAACAATGAACGCCGCTAATTTGCAGCATGTCATTGATATGGAGGAGGAACAAAATAGGCGATAGCACACAGCCTTGCGGGACACCGGCATTCACAGATATGGAGTCAGAGCATTCACCGTCGACTACGACCTTTATGCTTTTATCTGCAAGAAAGCTGGTGACCCAATCGCATAATATCTCGGGTAGCCCATAAGAATGGAGCTTCGAAAGAAGTACTTTGTGCCAGACTCAATCAAAGGCCTTCGCAATGTCCAAACTAGCTACCAAGGCCCCTTAGTGTCTATCGCCTGTGCCCTGCGATGTGTCAGCGATACCAGAAGATCACCAGCCGATCGACCCTTACGGAAGTCATACTACTTACTGGTCACTAAGCAGATAATGATCTAGATACCGCAGGAATTGACGGTTGACAATGGACTCCCATTATTTTCGAGAAGAGGGAAGTTATAGCTATCGGCCTGTAGTTCGATGGATTAGAGTGGTCGCCTTTTTAGGGATCGGGTGGACAAATGCTGCCTTCCATGATGTCGGAACTGCGCCAGAAGAGTAGGAGGGCCGATAAAGACGCGTTAAGACCGGTGCCAACTCGGGAGCGCACATCTTCAACACTATAGGCGCCGAGCACTCACCACGGAAAAATCGAGTCTTGCTACCCCCTCCCCTTCGTCAGTAGTCAGTTGGATAGCTTATAGGTGACAGCATAGTGCTGAAAGTTATTATTTTATGCCCCTGTATCTTTCTAAATAGGTCTCTTGGTAGTCCAAATGACTCATCAAATTCTGACGATCGAGGGTTGCTACCCCTCCCCTTCACGCGTACTCAGTTGGACAGCTTAAAAGTGTCGGCATTATGCTGAATTTCATTGTTTTAGACCCCTGTATCTTTCTGAAAAGGTTTCTTGGCAGTTCACACGACGCATCAATTGTCGATACGGTTCCATAGTCTAGTGGTGATGTAGGCCAAAACCTCCTTTATAAGGAGACGCTGATATCCAACAGCAGCGAGTGTTGTTTATACTCACGTAAAATTAAGAAAAATCTTCACTTGGGGACTGGTCTAATAAGGCGACATAGCTATTTTTAAACAAATTTCGAAGTCGACAGAGGAATGTGGTACCGGAAATATTTAAAGTCCGTGCCATAATACAGGTATAGTCTAGTTTGGGATCTGATAGCAAAGAGTAAGTTGTGTCTAGTTATTATTATTATACTTATGTAAAAGATTCGATGCAGAAAGTTATTCTTAATCTCGCTTTATACATTCTAGTAGTCGAAAGGGGACGAAATTCGATAATAATTCATTCATTCAAGTAATTTTATGTTTATTTTTTTTAGTTTTCTGCACTCTTTCTACATATAAACATTAACTGTGCCAAATTTATACTCCTCCGTTCATATAATTTAACGCAAAATGGTATACAAAGTTTTTGCTTCACACATTTATCGATTACTTCTGAAAAGTTAAGTTCACTTATAACTGCACGGATGACGTAGAGGTTTAAGCGGTCACCACAGCACTTTCTACTGCGATAAGTGTTGTGGGTTCAAACCCCATATCAGACAACACTTAGTGTAATCCATAAATTGTTGTTCTGAGTCTGGATATTCTTTGTGTGTGCGTGTCATATATGTGTTTAAAGTCCTCAGCGACACAGCGATATATTCCTAGCGCAGGAGTTGAATATAATAACATCATTTACGCTACTACAATTTAATACTTCCAATATCACCCCCTCCCCCTCCTTCAGCTACCATCGTTTACTCGACATAAAATTGTACAACATAACTTAAGTATATTATTGTAATATCTCAATTGAGTGAACTGGATCTAAAACACCTGCTGACACACCGCGATGTGACTGCAACAAGATGGTGGAAAGGAAAGTCTTTAATATATTACCCATTAGATTAGATTCAAACTTTCATTCACAACAGAACACTATCACACGAAACGGAAATGTTGATACATTTCCTGTTTCATATTATTTTATGGGATATCTGGATATTTAAATTGATACTTACTTATGGGCACAATACCTTATTTAGTAGTCGACGTTTGGATCGAATTACATTGGTGATAGTTATTAGTGGTGGTCCGTGGCAGTAATTAGTCGAGAGCGATGGGCAGGGTCTGTGCAGGTTTATGTGTAGGTATCTGTTTTAAAGTAATATTTAATTTGTAATGTATATTGCTTAAATTTATTTTAGAAGCATGCACTCTTCTTTTCGGTAGATTGGTAGAAAGTACGCCACCGGGCGACCGGGGCGGTACAACCCTCTCTCAAAAGACGAAACCTAAAATTACAGAATCCGTGTTGTCATGTTTCGTTGGTGACTGCGAGACCGGAGGCCCTGTGATGCAGAAAGCATCTCAATAGTAGCCATAGTGTGTCTGAATATGGTGACCATTACTTTTGGGTTCTTCTGTAATACATCAGGTAGAGTAGAGTCGATGAATAGTGGTCACCATACTCATTGCGAATACAGACAATGCAGCATAGTGACCCACACTGAGCCTTGCCACATGATGCTTCTGCATCATTGTGCGTCAGGCCTCGCACTCACCAACACAATATATAACATATTATAACCGTCCCATATATATTGTTTTCAAATGAAATTAATGCAAAGTCAATACATGCCTCGATTGATTTCAGAATAAGCAGAGCCTGTACCATGGTAACCAAACTGCTTATAAAAACAACATTCACATAAGCTACTTTATAATCTTTTAAATATGTATTAACTTTGCTATGCAACGTGGTTTCATGGTTGCTACAAGGTAGCAGCGTGGTCGCGTGCGACGCCTGTATTCAACTTAAAAACCTTTCTCTAAACAATAAATATATTCAACCCATTTTTTATTAAGTACTTATACAGTTGCACAATTCGCATATTTTTTAAATTTTCTTTGAGCTACCGTTGGAGATTTATTTCGGTATCCTTTTAAAGATAGCGGAGAAACTAAGAGAGAACGGACTCTGTCTATCAAAGGTCCACGTTCACTTAAGTATTTTATAAGGAAAACGCCAAAAATTTTGTCGACTGTTGGTTTTTTTTTATCCTAATTTGATAGACAAATATTTCTAAGCATGTATATCTAGTGTACGGTCAAAATACGTATCGAAATAGTATTTGATATCAGTGAAAGACTACAAATTACACTAACAAATAACTATTACTTAATCCGCAGTACTTGGGAGTTCAAACAAGGAAAAATTTATAGGTTGACTAGCTTTAAACCGCGACTTTGCATGTGTGCAGGTTATCGCAGTCAACATTAGTATATGTTCTTCCTCAAGAATCAAAGTATCTCCGATTGAAATTTCGTATGCCGCGATAGTGTAACAGACAGACAGAAAGACATAGCTACTTTCGAATTTATAATATTAGTATGGATTAAAAACAGTTGTTCGCTTTTGTTTAATTCGACTGTAGCAAAACAATTCAAAGGGTACTCTGCGGTAGCCGACTCACCATCTAATCTTGTTCGCTCTTGTGTTAACAAAGCACAAATAAGAACAACTCGCATTTAAACCTGCTCATTAATCGTTCACGAACCACAAATTGCCCTGCAATAAGATGAACAAAGCGAGATCTCCATTCAACGTATGCGTGCGTGTGCGCATGTGGACAGCGCGCACGCGTGTATGCGCCCAGCGCGAATTTTTCGCGCAGGTTCTTGACCGGGGCTATTTCCGGCACAGGAATCGAAACGACGTTTTATCGCCCCAAGCAGAACTGTATCGGGAATTGTGCAAGATATAAGTTAGCAGCGTAATCCTTGCGACAAGAGTATCGTCAAATATACGAGTAAAATTTATATACCTGTTAAAAGTATTTTTTTTTCAAATACATTTTTACTTATGAGAATGACGGTGTAATATGGCCTTTTACCGTGGGAGAGCTACGCTTCGGCATGAATGGCCCGGTTCGACCAGAGTGATACCACGGCCTCACTGAAAACCGGTGTGCAACAGTACTTGTGCTGTTTTTCACCGAGTGGGTGAGGATACCGGATGCATGCGTTTGAAAAATAAATTTATACCCTAGGAGAGTACCAACTGCGATAGCGTTGGAGAATCCCTCTCTGGGCGTCCACGCTCAGGACACAACGTGCCTGAACGTCAATGCCCAGACTGCCCCTCGTATTCTGGGGAGGGCAAAACTGCGATCAACCTCGCTCGGGGCAAGAGCAGAACGATAACAGCACCCTCTACGACGCTGGTCGTGGACTTCTGCAACGTTAGGGGACTACACAGTAACCTTGATGCTGTTCATCACTACCTCGAGACAGCAAAGCCAGCATTGCTCTTTTTGACTGAGACGCAGATATCGTCTACAGCGGACACATCCTACCTCAGCTACCCTAGGTATGGATTATAACACTCATTTATGTCTAAAGCCGGAGTGTGCGTGTACGTCGAAGACGATATCAGCTCTTACCTTGAAGGCGGGGACTTCTCCATCTTATGGCTCCGTGTATACAGCGATGACCATCCCCGCGTCTATGCGTGCCTCTATAGGCCCCATAGTGGCGATGCCGTAACTGACCGACTCATCGAGCACATCCAGATGGCTATAGACCTCGTGCAGCAGCAGATCACCTCCGCAGAGATCATCGTACTTGGCGATTTTAATGCTCACCACTTCGGCTGGCTTAGCTCCAGTAAAACGGATCACGCGGGGAGATCTGTTCACGACTTCGCCCTGGCATATGGCCTCACTCAACTGGTTACCACGCCCACGCAAGTTCCAGATGTGTAGGGCCAGAATTCCTTATTGTTGGACCTTCTGCTGACTTCTCATCCGGAAGGTTACCACGTATCTGTAAACGCCCCGCTTCTTCTCAGATCGTTGCCTTGTCCGGATTACAGTGTCTCACATAATCACCGCGATCACGAGTTGCACGCAACCGACGTGTGTGGCACTACAAGTCAGCAGATTGGGATGGGGTGCGGTCCTTCTTTGCGTCCTACCCTTGGAGACAGTTGTGCTTCTCGCCGGATAATCCCAACATCGCTGCTGATGTTGTGCTACAGGGAATGGATCTTTTCATTCCATCTTCTGTGGTCCCCATTGGTAACAAATGCCGGTCCTGGTTTGGTCCATCTTCCAAAAAAGCCTCTCGCAGGAAGCAAAAGGCTTACCAAGCCTGTGCTAACGCAGTGGCGGTGCGGGATCAAAAAAGCGTTTTAAAAAGGAGTACAACTTTGCCTCCAGGTCCTTCAAAAGAGACATTGCAAAGGCGAATTCGGAGCACATTGCTAGGATTGGCGAGAGGCTGGAGCGTCTTCCTTCGGGCACTCGAGCATTCTGGTCTATTGCCAGGCTATCGAAGGAAATTTCTGTAAGCCATCTCTTCCACCTTTGCACTTGGGAAATAATTCTTTGGCCTATGACGCAAAGAAGAAAGCCGATATTCTGGCAAAACACCTTGCGTCCACTCGAACTTGGATGACGGGGAACAGGAGCCGCCTATCATACCGCAGTGCGAGAGCCGTATGCTGGATATCCAGTTTTACCAACGTTCAGTGCGTTTGGCACTTTTATCCCTGGACATCCACAGGTCGAGTGGCCCTAATGGAATCCCCCCTATAGTGCTAAAGATGTGCGCTCCCGAGTTGGCACCGGTCTTAATGCGTCTTTACCGGTCTCCTACTCTTCTGGCGTAGTCCCGACATCATGGAAGGTAGCTTTTGTCCACCCGATCCCTAAAAAAGGCGACCGCTATAATCCATCGAACTACAGGCCGATAGCTGTAACTTCCCTCTTCTCGAAAATAATGCAGTCCATTGTCAACCATCAGCTCCTACGGTATCTAGAAGATCATCATTTACTTAGTGACCAACAGTATGGCTTCCGTAAGGGTCGATCGGCTGGTGATCTTCTGGTATACCTGACACATTGCTGGGCACAGGGGGACGCCTTGGCAGCTAGTTTAGACATCGCGAAGGCCTTCGATCGGGTCTGGCACAGAGCTCTTTTTTCGAAGCCCCCTTCTTATGGGGTACCCGCGAAATTATGCGATTGGGTCACTAGTTTTCTAGCAGATAGAAGCATAAAGGTCGTAGTCGACGCTGAATGCTCTGACTCCATATCTGTGAATACCGATGTCCCCCGCGAGGCTGTGTGCTATCGCCTACTTTGTTCCTCCTCCATATCAATTACATGCTGCAAATTAGCGGCGTTCATTGTTATGCGGATGACAGCACCGGCGATGCCTTTTACACCGGTCGCGCCAATATTTCTCGGAAAACATCATTGAGAGTCGAAACAAACTTATGTCTGAAGTTGAGACCTCCCTGAATAAGATCTCAGACTGGGGTAGACTTAATTTAGTCCAATTTAACCCTACAAAGACACAAGTTTGCGTGTTCACTGCTAAAAAACTACCGTGGTTCGTATATCCTCGTTTTGAAGATACTTCCCTATCTGCCTCAGCCAATAATAATAATAATAATAAATATGTTCAGACATTTTAACACACAACGCCATCTAGTCCCAAACTAAGCAGAGCTTGTACTATGGGTACTAGACAACTGATATTAATACTTATATACTTTTTTTTGTAAATACATACATATTATACATAGAAAACACCCAAACTCCGAAACAAACATTTGCAGATCATACAAACATTTGGTCCGACTCAGGAATCGAACCCGAGACCTCTTGCACAGCATTCGCATTCGCTACCACTACGCCATAGAGGCGAATGGAATGGTATCGACACAACAAGCGAAGTCCAGTTTTGTGACAATTTGGAGGGTAAGGTCAAGTTGGCCTCGAAAAAGTTCGGTGTGCTCAACAGATCGAGACAGTATTTCACTCCAGCCCACCGCCTTTTGCTTTATAAGGTGCAGGTCCGGTATCACATGGAATACTGTCCCCATCTTTGGGTGGGGGCACCAGCCACCAGCTCCTCCCTTTGGACCGCATTGAACGAAGAGCGACTTGAATCGTCGATTCCTCGGTCGTTCGGGCTGATTCCTGCCGCCTCTTTCCGACATCGTCCTTCGCGACAGAAATTTCATCCCTATCATTTTGATGGCTGGCAGTCCACAACTGTCGTTTTTCTAGGAATTTTCTGCATCGTACAACAAAACTGTATTCCAATACGACCTTCAAACCTACAAGAAAAGAGCGTCTCCTTCTTAAAAGGCCGGCAAAGGACTTGTGACGCCTCTGGTGTTGCGGGTGTCCATGGGCGGTGGTAATCTGTGTCTGCTCGTTTGCCTCCTAGATCATAAAAAAAAATGTCAAATAGTGTCGCAGAATGCGATACCAAAAATTTTTGATTCAAAAATTCAAACAGTTTTGTAAGAATACGAGTACATGTGCAATATACAAAAAAGTATGCCTATAAATAAATTTCTATAAAGATATATAAAATACTAAGTAAAAATAATAATATTCTTATCATTTTCCAATATGATCGCAAAAAAATGGGTGGTACCTTACACCGAGGCTGTACACTTAAATGCGGCCCCATTTGGCTCATAACTAGTTTGACATCTAAAATACACTTGTTAATGGCCCCATATTTATTAATAAACATAAAATGTGTTTTAAGTATTTTAAAGTTACATAAAATTTATTAAGTTAATATCGCTATCGCTTCCGCTTGTGACCCGTTATGCTCACCGGATATGTAAAGAGTAACAGAACGATTAACTCCGCGGACATCTGGACATGTCTTATATTGGTAATCACTAATAAATACTGCGATATAACTGTAACCACGCCATGAATAGCTGATGAATTTAGCTGCATTTTGTTTTTTTGTTTCTTAAAATGTAAATGGCAATTTTAGTGTACCGCTAGCGCTTACATTTTAAAATTCTTTTACAGAAAGAAAGTGAAGTACGATAAAGAATGAATCATTAAATTTATGGATGTTATCATCATCATCATCATCAGCATATCGCAGTCCACTGCTGGACATAGGCCTCTCCAATTTCACGCCACTTAGTTCGATCTATGGCTTCTCACCTCCAGCTATGGATGTATTGTAGCTTAAATACGACTCAGTTTTTATTAACTTAAAAATAAATGACAATCACGTATACATAATCAAGCCATATAATGCATGCAATCACAAAACTTGATAAATTGTTTTCTTAGACGCGGCATTGATAAAATCAACATATTTGATGACTCTGGTCAAAAATAAAGTTAAATAAATCCGAAGCTTACACTTAAAATAAATAAAAAGTCAAATCGCTCTCGCTACCTCTTCTAACTTGATCCACACGACCGGACGTGTTAACCGTTCTCTAAAACGTGCACAGATCTTTCTTTTACCTTTGCGATCCAATACTTTGCACTGCAGATGAGAATATACTGCTACTTACCTGAGAAAGAAACAAAAACATAATTAACATCATATAAACTGTCTTTTGTGTTTGAAATAATGATCAAAGTGCTAACGTAACATATGAGGACCTCGTGGCTACGTGGTACCCGTTTAAGTTAACCTAGATTGTAACGTTAAGCAACCCTAGACAGGTTAGTATATAGAAAGGGTAATCATTCTTAGAACATCTAAGAATCATCTCAATAGGCCTCCATAGTGTGAGTCACCATGCTGCATTGTTGCATTGTTCACAATGAGTATCGTGACCACCACTCTTGGATTCTCCTCATGCTTTCCATCAGGCAGAGTAGAGTCGCTTTGGCAGGCCCTCACATAAAGAAAGACATTAAAGGCACTAAGCTTTCGGTCCCTGTAACCATACGAACATCTTTAGTCATCATGGTTACGGGTCGCGAGTCCTATGAACTCCACCAACTTTTCAAACGTCAATATGGCATTGCACTTGGGTTATGCTGACATGAGGTATAAAATGGAATTCAATCTGTATTGTTGTATATATAAAGCCGACCCTAACCCGGTTCGAGAAATAGGTACGGTGAATGGTGTAAGTGGTGTACGGCGTACGTAGTGTACGGAAAATACAAAAGCAGGCGACAAAGTGACGCAATTTAGAATGTCTACTGGCTCAACAAGGACCTGTCTTTAGCGTTATAAAAAGAAAAGTCTTGAATTACACCTTGGGTTATTCTAACAGAAATACTTACTGTAAATTCTTTTCAATTTTAGTCCTATTCAATCTTTGGCCTTGGAGAGGTTTATGTCAAGCTATAGATAGCGATAGGTCGACGATTATGATGAAACGACCAAAAGGTAAATTGATATCCTTGTTTAGTTATGGAGAGGCCCTCTCTTTAGTTCTAGGAGAACATACGTTTGTATCTTTGTACGGAATGCCAAAAAGTCGTATTTAAAGTCGCTATAAGTCAATCATAACATACTATCAAAAATAATATACATAGTATTAATAGTTTTCATCGATGCTAAGCGCCTATTGTAGTGTGACTTTTTTTAATGTATGGGTCTGCTGAAGTGACTCAACTCTGCCCGATGGGAAGCATAAGAGTCCAAGAGTGGTGGTCACCATACTCATTGCGAATGCTGGCAAAACAACTATCTTGGTAACTCGCACCAATACAGTCAAGTGATGATTATGCGTCATCGGGCCTCTGGTCTCGCACTCACTAACGCAACACGACAGCACGAACGCTGTCATTACAGGTTGGTCTCCGGTATGATGGTCGAGTCGCCCCGTTCGAGCAGAAATCAGCGTCGCTGTATATAGCTTTACAAGTCTAATAGACTTCCTCAAAAAATGGGTTACTTAAACCACTGTTTCCTGATATAAGTTCCTATCAACAAACCAACTCCTCAGATTTATTCAAAATCTTAATTTAAAAATAATAACATCAAGCCAAAAATAGAAGTATTGGCCTATCAATTGATATCTGTTCCTCGACCATATGCTCAAATCTCAAGCTCGCCTCCATTGTTACACGGCCTAAAAGAAAAAAAAGAGATTTTCTAAAACATCTGGCGTTTGTACACCCTCCATACACCCCCGACTTGAGATAGGTATAGGCATATCTAGAGGAACGAGTGAAACAGGTATAGTATATACAAAGCGCCCTAGGATCGTTGAGCAAAAAAGAATCAAAACTGCGCCCGCGCCGATTTCGTTCCGTTTCCGAATCCAAACAGAATTTTACTTGTATATTTAATAGCTTTTATCTTTTGTATATAATGTAAAATAGTGTGTAAAGATTAATTTCTATGAAAATTATAATTTTGTAAATACATTTATTTAAAATGGAGGATTATTTTTTTCAACAACAACAATATCTGTGTAGTAACAATCTGTGTTGCTTTTGAAGAAAGTTAAATGTTTATTCAAGTTGACAGAAAGGTTGAAGTATCAAAGTGTCAAAAGTACAATACAAGTAAAAGCACTCTTATAGTTCTTTCTTCTCCTGCATTTTGTATTCAGACACGATTGACAAATACATACAACCGTGGTAATATTTTTTCACATGAAGATCAAATAATTGACTACAAAACATGCAATTCCTTCAAAATTATGATTTATTAAGTGCAGTCTGTACAGTAACTAAAAATAACAATAACAATAAATATTTCTGACGTCTAACACACAATGCCATCCAGTCCCAAGCTAAGCCAGAGCTGGTGTTATTGGTACTAGACAACTGGTATAAATTCATATATTACTTTTTTTTATAAGTACATACATATTATACATAGAAAACACATAAACTCCAAAATAAACATTTGTAGATTATACAAAAATTTGATCGACCCAAAAAATTGCTCTAATTATGTTCAAGATTGAGTAAGAGTTTAGCGTAATACTTTCGTTATCTTCTTTATCGCCATAGTAACATTACTAAACCCAATGTACTGGACTTCTATAATGAATTATATGATTTCAGACTAGATGAAAAATCATGTATACGGACTGCCCAAGAGCGGGATGGGGGCATGGACCTCCAGTATCCTCACTCACTCGGTGAAACACAGCGCGAGCATTATTTCACACCGATTTTCTGTGAAGGCGTGGTATCACTCCGGTTGAGTCGGCCCATACATGTCGAAGCGTGGATCTCCCACGGTCAAGTGTTCATAAATAAATAGAAATATTCGTAATCACCGGAAAAAAATTCTTTATTTTGATATCACACTCCATGTATGTGGATAAAAAATTTTTTTGAGATTTCTTTGTGGCGCCAAAAATCCTTAATTTAGATTTTTTTATTTTGATGTACCCAATGTCACTCTCACGACTAAGACGAATTAATTGACACATAGAAATACGACAAACCGTTTAGGCTCTAGGGCGTGCCAAAGAAATATACATACTAACATACGATCGAAAAACATAACACTCCTTCTTGCGCAATCGGGCAAAAAAGATCCCACATTATAGTATCGTCACCCAACCAACAAGTTTCATTCATACAACTATAGGTTGTAATTTTAAAAAACTTGTTTATGTACAAATGAAGCTAATAAAACTATAATTGTAAAAGAAAATGTCCATAAAAGACCCTACGAGTAAATACTACGAGACAAGTGAAGATTTTGACACCCCTCATTCATAAAACAATATTCTATTTCTTAAACCGTGGGAAACTATCCCTCAGCAGACTTTGTCATACTCAATATTACACATTTAGGGCATAGAACAAAGATAACAGATGTTTTCGCCTATGCGTTTACGATGACCAATATTTTTATGTACGGGTCTTTCTAAGAAGTCGGTACAGTTATGTAAGAGACCTTTATGGTATTGTAAAGTTTCTTTTTACCTGTAAACAACTGAATAACTCTTTTTGTCGTTCGGTTAATCTTGTTAAGAACTTGACTTTTCTGTATGGAGTATTTGCCAATATTGGCATGAGACCATTATTAAGAGATACAATACATAGCTATATAATTAAAAGTGTATGGTGCAGCAGATTATCTGCTGAAATGCGATACGCCCGATGTCAGATATCTCTTGCGAATTCTGCAATAAGTTTATTATTGCCTTTAACCTTTTACCATTGTCTTAAACCAGCACATGACAATACAAAAACAAAATCTATATATACAAAAGAGGAAGGTGACAGACTGACTAAGATACCTAGAGATCAACGCATAGCCCAAACCATTGAACCTAAAATCCTGAAATCCTGTAAGAAATAAGAAAGGTATATTGAAAATACCAACCCTAAGGAGGTAAAATAGAAGATAAAAATATTTAGTTCTTTCAGCCCGAACCAAACCGCGGGCAAAAGCTAGTTGCATATAATTCTCGTGCCACTTTGTTGCTCACGATGAACTCCGAAACTATCTTCTCTATGTATGGGGGTCTATTGCCTGCCAAAGTGAATCCTGTGCTTGATCTCGCATTCACCAACCAAACACGTGGGAGAGCTACGCTTCAGTACGAATGGGGCGGCTCGACCGAAGTGATACCACAGCCTCACAGAAAAACGGTGTGAAACAGCGCTTTAGCTGTGTTTTACCGAGTGAGCGAGAATACCGGAGGCCCATATCGCAACCCTTCCCCCAGCCTCCCTCCCATCCCCCAAAGGTCAGCAACGCACTTGTGACACCTCTGGTGTGCATGGTCGGCGGTAATCGCTTACCATCAGGCGATACGTCTGCTCGTTTGCCCCCTATTCCATAAAAAACCAACCTAAAATGACAGCACGTATGCTGTCATTTTAGGTTGGTCTTCTGTGTGAGGATAGTACCGCCCCGGTCAGGCCGGCCCAACCGTACTGAAATCAGCGTGGCCCTACTACCTTTAATCGATTTAAAATAGGATAATTAACATTACGAGTAGGCCAATAGGTGCCGAGTATAACTAAAAAGATACATAGACACATGGGTGCAGCTAGTAACTATGTATAAAAAAACTATACTAGATATGATAACGATGGGAGTCCTTTATCAAGGAGCGACGCGCGCGACCAGGCGCTACAGAGTCCGCGACAGGTCATTGACAGTGAGACAGTAATGTCGTAACTCGAACTATCCCGAGCACGTGAGTACAACTTTGAATAACTCCGAATTCCGTTCCACGGAAGTTATTAGAATAGTTACGTTGGCGTGTGGACGTAGTAATAAGTTGTAAGAACATGGCGACTTGAAGAGATAGTTCCCACGGACACAGGAAGTGAGGGTAGAGTAAGTTTGAGGTCGGGTGCGAGTGGTAGCGGGCGGTAACCTCGACTGTTTGTTTGTGTTTTGAAATATCACTGTATTACAGTGATATTTCAAATTACTTATTAAGTTTCTGTATAACTCAAAGAATATGCAATGTAAAGTAAGTAAGTAGTAAAGCAAGTAAGCATTCACCGTGCATCTTATATCAAACTACCACTACATTAAACTATAATTGTAAACTAAACAAAAATATAAGATTTTTCTACATACGTACAAGCTAACATTTTTTTATAAAAATTACATGAAACATACATAGTAAAAAAGGCCGTAACGAGGTCCTCAAACATCTATAGTTCACCCTGGGAGAATTGTGTGCTGAGCACGATGAATTCTGTACGTATCGGCAACATATACGTGCGTTTATCAACAATCTGGTAATTTTTTTTTCTTTTTTTTTTATATATTTAAGCTGCCAAAATGACTCTGCCCTGCCTGATGGAAAGCATGAGCAGAATCCAAGAGTGGTGTTCACGATCCTCAATGCGAAAAAGAACAATGCAGCATGGTGACCCACACTATGGCGGCCTGGGGGGAAGGGGGATGGTGAGGGGGTTAGGGGGCGTTGGATTGGGGTATGGGCCTCCGGTATCCTCACTCACTCGATGAAACACAGCGTAAGCGCTGTTTCACACCGGTTTTCTGTGAGGCCGTGGTATCACTATGGTCGAGCCGGCCCATTCATGCCGAAGCGTGGCTCTCCCACGGTAAATACAGGCTTAGCTTAATTTCAAATCAGACAGCCGTGTTTTACATAAAAAATAACTGGTTTTCATATTACAGTAAAACAAACAGTGCACACGCGATATAAAATCGCTATCGGCTCGCACTGCGTCCTGACACGCGACTAAAAAAACACACCCGCATATAAAGCGAATAGTTTATGAACATCTGTCAGCTTGAGGGCGTTGTCCGTCCTTCTCTTACTCGTTACAACAATGTATATGCATCCTTCTCTTATTAATGTATTGGCAGGTAACAAAACCTGAGTTCTGCGAGTTATGGTGTTTGGTGGTGGTGGATTCAAGGTTACTACACCCATATGGTTATAGGATAAGATTATGATCAGTTCCTATAATCCACCACTCTCACTGTTCTTAAGGATCTCTATTCAAAGGTTCTAAGAACCACCTTCCATATGGTGAGTTGTAAAGGTTAAAAATATAACTGGACAAGTACTTGGCTCCTGGCCAGAATTTATACAAAATTATAATTTTTCAAAACTCATTGCACCGTCGACCATTGTCTTTCCGATTCTTTTTGATCCATCCTAAGGTTGGCTGGAAGAGATTGCTTTCGGCAATAAGGCCGCCCTTGGTACATTATACATTTGTCATTTTCTGTACTTTCTTTTATACCTGTATTATGGTGTACAAATAAACAGTTTTCTACGTATTTGTCTATCGAACTAGAACTTTGCGAATGAACGGTTGTTATCTGATGTTATACTCTGACATATTTATACGCATCTAGTCACAAAACTAAGCATAACTCATTCCCATATTTTTATGGTACTTTTTTGTAAATACGTATGTTATACACATAGAAACATCTAGAATAAATCAAGCATTAAATTTTCATGCACATGGATGCTTGGCTTGAACGGAACTGTAACCCGTTTCTTTTAGCATAGCAGTACGTTACACAAACCACTACACTGCACCATCAAAAATAATATTTTTGGTATAACGCGTAGCATAGTAGAACTAAATTAAAGAATATCTATCCCCGGTGATGTTATTTTAATCAAAACACACGAGCGCTTCGCAATAGCATAGACTAAAACATTAATATAAGAAGTTCATTAGAAATACACCATACACATCCTACTCTACCTACAACAACACATAACCCCCTACACACCAAACCGAATCGAAAAAGGGTCGCATGCGCACCCTACCTCTATACCCATCTTTGTCGCACTTACAACAAAAGTACATGCAAAGTATGTCCATCCTGTTCTAGCATAATGTTAGTTATATTTTTATGTGCCGTTATCGTGTAGTTATGTTTCTTATGTGAGAGGGAGAGGAAAGAGGGATAGTACTATTACGGTAGCAAAGCATTCGTGACGATAGGAAGTGTGAATGAAATTATTGTTAAGTGCTTTTCGCAGTTAATTTTGTGACAAGTAAGTTACGACCCCTTTTTCCTAGCCGGAAAGTTGAGAGCATATCATTATCTATATTCAACGGTTAGAAACTCGTATATAGAATCTATGTACGAGTTTTAACGAGTTGTCATGTAAATATACAATTTATACATATGTACATTATCTGCGACCTGCAGTTGTTGGTCTAAAGATACTCGGTAAGACCGTGGGGCGAAGCTATTCTAAAACAAACACGCACTGGCGTGGTTTACGAAGAGACACGTGCCCAATAGGACAGTAAATTATATCTAAGCTAAATCGTATTGATACAAGATCAAAGACTTGAAGAAAGGAGGATTTGGTCTACTAAACCACGCTGGCCAGAAGGGTCAATATAAAAGACATAGAGAAGTCCAATATAATTTTAATAACAATTAGTCAACCTCTGAGGACAACCGATTAGTAGCGCCACCTGTTGGCAAAACAGGTATTGTTTTTATGTTAAAATACTAGTTCGGAGGACATGTTGTTGATAAAAAGGGACAATCTATTTTTTCTTATTGTTTATTTTATCTAACATACTTCAGGTTTAACATGATTAATAATATTGAACTACAAAATCCTCAGATCATAAAAATTCGTTTATATGAACTGTGATAAAATCATTATGAATTATGAGAAAAACATTATGGTTTTTACTTCGAAAGGCCAACCCAGATACTGTACTCGCATAGCAATATTTAAGCTTGTGGACATAAAAAAAGCCACTTCACAGTCCCGTAGTGAGTTTTTAGTAAATGTCGGCGCCTTTAGCTGTTGGGTCAGATGTATAAAAATATCTGTAAAAGATTTACTTACAAAATAAACATCATTAACAACCCATAATGGCCCACTGCTGGGCTCGGGTCTCCTCTCAGGAGAGGGTTAAGACCATATGTCCCCATGCTGGCCAAGTGCGGGTTGGGGACTCGTAAGACCGCGTTGTGGCTACGTAATCTTGGATTTTTTAAAATGGATGTTTTAAAGCTGCCCAAAGGATTCTAACTAAGCTTCACGACTGTTATACTATGATAACAACCGGGACCAACTGCTTAACATGACCTCCGAATCACGGATGATAAATGATATATGCATTTAGGGAATTTGAATACCTTGTAATGAATTTAGTGTTGGCAACTAACAAGTTAGCTTAATGTTAATGATTCACGATGCTTTTAATTTACACTCATTAACTATAGTCGAGTGTCGTAAAACTCTGATCATTATTATATTTAAACTGTACTTTATTATGGTGGACGAAGTTAACAATCAAGATGGAAAGCAGAATCTAAAAATATTCACGATATTACATAACTGGTACCACATTGCAAATGTAGACAATGATGACCCTCGCTAAAGCGGTCTATTGAGACGCTTCGGCATCTTTGGGCCTCAGGTCTCGCACTCACCAACGAAACACGACAATACGAATGCTGTCAATTTAGGTTGGTCTTCTGAGAGAGGGTAGTACCGGCCCGGTGGAGCCGACCCAACTGTACTGAAATCAGTATGGCTCTACTACCTAGAACTATTATATTACGATAAACCTTATTCATTATTACTATCTATAGTAGTGAAATATATCATTAAATGGCTGCTAGAAAAGTCGCCTGTACTTGCATGAAACTCAAATTGTTTAACTCAACTCCTAAAGAAATGTTTACGAAATTTTACGTACACTTTACCCGCGATACAGAATTTGAGGTTACCTTCCAAAGCAACTATCGTTACCATTTATTAAAAAAATAACGACGACTAAGAGCAGTATCTCGGGCAAAAACAGCTAAAAATATGAGAATAATACGCGATCACATTTGGTAGCACCATTATCAGGTACGCGCTGTACCTGAATAGTCACTGTCCTGACCCCCAACCTGTCAATAGTTCCTAATCAGTCAGTACAATCCCACACAACAAAAAATATTGAAATACTACGGGAAGACCCAACTCACACATGTAACTCGCTTAGGGTGCGCTCGCGCACGCGATTGGCGTCGAACACCAGGTGCGCGGGAGTCGACCGATCCCTCCGCACCGACTCCCTCGCCGAGAGAAATGGGATTTTATTATGCATAGGGAATATGATAGTTTCGATAATTTCCTATCGATAAACTGAAGATTTAACAATTAATTATTAGTAACCATATATTTTCGCCTTTTGCCCAGTAGTTTCGGGACCGTCTCAATGTGTACCACCCTATACCTACTTTACTTTAATTATGTTTTTATTTCTGTTTTATTTTGTGTTTTTATTTTCTTCCTCTATTTTAGAACCCAACTACATCCGACGACTTGCTTACCCATTTGCATCAACCATCCACACCAAGATTATTTGTTGCGCCTATTCATCTGCTGATGCAACCTCCAAGCTAACTCTAATGTATTCATTACTCACCTCAAACACATCCAATGTGATTATTGGCTGAAATGGAATCACTACTGGAATGAATTCTATAATTCTTAATAAACCTGTTAAACGTTAAGATGAAGAATGACTACCACCGTCCATGGAGTTGGACATGCGAGAATTAAGAGTTGTGGTGACTTCCACATATAGCGCAACAAGAAAACACTACAGTGCCATCTACCGGAAACACACCAAACGACAGAGTAACGTACGTACTGTACCAAGATACTACTAATTCTCCATCGCGATATAGAAGTTCTCGCGCCGAGTTGAATACATATACAACTTCTCAACATCAACCGCTGGGCCGTGGCCCGCCAGGCATGATCACGTCACCTCCTCCTACTTTTGTGTTAAAGTGATGTGACACCACTTCCTCCACAGAGTCACAAATGCATAGCCGTCTTTCAGTCCCTTCGTTCAAAACTAAAGGGAAAGAGATAGGATTTGGTTTCCCGTTAACCTCACCAACCTCACCCAGTTATCTCGATGCATTTCTAGCATCGAGATAACTGGTCAATAGTGTATCAGAGTCATAATTGACGAATTATGTCTTTACTACGCGTAAAGCTACAATGAAAATAATACTTCAACATAATCTTTATCGACATTGGCGCCATCCCTAGTAAACAAAAAATTTGGTACGTGCCCGCAGTTCAGGTATAAATGACAAACTTGGTGGGTATACAACTTATCTATTGAGTGTATGCAATTCTAAAGCACCGGTTCACTAAGATATCACAGAAGATTATTATTATTAAAATTACGTAGATGTAACAACTGGTCTTCTACTCATCGGTGGATCGAGTTGGGTAGAAAGCCACCATGTCGCTTCTTTGGGCTATAACTCAGGTAACAACACAGTTTTGTGATTTAGCAGCTGTTGCTACAAAACTCGAAGTAGCGACATGGCTATTTTGTGCATAACGCCTTCTAAGTATATACACTTATATTTTATAAAGCTGTTCTTAGGAACTACTTCGAAGAGTGAATACCACTATCTACACTATAGTGCTATTCAATCTCCCTCTTATCCAGATAGGCGACTCTGATTCGAGTAAATTTCCCTCCAGTACCACCACGAACAGAAGAAACCTTGTCGTTAATATACGTGGTAAATATTTCTCAACACATTGCGACAATGTGGAGTATGACATGAAACAAAAACTGCCAACACGAAGTTATCGTATATACATCGGAACAGACCTTCAGGTCACGTGTTCGAAGACATGTTCACCAAACCACCTCTGCCAAGTGATACACAAACGTTGTGAAATAACATATACACTAACAGAAGTGTTTGCACGTTTTGTGTGACCAATAATAAAAGTATTGTCTTTAATATAGGTTGTGCTATTAGAATGACGCTTTACTGAATGGACCATGGCGGGCACGAGCTATTTTGACATGACACATCGCTATCTGATCGAACTAACTAACCCAAACATCAATTCACCGAAAGCCCAACGGACCCCGTGACTTTTTCGTCATAAAAATAGCGCTTCCGTGAGTTTGGACCTCATCACAAGAATGACAGAACCTCCACAAGACTGACATTTCCTTTGTAAGAAGTTTCCACTATTTCGTCAAGGTGGCTTCAATCGGTTCGAATGAGTAAATCTCATTTATTAACCAAAATACAAATAAAACCCAGTGATTCATGTGCAAGAACAAAGTTCAATTATAAAACAATATGTTTAGAAATCAATGTGCCTACAATCAAACAGCATACGTGCCGTATCTACTTTATATGAAACATTATTTGAAATGTTATTGCAATAGTTGGGGCGATGATACGCTGAGGTAGGTACGGAAGGACGATTAACGGGTCCACTTCCTGAATGAGTTTTTATTTCATTGTGAAAGTTGCATTGGATTAAGTTTCTTGAAAGAATCTGTGTAGGGTATATTTATAAGTGTGGGAAATGTCGAAAGTTGAATGTGGAAGGTGTCCCCTAGGAACCGGGTTTATTTTATCATCAAAAAAGTTAAATTTTTTTCCCATGCGGAAATCCCTTCGGATACCATCTCCTGGTGGCATGACGGACCCCAACCGACTCAAACCGCACGCAGTCTCGAGTACTAGGAGCCGGGGAACCATTAACACCTTAGGAAGGAAACCCTGGAACCCTGATGTACCCTGGACCACCTAGGGCTTCTACATGCCCCCTCCTGTGTGGAAGCCCCGATGTTTCCAAGAGAAACCGCACTACTAGTTACGGATGTAATGTTTCAAAAATGCTTGAGAGCCGATTTGAAATTAAAGATTGTTGATTTTTAAACAGTAATCTACAGAATAAAGCGTTATTCCAAAAACACCACTCACATAAAAATATTTTTCTTGGCGTAAAGAACCACACAAACTCGCTAACTGTTAGGCCATGGGTACACTTGTTCGAAACCCTGAATGAAAAAACAGGTTAAGTACGATTAAACCTCGCGCAGGAAGGTTTACATACACCTATATATTTCAAGCGTCTACCTTTGCCGTTATCAATATCGAACAGCAACAAGCAAAAAAATCACGTTTGTAGTATGGGATCCTTCCCCCCCCCCCCTCCTTTCTTCTCCAATATTTAATTACAACTGTCTATCACGGTTCATGATATACAGCGTGTGTGCCCGCGGAAGATCGCCAGCTGCGGCGGATTTTCAGCGTACGATCCGCGGGCTGCTATCCTGAGGTACACCCTGGTGACAAACGGACAACAAAGTCCCGTTTCGCTTTCCCAGGAGTTCTACAGCCACATTCTTACATTATCATCATATACTACTCATCATGAATCATCATCAACAACCTATTATGTCCCACTGCTGGGCTCGGGTCTCCTCTCAGGAGAGGGTTAAGGCCATACTTCCCCAAGCTGGCCAAGTGCAGGTTAGAGACTAGGAGAAGAATATGTTGTGGAGACGAAACTTGCCGTTGGATGTTTTTAAGCCACCCGAAGGCCTCCAACTAAGCTTCACAACTGTTATCGTATGATTACAACCGGGACCGACTACTTAACGTGACCTCCGAATCACGGAGACCCTCATGGTAACATGCCAACAGCGATCACCCATCCAGGTACTGACCGTGCCGTGCCGTGACCGTTGCTTACCCTCGGTGATTGTTTCTAATCACCGAGTGCAACTGGGCTATGAGCGCGCCATATACTGCTATCAGCAATTTTATTAAAATCCAGCCACTAAGACATCAACAGAAAAAACACGTCACTATACAAAGCAACAAAAACACAAACACAAAAGCGTATCCTAAGTAATCATAGTAAATAAAACAAAAAGAAGAACAAAAACAGCGATTACCTTCAAATAAATAGTCTAACGTCATTTCAAATCGGACCTAGGCCTGCTACTAAAGCAGCTTACGAATTCACTACTCCTACTTTACATGGCGAATGAAAGATAAAGTCTAATTTAATAAAATATAAACAACAAATATACATTATAAGATATACAAATATCAGGCATATACCTGTCCAATATAATTTTATGAAAAGTCAGCTAAATGTCGGTCTTTTCACAAAAATGAATCGGACAGGATTAGGGTTGCAAATCATAAAACGTATAATTTTTTTGCGGAAATTATACAACAGCAGATCATCAAAGTCGTTGTGATCTAAAAGCTGTAGTTCTGCAAACAAGACCAATAAAATAAACCTGAGAAAAAACAACAAAAAAAACATCACACAACACAAAAGACGTTTACACAAAGACGAACACAAAAAACACAAAAAAAACCACAAGTAGCACGTGCCAAAACACACCATAAAATAATCGAGTGCACAATCACAACCGGGGTGCTACACAGATCGAGGGCTCTCACCCATTGTGGTGGGACATCAGCGTGTTGGTGCTGGTGATGGTGGTGATGATGTCTCCGGTCCGGCTGGTGGTGGCCGTTGGAGGCAGCGCAGGAGGTCGCCGCCACGCCGTACTGAGAGGGAATATGTTGTTAAAGTGCTGTTCAAGGACTACTGCGGTACATTGACATTGTTAACGCTGGGTTGGTTTGCAATTGTTGAACAATATTGTGCTACTAATTTGTGCAGTAATTATAATAATAGCAGTTGTAAACGCATTTCTATTAAACAATTAAACAATTTAATGTCTTTTTTATTTCGTTCCAAGTATGGTGAGCCTGTGCTAATTACTGCTAGTGGTCGCTGTGTAGTTGATATACGACATTTTTTTTAGCTTTCTGCCCTTCTGCTTCATATAAACTTTAACTATGCCAAATTTCACATTCATTCTCATAATTTTTGTAAAAGGGGGTTCAAAGATTTTTACTTATATTGTTCGTTATTCTAGGTCCGGATCAAGATTCAAGTTCAAGATCGGCCGAGGATCCAGTGTTTTTCTATCCTAAATCCGTCAGTATTTTCTAGGACAACTTACGATTAAATAGAAGTTTCTAGCTGGTTCTTTTCCATAGGAATAACATTTTGGAACCAAGCGACTGTAATGGAACGTTTCAAAAGTGAAGTGAGTTGAAATAAAATCTAGATTTTGATTCAAGACACGGACTTTTTATTGCATAGGAATACAAAGGAGAAGGCGGGTCACGCGATGGCTTCCATGGACACCTGTCACTTAGCATTTACAAGTGAATTGCCATTTCTTGAATCCCTTCAGAATAAATAATAGTAATAATAGCTTTATTGTACACCAGATTACTTCAAAAGCTAAATTAAAGCTAGGAGGTACACGTGGCGGAATTATCGCCCAAAGAGCTAACTTAAAACTAGGAGGTACAAGTGGCGACCTTATCGCCCGAAGGCAATCTTGTACAGGTAACCATGGGATGGAAAGCAAGATATGGAAAGTATAGGGTAGTGTCTGGTGTATCACCCGGAGAAATAATATTTGAGCACTTCACACCTATTTTCTCTTGGAAGGTGGTTCATTAAAAGGATTGTTATTTATGTCCATCGTGTAGCAGACAGCAGACTTCTGTGACAAATAGCCAAGTGTGAGTCGCACCTTCACACGAAGAATCGCTTCTTAGTAAAACCAAGTATATTAATTGCCCTGATTACCATTTGTTATTTGACTGCCTATTTATTGTTTTCATGCTTCTAAACATTTTATATATTTATTCAATATAAATAAGGTAGATTCTTAGATTTGAAAACATGTCGGTTTTTGTAATATTTTCATTCTTTTCTGTGCTACAAATAAAAGAAAAAATTTAAGTGTCTGTTTGTTATATCAAACTTTACACTAAATATATTGAAAAAACAATTTTTAAATTTTTTCCGTCTGTCTATCGCTTGTTGCGGCTAAACTCTATAAAGGCTGGACCGATTGTAACGGAACTTTCACTTGCATTAGCCTGACATAAGGAGTACCTTAGGCTGTTTTTCTTCATTTGCTTTAAGCCCGCGTGGGTTACCGTGGGTTAGACACACACAAACTTTTCTATTTATTTTCTTCATAAAACAGGAAAAAACAAGGAAAGCGGGTCACTATCATTCCATCAAGTGACCTTTAGAGGTAGTAAAAGTGCGTAATTGTATCTAAAGAGGGTCGGCCCTCTTTGATCGCCTCCTTTAAATGAGATGAATTGGCGAGTTCGGTATTTCTTTTTAGTTAAATGGTACTGGGTTTTTTCTTTATTTAATACTCGCTTCTGCAACTTCGTCTGTATCTCTTTCCAACTATGGTAGGCTCCTGTTCCTCTAAGCGTTATGTTAACCATCATATCTTAGGCACGCCAACAAAACACACATCTTTATCTCAACACGGTATAGCGGCTTCCGGTGTCAGTTTGCTTAGTTCTTTAAACCTAGTAGAGAGCCACGCTTCGGCGTGCATGCTGGCTCGCCCGGAGAGATACTACGGCCTCACAGAAAACCGGCGTGAAACAGCGCTTGTGCTGCGTTTCACCGAATGAGTGAGGATATCAGAGGCCCATACCCGAACCCCTCCCCATCCCCCAAAGACCGGCAACGCACCTGTGACGTCTCTGGTGTTGCGGGTGTCCATGGGCGTTTGCCCCTTATTTCATGAAAAAAAACTACTAAACGGATTTCAATGTCGTTTTCAGCAATAGATAGAATGCTTCAAGAAGGAGGTTTTATGTATAACTGCGTCGTAAAATATATTTGTAAAAATTAATTACCAGTGCGGGAGTTGTTTATTATATTGTAAAAAAATAAACGAATCACTACGTATAGATACGAGGTTGAATTAGAATTCAACCTTGCCATATTTGGACGTATAATTTTTTTGAAAGTATTTTTTTGCGTGAATAACTAACTCTCTAAGCATGCGTAGAACGCAAGAGTCACCATCGTCATGCAGCATGCATTGTCCACGTTCGCAATGAGGATGGTGATCCACACTAAGGCGGGCCTGTCCTTTAAATACCCGAAAAACTCATGTAATTTGAAAAAACAAACATAAGATTCTAAAAATATTTGCTCTATAGTATGACTAAAACCTCTTTCCTACAGACCTACCTCGTCCAAGATCGATGCTATCACTTGTTTACCACCGCATATGTATAAAATAATTGTACAGTACAGTACACACGTCGTATATACATAAGTTACACATGTATATACACATTTTCTTATGTACTATCTTAAAAAGGGTACTCAAGCGAGATTTGTCTCTTTTATAGCTGTCCGATTGTCTACAGGTACAGTCGACCAGACAAGCGTTACGACCGAAACTTTGAAATCTTACAGACAGACACATTGTTTGAGCAGTTAAGTTTTTGGTGTATATATTATTTATGTAGCAAATAAACTCAAAATATGTTGATATTTCAATGTGGGTTTCAATAATCTCATTAGCTCGTTAAGTAAAACAAAAACAAATTTAAACTAATGAGGGTCTTTTGGGGATTTTTGTGAACTGGAGAGCTTTTGTTCAGCAGTGAGCGGCGAGAACTTGATGCATTGTTTTTTTTTGTTAATGAATAGCATCATTAAAAACAAACTAGTCAATTACTGAAAGATAAGGTTATGAAAGGGTTACTTTTTCCGTGGTCGGCTTGACCGGCGTGATACCACGGCCTCACGAAAAACCGATGTGAAACTGCGCTTGCGCTATATTTCATCGAGTGAATAATGATAGCGGAGGCCCATACCCCAAACCCATGCACTTACGGAACTCACTTGTGACGCCTCTGGTGTTGTGGGTGTCCATGAGCAGCAGTTATCGCTTACCATCAGGCGATACTTCTGCTCATTTGCCCGCTATTCCATATACAATAAACTTGGAGTAAAAAAATATACAAATAAATATAATAAATAAATAAATAAATAAATATTATACGGACTGTACCTACTGTTTGAATGTTATTTATGCAAGAAAACCTTATAATATACGACAGGGGTTTAAAAATACTATTTTAACTTGCAACTAAATCAAATTCACTAAAAAAACCTCCCTGGAACTAAATAATAAAAATTATACACCAACATTAAGACTTGACCTCATAAGTGTACATCTTACAAAACTAAGAGGCAACAAAGACAACGCCGCGAATTAAAAGCAACTTACTGCCCCTCCACCCCGCCCCCCCACTAACACACCCCCTCGCCGGGCCGTTACGGCCCACTTTTATTGCTTTTCAGGGCTCTTATAAATAGATACGTGGGGGATAGTTTTAGGAATACAGCAGGTTTAGAAGTGTAGGTACATGGCTGTAAGGGCTGAAGCTATTGCAAGTATGATTTTTATGTTATAAGAGAGCGCAAACGAGCAGACGTTTTACCTGATGGTAAGTCATTACCGTCACTGTTCTAGTCAAGTGTCGCAAGTCAATTCAATTTCGAAAAAACCAGTCAAGTACTAGTCAGAATTGCCCATAGAGGATTCCGTACAAACCTATATACATACCATAATGTACGTACAATATATGATGTAACTCAATAGGCATGTTTCGTACCAAATTTCAATATTCAGAGTTGATGTGTAGTACTGTTTTGATTCCCTTGAGAATGTCAAAATTTTGCAGCATAAACGGCTGTATCTGAGAAGTTTGATATTTTTACAGCTCTAAGGGACACTAGACCTGAGTATTTGATATAAATTTCAGCTTGATACCTCCACGTGTTCCAGAAAAAAGGGTCTGGATAGACAGACAGACGGATAACCAAGTGATGGGAGTGAGTTCCGTTTTTTTTCCGTTTGAGGTATGGAACCCTAAAAACAAGTATCTATATCTTCATACAATATCAATAAAAAGCTTTATCGTATGGAAACTCCAGCGTATTACAACTCACTCAGCTAACGGAGTGGCGGTTTATCTAAATAGAATCAATTAGAACCACACAACACACCGTTAAAAGTAAGTTTAAAAAGAAAAAGACCAAAGAAACTTCCTTAAAATTACTAACACTACTTCCATATATTTTATTTATCCATTGTTTTTTTTCTTTTTTATTCCAAGTTCAACGTGCCCATTAACTTTGTCGTGTGCTCTCGTTCGTATTGGAAGGGCTGGGGCCACGATGTAGCATAGGTTCCAAGTGCTCCTACATTTGTAAATATTTAGTTTAAAGTTCCATAGATGGCGTGACGTGTAGGTGAATTAAGTGTCTTACATTTACAGTTGCATACCCGTATACTTCTTATATATCTTTACATACATAACATAAAACAAAATCGCTTTTATTGTTTGTTTGCTTTGTTTTTTTTTTGCAATTTCCTGCAATAGATAGTGATTGAAGAATAAGGTTTATATTTGTAATACACGCATAGTACAGTAGAGGCAAATAGAGAATATCATAGACTTCCGTGCGGAGCCAGGCCGGGTCGTTAGTGTATTAATAATGTCCTAACAATAGACGGGTCTGCAAGTGCATTCATTAGTAGCTCTGGCTGCTGAGTCCTCTCAAGCTAAGTCCGTGTTATCGATTCGTAAGGACATATAACTGCGAGAATTATATGGTCATTTTTGTCTTGGTATAACCTACCTACCGAAAAAAATAAATAAATGTTATGGACATCTAACATACAAAGCTATCTAGTCCCCAACTAAGCAGAGCTTGTGTTATGGTTACTAGACAACTGATATAAATTTGTAACGACTTCCACATACAGCGGCAACAAAAACATATGACTATGCCATCTACCGAAGATGCACAGAATTACGGAGAAACGTAGTATACGAAAAAGTTACCAATCCTGCATCACGCAATAGATCTTCTCGCGCCGATTAACATATATACAACTTCCCAACATCAACCGTTGGGCGGTGGTCCGCCAGGCATGATCACCTCGCCTGGTTGGAGGATCCTCACCTTTGTGTTGGAGGGACATAACACCTGTTCCTCCACAAATACATATATATTTTTTTTGTAAACACGTACATATTATACATAGAAAACCCCCAAACTCCGAAACAAATATTTGCAGATCATACAAACATTTGGTCTGAGTCGGGAATTCGCTGCTACTGCGCCACCGAGGCAGTTGTGTAATTAGTAATACATAAGTGTGTCATAGCAGCTTGGTGCACAGAGACTTATTATTATGACATCGCAAAGCTCTATATTGCGGGTTCTAAGCCTTTAGACTCAGTATTTGTGTTTACATTTATTTTTCTAGGCTTTAAAGCACAAAACTTTTTGCTTTTTCAACAAAATATATATCATCTTCAACAGCCTGTTGCAGCCTACTGCTGGACACAGACCTCTCCAATTGAATACTGCTTGGTTCGATTCTTTGTTTCTCGCGTCCCGTTTATGCCAATGATCTTGCGCAAATCATCACTCCACTTTGCCGAAACGCAAACAATATTGATAACAAGATATTAACGTAATATAATTATTTTTATTACCAGCAGACCTAAAAACTCTCTCTTAAGGGCTAGTCCCTTGTCGGTGAACTAATTGCCACTCCTTTTATTTTCTGCGATCTGCTTGACCTCTTGATACGCCACGACCATCTCCTTTACTTGCTGTATGTAACTTACTCTAGGCCTTCCTCGTTTTCTCTTACCTTCTATATTTCCTTCCAGAATTGTTTTTAACAGATCGTCATGTCTTCTCAAGTGGAAAACCATTTTGCCTTTTCTGTTGTTTCCAAAATGGGGTAATGAAAATATAAAAACTAACATTAAAAATTTATTTTCAGGCAGGTATTCACTCTACTCCCCAAAATCTTATTATTATAAAACGTTATAAGCTGGAAACACAGACTTTTATTTACTTTCTCCTTCAATGTCATCTGATTTTCAAATATAATCTGTTTTATCCTATAAGAAGCGATCGTATGTTATAGCCAGGTGTGAGTGACACAGTGATAAGGTTTGTCAAAGTCGTGTTTCTTTTTGGTAAAAAATAATAATGAAAACAAACATTGGTTCATTCTATGTAACACGAGGCGTATCGCAATAAGGTGGTAACGTTTAACAACAACGGCCAAGACCGCGAGCTCGGTTCTCGTGTAGATTTTGGTGTGTATGCATATTTCTATTATGTATTATTGTTTTAATGTTTTCACAATATCTCTATAAATAAGTAAATATAAAGAGATAATTAAACAATAAAAACAATATAGAGTGAGTGTTTCGCCTTCAAGATTTACTAACTTTAAGTTGTAACGTGTATCGCACGGGTTTTTTTCTTTCTGTTCAAGTCGATTAATGATTCATCACTTTACATTATATATTTGCCACGAAAGCATCTTTGTTTCTTTTATGTTTAAAATATAATCCTACTGGACCCATTTACGCCCCTACAGTGAGGATATCGGAGGCCCATAATCCAACCCTTCCCCTCATACCCCTCCCCATCTCCCAAGGCCGGCAACGCCTTATGGTAATCGCTTACCATAAGCCGTTGCGTCGGCTCGTTTGCCACCTATTCCATAAAAAAAGGAGAAAAAACCAATTCATACGTCAAATTCAATATTTAAAAATAATAAGTAATGTTATTATTACATTAACATAACTATTCATAATTCATAATTCATTCTGCCTATTTTAATAGTATTAAAGAAATAAGTATCAGATATATACACACAACTTCATCAAGCACAGCAGTCGCATACGCTGTGGAGTGGCCACAGTAGTTTTTTTTTCAAGTATTAGCTGCAAAAATCCAAGAGTGGTGGTCACTACACTTAATTTGTTGTATTGAACTTTATAGAACTACCTGTTTCACTCCTACCCTCTATCTGGCTTTTGCAATGAAGTCTATCATCAATATAAAACCGTCCATTAATAAATGTCTAGTTTAGCTCCAAATGGTGTCATATCCATATTATTTTAGTGATATAACATTTTGGTAGTGATTCCTATATCGTGGCTACACCTTAACCGGTCTCCTGCTGACGCCGGAATGCTGCAAGACGAGCAGATGTTCAGAGCGCCGGTAAATTTTGTAAATACCTATTCAACAAGCGTTAGGTACGTTATTTTGGAGGTATTCGAGTCACGGGCAACGGGATTTTTTGGATCCAATCGCCTAATACGTCACTATTGTGCTGCAGGAATATGGTTATCGCCAGGACATGTTTTTTAGAGCGGGATAAAATCATGAATGTAAATTATATTTTCGTATTTTAATGTACATGGATAAAATGTATGTATAGGGAATGTGTTAACAAATCGTCAACTATATATGATTGCAAATAATTACAATGATATCCATGAGACATTCAAATCAATGTAAATAAATAAAATTGCTTGCACTTTTTTAAAATATTTTTTTTTTAATTTTTGTCCGTATTTTGGTTGGACTAATTTCGACGGGACTTTCACTGACAGATAGCTGATGATGTAAGGAGTAGCGTATTTTACTTTAGACTATTTTTGTCCCGCGGCGTTACCTGCGGTTATTGATGTAAGGTACAATAACGAACGCGAGTAACAACGTGAGGCTCATCTGGTGTTTTATTAAAAATACAGTATCGAATTGCCTAATGATTAATTTTATATAAATAAAAATGAATCACAATAATGTATTTTTTTATGTGTTTTTACACAACCACACACATAAAAAAAAGAATTGGATAATTATTTTTTTTTATGTGTTTGTTACTGTCAGGACAAGGTTAGTATAGACAAAAAAAAAAAGGAAACCGGATGTGTTATATTTTCTGAGGCAGCTTACTCATACACACAGCGGCCCTACGGGAAGTTAACACAGGCTTGCTAAATAAAATAAGTTTTTCGGTAATTCAGAAAATTTTCACGAAAATTAATATAACATAGAATTACTAGCGTCTGAAATGTCCTACAAAATTGATTTAAAAATAAGAAAATTAATAAAATTGTTTTCCACTCAAAGGTCGCATCACCAGGTCACCTTGACGGTCACTGCCGACCCCCCGCGGTGTGTTAGCGTGAACTTTACTCGCTGAGGCATTACACGTATTTGTGCCCAACCCAATATGGTTAGTAATTTATAAATATAAATGTAAAATTGCGCACTCTTAATGAAGCTGTATTTATCGTTCATTAATTAAGCTTGTTTTATTTTTAATTATTTACGCGCTGTTAAATAAATATGATAATAAATAAAGAATTAATAATTCTTTATTTATTTAGGTTATATAGGGCCAGTTCGACCGGAATGATACCACGGCCTCACAGAAAACCGGTGTGAAACAGCGCCTGCGCTGTGTTTCACTGAGCGAGTGAGGATACCGGAGGCCCATAATCCAACCCTTCCCTAATCCACCTTCCCATCCCCAAAGGGTGGCAACGCACTTGTGACGCCCCTGGTGTTGCGGGTGTCCATGGGTGGCGGTAATCGTTTACCATCAGGCGATATAAATAGCATATAAACAAAGTTATATGTATATGAAATTTTCTTTTGTGCATAATGTATGCCTTAGATAAAAATATATGTTTGTTGAAAAGATCGTCAGCCGATACGTATTGCCCACTATTCCATCAAAAAAAAAACCAATAAGCCCACACGTGGCCAACAACCGGTCGCGCTATTTGTCAAGTATTGGAGCGGACAGGTGCTTCCCCAGCTGGTAGTGAAATAAGATGAGTTGATAACTAGTTAATTGGTGCAAACGTTTGACGGGTTGGTGTTGTGGTTATTGACCCTGCTTGAGAACTTGAGGTGTTGGGTTCGATTCCCAAATAGGACAAATATAATTGATTGTGTCTGGGTGATCTTATATAATATAATAAGTAGTGTCGTTGTTTCTGTGGTCTCAATTCTCTGAAATGCCTGCCTATTTTTTGTATATTTTGTACTGTACGAGATAGAAAAAAAACATTTACCATTTCAATTTCATTTATTTTATTTTTTATAAGCAGAACGATGTTTTGTGGGTCTGTTAGTTGGTTTCTCTATACATCTATACAAATTAATAAAATTGGGGTGTCTGTTTGTAATATTAAAATAACATCTATTTAATAAATGCATATATACGTATATAAAGTGCATATAAAAATAACATATTTTTTGTCTGTCTGTCCGTCTGTCTGTCTATTTGTTCCGACTAATCTCTGGAACGACTGGACCGGTTTTGACGAGATAGCTGATGATATAAGGAGTAACTAAGGCTACTTTTTTTACACTAGCTTCGCGCCGCGGCCTTACCCGCGTTGTCTGTTGTACTGCGGGTTAAATCGCGGGGCTCAGGTAGTGTGTAATATGTGTGTAATTTGAAACATAGTTTGTTATTTATTAACAGCCCGACTTTCTGAGCATACGCTCTGCCTAGTTTGAAAACCGAACTAAATATTGTACTAGCCTTTTACCGGACTTCGTTCGTGTGTATGTCAAATATATCTATCCCAAATTTCATAGAAATCGGTGCAGCGGTTTACCTAGTGAAAGTGGAACAGACAGATAGATAGTTATTTTCTAATTTATAGGTAATACTACTATAACCAAAGTAGTTACCGCAGGTAACGGCGCAGGTAAAAGCTAGTCTAAACAACTAACCATAGTTACTCCTTATATCATCAGCTATCTGTCAGTGAAAGTCCCGTCAAACCCGGTCCAGCCGTTCCAGAGATCAGCCGGAACAAACAGACAGGCAAAAATGATAAAAAAAGGATGTTTTGGTATATGTACCGTCTATACATACATAGGCATTTAGTAAAAAGCGGCTGTTTTAGTATTACAAACAACGACTCTAATTTTATTATGCACATAGTATAGACCAGCCTGTGGCATATAAAATCAATCACAAACACAATCTTAAGTAGTCCACCGCTGGACACAATAGAATATAATAAACATTATTGTACACCAGTTGAAACTGTTTACAAAAAAAAATAACACATCAATTGAATAGCCGTGTACAAATGGCGGCCTTATCACTTAACAGCATTTTCTTAAGCAACCTTCGGATGGAAAAAAGTAAAGTAAAAAAAACGTATTTATGGGCAGTTTAGGCGCGAAAAATTAAAAACAGAATGTCAAAGACACAGGCCTCTTCTTACAAAAGAGGTTTCTTGTATCTTCATAATTGATACAAACCCCACATAATAAAGTAATTAATTATCTTTATCTAAAACTGAGTAGCTCTAAATGCAAGATTACAATTAAATTACATTTGTGTTGTTTATATGAGTATACGATGACAACCAGCCAGATACACAGATCGCACTCGATCGGAGTGATACCACGGCCCCATAGAATACCGGTGTGAAACAGCGCCGTGCATGTTTCGCCGAGTGAGTGAATATACGTATACNGCAATTCCGTGCAGTCCACCTGATGAGCCAAGAGCCCAATTTGATAGCGAAAGCTAGATACGGTGCTCAAGACAAAGGCTTTAAAATTTTCAAAATCCGATGTGAGTGTCGCCAATGTTGGTGCGCTGCTGGGGTTATTAGCAGACTTCTGCAACTCCATCTCAAAGGCAGTCATGCGTTCTTCAATACTAGCCATGATAATTGTAAAAGTTTTCTTCATGCTGTCCATCTTGACTGTGTATGGTATTGGTTGAAGATAAACTTTTAAATAGGGATACTTCACATGAGATAACACTTCACTGGTAGGTGTTTATAATGACATTTAACTTCTGATATGAAATGTTTTGAAAATATTAACTTAGAAAATTAAATTAAATAAATATGTAGACACTTAAAAATTTAATGTTGCTGTCACAACTACTCACTTAAATACATTTTTACATCAACAACCTCTTTCCACATTTTATAATGAAAAATCAAAGCAGTATTATCTGCAAATGTAAAAATATTAGCCTGTGGCAGTTCAAGAGAGCAGAGATGTGAGTGGGACCCAAAATATTGCCCTGGGGTACGCCGAAACTAATATCTGCACAACCGCTTGTGATTTTTCCTATTCACACTCGCTGCTTTTGCTCGCCTAGTTATGACTGAAACCATTTTAACGCTATTCCTCTAACTCCCAGCAGTTGGCCTGTAATTCAGGAGTTCTAGTGGATCACTTTGGTTCACTTTGAAAACAGAAATTACTTCTGCAATTTTAAGACTATTCAGAACTATCTGTGCGGGACTGTGACACTGATGACGGATGAAGGACATGCTATTTACAATTACTTGTGTATATAATGTATTGTTATTTTCGCATTTTTTCTATATTAGAACATAAGTTTAGGATAATAATAATAATGAATCGCTTATTAATTCTCTCTCACACAGAATAGTTAACAAAAATCAGTTCACAAATTCAGTGCCATTTGATCGAGTATGTAAATCTGTGTGAGAGACTGGTATCTGCACTAGGAGTACCTGTGTGGTAGATTACCAGCCTCCCCTATGTCTAGAATCAAGAGCTTGGAGTAAGTTTAACCACTATGATTAACAATGACAAGTGAAGGATTTGAGTAAAAAAAAAATGATAAAAATGATGGCCTAATGTGTAGGAGTATGTAAGCTTGAGTTTGTGAGCGTACGTGATGTGAGTTATTGTAGAATATATGTTTTGTATAAATGTGAACGCGTGTGTATGTATGTATGTGCTAACCCTAAACAACGGAGCATACAACGCAGGATGAAGAATATGTATATTATAATAGCCAAAATGTATATTAATGAGCGAAAATCGCTGAAAATTGTCACGCGGCTCTCGTTACGGTAACGTTTCCAGGTCGCTAAGCATTAGCTACTCTAATCTCATTGGCCAAAAAGTAAGCGTTGTGATTGGTTAGCCAATAGGAAGGCCTACATTGATTCTGAAGAAACCGCATAAAAGAAGGGCCACAATTGGTTCCGACAAGTAGTTCCATTCGGTACACAGTACAGTCCAGATCAGTATAGCATAGAGCACCTCGGGAAGAAACTGCAAGCAGTCCCTGGTAGACAGAAGCCGCAAGAACATTAATACAGTTCACAATTTTGTACTCTTTTTATTAATTATATTAATTAAATATACGTTTCTTATAAAGTCAAGATAGTTTTTCTTACCAATCCCAGCAAACGAATGTACCCCGTACATTTAATGGTCCTACGGAGCCGGATTGTGTAAGACTTCTGTTTCTATCCTGTTTCTATTGTTTCCATACTATTTCTAAATCAAGTCGTCAAGTAGACTAGTCAAGCCAGGACTGCCCCTAGCTGGAAATCAGAACTGTCAAACAGAAGATCTCTGAAGAAATGCCGGTGACAAGATCCGAAGGAAAGGAACGCAAGATGGTCTTCGATCAGACGCCGTCATCGTCGGAAGGTACTACTGATACCTACCTCCGCGACCGGTACAAGCGCTGAGACGTGTTCGGCCGTTACAGGCCAAGGGCCAAGCGTCACGGGGACGACCGACACCACTGCCACATCGGTCTCCGCTACGACAGCGCCCTCCGCCGGACACAGCCCGGCGACCGCCGTGCCCTCTGCAGCCGCACCTTAAATCACGCGCTCCGCAGCGTTGACACTGCCGATCGACGCCGCAGTGATGAGGCCTCCCGGACATGGAGGGTTCGCCCCCCCACGACATCAGAGAAACGCCACAGCATAGTGAAGCAGCTACAGTGAGAAGAGTAAAAATTACAGGCAAGAAGGGGTCCGCGGAGGGGTCCACCGCCAGCCGAACGAAGGCTGTAAAGATAGCAAAAGCTAAGGAAGAGTTGCTACGTCTCCGAGTAGAACTGGCGACAGCCCTCCTCACCATCTTGGAGGCAGAAGATTCGGAAGGAGAAGAATTGGAAGAAGTCTCGGTTTGCTCAAAGACAGAAGTAAACGAGAGGATCGACAGCTGGCTAGATAAACAAGAACCACAGCATGCCCTGGTGATGAATAATCAGCCGGAAGTGCCAGAAGACATAAGAAGACCGGTTCAAAAGAAAGAAGAGCTCCAAGAATCATGCGCCGCGCAGCAGCCACCGGCGGGAGATCACCACGACTACACAGGACTTACCAACGCCATCGCGCTAGCTGTAAAGGCACCTGCCAGCGCCATACCTACGTCGAGCTGCCATACTTCGACGGTTCACATCAAGAATGGCTACCGTTTCGTGCCGCGTACTACGAAACTGAGGGTACTTAGTCCCCTGTCGAAAATATAAACCGGTTTAGAAGAAACCTGAAGGGGAGAGCCAGAGAGGCCGTCGAGGGTCTGCTTATCACCAACGCACACCCATCCGAGATTATGAAGACGCTAGAGACCCGATTTGGAAGACCTGAAGCCTTAGCGATGATGCAGATGGAAGCGCTCAGGTGACTACCGCGTGTCACCGAATCACCACGCGACATCTGTATCTTCTCCACGAAGATCTCCAACATCGTGGCAACGCTCAAGACCTTAAACTGCGTCAAGTACATGTACAATCCGGAGGTGACCAAGGCCATCGTCGATAAACTGACGCCTACTCTGCGCTATAGGTATTTCGACTTCGCCGCGGCTGAACCAAATGATTATCCAGACTTGATGAAGATAGACAACTTCTTAAAAAGAGAAGCCACCCTGTGCAGTCCTTACGCGCTGCCGGAGCAAGTGTCAACGCCAACGCCGACACCGGTCATCGCACAGAAGGAACCCCAAAAGAATACCCAACGTCACTGAGAAGCCGTACACGCCCAAGTGCCCTGTATGTGATGAAACGGGACATGCGATTACAGAATGCGGTCAGTTTAAGAAGAAAGAAGAAGGCGAACGGTGGGACATCGCCTAACCCAAACGTCTCTGCTTCCGGTGCTTAAAATACAGAAGCAATACTCACCGTTGCCGTTCGAAGCTATGCGGTGTGAACGACTGCAAGTATCCGGCATCATAAATTACTACACTGCAACAAAAGGGCCGAGAGGAAGGAACAGGAAGACACGGAAGTGGTCACCTCTACTTAGACGCTTCAGAAGAAACAGTCATTCCTGAAAATTATACCGATTCAAGTAGAAGGAAAGTCAGGTCATGAGGACACCTTCGCGCTAATGGACGATGGCTCTACAGTAACCCTGATCGACAAAGAGTTAGCAGATAAAATTGGAGCGACAGGGCCTGTGGACCCACTGAGAATCCAAACCATCAACGATGGAAAGACTACAGAAGCAGCTTCCAGAAGAGTGGCCTTCACTATTAAGGGTCTCAACGGGTCCAAAGGCAGGATACAGGTGCGAACTGTGAAGAGCCTTCAAGTCTCATCGTAGCGAGTCACGCACGAAGAGATCAAAGGGTGCCAACATCTCACAGACTTGGGAGGAGAAGCTCACCTACGCAGAAGTAAAACTTCAAGTACTTATCGGTAAAGACAACTGGCATTTGTTACTGACGTCTAAAGTGAGAAAAGGGAACAAAGACCAACCTGTGGCATCTCTCACGCCGCTAGGGTGGGTACTCCACGGGAGCCAGAAGAGTAAGAAACCGAACATCGACTTTGTATCCCACGTTACGGAAGTGACAAGATCGCATTGACACGTTAATAAAAAAGTACTTCGAAATAGATGCCATCTGTCTAATCCACGAAGACCGAAGACAGACCCAGAAGAACAAGCCCTTCGTATACTAGAGCGCAACACGAGGAAAACGGAAGATGGGTGGTATGAAACAAGTTTTCTGTGGCGTAATGAAGAATACAACCTCCCGGACAGTTACGAGAACTCCTTGAAACGCTTGTTAAACGTCGAAAAGAAGATTGATCGAGATCAACAGTTAAAGGCGAAGTATAACGAACAGATGGAGGCCCTCGTAACAAAGGGTATGCCGAGCCAGCACCACAGAAGAAGAATCCCGGGAAGACCTGGTACCTACCACACTGTGCCGTCATGAATCCCATGAAGCCCGACAAATTGAGAGTGGTTCACGACGCAGCAGCCAAGACCAAAGGAGTGTTACCGAACGACATGTTATTGAAAGGTCCGGATCTCCTTCAGTCCCTGCCAGGAGTGGTCATGAAGTTTCGACAACACGCCATAGCGGTCACAGCGGATATTAAGGAAATGTTCATGCAAGTAAAGCTACGGCCAGAAGATAGGGACGCATTGAGGTACCTATGGCGTGGGGACAGGAGAGATGATAAACCATCGGAGGAATATAGAATGACATCTCTGATATTCGGCGCATCAAGTTCACCGTCGACGGCGATTTTTGTTAATAACTTAAACGCGAAACAGTTTGAAGACGTGTGCCCGGAAGCCACGTCAGCCATCAAGGATAAGCATTACGTCGACGACTACTTGGACAGCTTCGAGAACCCAGAAGACGCCATACGAATAACAAAGAACGTTAGAGATATTCATCGGAAAGCGTGCTTCGAGTTGAAACAATGGAAGTCCAACGAACCGTCTCTACTCACAGCGCTGGGTGAAGAGGAAAGAAGAGAGAGCATTGAGCTGTACTCATCCGAAGAGAACACAGAAAGAGTACTCGGGGTAGTATGGAGTATCAACACAGACGAGCTGACGTTCAACCTCAACCTAGCCAGAATTGACCCGAAGCTACTACAAGGAAAAACACCTACGAAAAGAGAGGCACTAAGCGTCGTCATGTCACTCTTCGACCCGCTCGGTTTCGCGTCTTCAGTAACCGTCAAGGCGAAACAGCTGCTGCAGGAAGTCTGGCGCAGAGGAACAAACAGGAACGTCGAGATTGATAAAGACCTAGCGGACCAATGGAAGACGTGGATTTTACACCTTCAAGGGCTTCGATACATCAGAATACCCCGACGATACTTACACTACAGCGATGCTTCAAAGTTACAGCTACATGTCTTCACCGGCGCGAGGGAATCCACCTACTCAGCCGTGTTATATTGGCGAGCAGAGACACCGAACGGGAACGTAACAGTGTCACTCATTATGGCAAAAGCAAAGGTGGCACCCCTGAAGTTAACACCGATACTCCGAATGGAACTCCAAGGAGCAGTGATGGGCCCAAGGATGGCTGAAACTGTAATAGAAAAACACGAGAGGAAGTCAGAAAAGATAATCTTCTGGACAGACAGCCGCACCGTACTCAAAATCAATCAACAACTGAGTACGACTCCAAGGGTCTGCCAGGTGTGATCCGCAATAAAACACTAGAACACTTTACTAAATGTTTATTGGGTGTGGAATCGCCGTCGTATAAATGTCCGACAGGTTTATATATCCGTCTCGGCTAACAATGTAGGCGCGATTCAGAAAGTACTGACCACGCCATCTATCGACACTTAGCTCAACTTACAGCTCAAGCTTACAATCAATAATGGACACTTGAACAACAACCCATAATGTCCCACTGCTGGGCTCGGGTCTCCTCTCAGGAGAGGGTTAAGGCCATACGTACACACAGGAGTTGGTTTGATGGGAGGGTCGCGTGGATCTGAAGGTTTATTACGTGTCATGACCAAACTATTTTCAGTTAAAATACACAAACAACACACCATCACCAAAAAAACAGTATAAAATAACAAGAAAAAAGCCACAAACTCACAAAACCATTCAAGATTTCAAGAAATTCTAGACACACGTGCTAACCAACCGTAAGACGCGGCGTGAACCTGCCTGTGATCTCGAAAGAGTGAAGAAGCTAATCGCAGGTGACAAATGTAACAGTGCTGCCACAATTATTATTTATTTATTTATTTTATTTATGTAATCTTCATGCAATTACATTGCAAAAGGCGGATTTGATTATATTTTAGTTTCAACTGCCACGTCAGACTCTGCCAAGCTTAGGTATAATTTCATGAAACTACTATCAGTAGTAATTTAAGTCTATAAGAAAATTTACTAAAATAATTTTATTGATAACAGATACTTTGATAACTGTTTTTGAAGTCTTATAATTATAAAAAAATCATTTGCGTGGATATTAATAACTTTAAAGCGTCGATTGAGCCAAAATCCGTGTAAGCATAATAATACAAATGGCAACACTGTAAATGGTTCGATGTCTACAGAAAACTTTTTTACGGTTTGCTTGACGATGAGCATTTTTTCGGGTTTCTTGCCGCGTCATACAGTTGGTTAGTGCGTCTGTCTAGGATTTCTATAAATCTTGTGTGGTTTAGTGACTGTTGGGTATCTTTTTTGTTATTTTGTGCAGTCCTATTGGTAAAGGTGTTGTTTGTGCGTTTTTAAGTTGTGCTTATCGTGACTCTAAATAAACCTCCCGATCCGCCCGACCCACCCGATAAATCCATCCCCATCTACTCCCCCGTTCATCCCTACTCCCTTTTTTCCCCCATTATCCCTTAACCCCTTCCAATCCTCTGGAGCAGTTTGCAAATGTAATCTGTAGTGCAACGGAACAAGACATTAACATCTCAAATGCTTCAAGCTCTCAAAAACGCCCTGTCGCTGATGAGGTTAGTGCAATTCACCCTACTAAGCGGATGAGAAGCCAGATCGGTCGTGACAAATACAGGTATAGTGACAACGGTCCTTACATCGTTCATGTTTCCCACGTCGAATTCAAATTCAAAATAATTTATTTAATTAAAGCACTGAGTGACATTTATGAACGTTAAATTTAAGCAACAGGTAAATCATGGATCGACACAAACAGAAGCCAGAGTTACTCTATTGTCAAAGTGAATCGACTACACGGTTGGCCTAGTGGTTTCAGTGGTCGCCACGCCACTTCTTACTGCGCCAAGTGTTGTGGGTTCAAATCCTACATGGGACAACACTTTGTGTGATCCATTAATTGTTGTTCTAAGTCTGGGTGGACTTTGTGTTCGTTTCATGTATGTTTGTAAAGATCCCCGCGTCACAGGAATGTATATTCCTAATGTGGGAGTTGTCTTTTAAAAAAGAAAAAAATAGAAAAAAGAGAATTAGGTGAAATCACCAAAATTCACTGCCTGCTATAACTTTCAGTTTCCAAATGCGAAGGGCCTCCTTATGAGAAGAATACTAGCAAAGAAACTCATGGCCACTTTTTAAAAGTCAGATTTTTAGGCACAATAGTATTAGTGTTACATGAATGTTTTACTGTGTGGAAACTGTTACACCTGAATTTCATTTTATTAAAATGCTTCAAAAGTTAACATACTAATAAAAAAAAAACAAACACTCAGTGATACTATTAAAGGTCTAAACTTAAACATAGAAGTCATTTAAGGTGTACATCTACTTACATTCAGTTGCAAAATTTACTGTTAAGAATAATTCATGACTAGATTAAGGGGCTAAAGTTGTAGTTGAACGAACAAAATTAATAGTATTGGCTAAAACATCACTCACTAGGCTGTCCAGTCACCCTAAGCAGTGCTCCTTTAGGAGTATGTATAATAATCGTCGTACATTACTTTCTACTAACAATGTTTTGTTAATAATTTTCCTTAATTACAAGACAAAGAAGTTTTTGTGTTAAGATCTAATGACACCTTAAGCCCATGATTGTTTGTCATTTAGTAGTTGTCGATTGTCTAGTAGGCTTTTTTAATAAGGTGATTTTTTACTGTTTGTTTGAATTTCTACAAGAAGGTCAATTACATGTATGGGAATTATGTTGTAAAAACATATACCAAGGCCCTCGAATGAGTTGTGTACCAACGAGTTTAGACTTGCCTCTCGTATTAATACTGGGCATATCATTGTTCTTCTTATAATCAATCAAACATATACTGTGATGCAACAGTCAAAACACCAATATATTTAAACAACCCTGAAGAGAGACTCCAGCACCCAAAATGTATATTGAGCGGATTGTTCGTTTTTGTATAGTAAAAATCGTTTCAATACCAGCTGCCTTGTCCCAAAGAAGTATACCATAAGACATGACTCTGTGAAAGAAGCTAAAATAAACTAGCCTGGCTTGAGAGCCAAATAGGCTCTGGCACAACTCTCCATCCTATATCCTGTGGTGTTTTTCTTTTTAAAAACTAAATAAATAATGTTGTTAGAGATAGAGTTGAAAAAGTAGGCTGAAAAAATATCTGTACAGCTGTGCTGCAAACTCGTTTTTAATCAACCCGCTTCTTAATTCCCATAAGTATATTGCCAACATTCCTACCTTCAACATAACCAGAATGGGTGTAGTATCTGCCATCTCCACCGATATGGTTGATGAGGATGTCATGAAATTTGTAACAGTACAGCAGGTCTGTGGACAAATCATAAAAGTCAGACCCCACTCTCCAATGTAGGAAATAGTGAAGGTTTGGACATATAGGAACAATTTGTAGGTCTAAGCCAAGATGCAGCAAGTGTGGTCATGACCACCATGGCAATGCAATGCTACCAGCAAGATTTTAAATTTTTGTTATGCTAATGGTGGATCCCAGATAAATGGAAAACCCAAATTGTCATCTCAATTTTAAAACCTGGCAAACATACTGGTGATCCAAACAGGTTTTGGCCAAATCATTCTGAAATGAAGGATTAATGAGACAGTGAGTGAGTTTAAGCATCTCATTAAAAGCTTGGAGGCTCAGTACCATGGACAGTGTTGCAGTATTGGTAACTGATGGGTTTTAGGCATAAAGAAAACTAATTATTAGTATAAACCGAGATGTATTTTGATCACAAGTGGAGATTACTTTCGACACACACAGAACAGCGTACAAGAGCAGTGTTGCCACACATCATAGATGAAAAATAACCAATATGACATTAACATTAGAATGACATATATTGCGTTTACAAAATATACACTAACACTGGCCCTTAAACCAATATAGTCAAGCAATTATACAGTTAAAAAAAATTAATTAAACATTAACATAGCTTCAACTATAGACAAGTAAAAACAAAGCTATCAATTAATTCAACCATAGTTGTGTTTTAACATCAATTGCATAACAAATTTATTGTGCATTCCTTTTGACAATGGTTTAGTCAATAAATCTGCTATCATATCTTTTGTACATAGATACTTAACATCTATGAAATCATTACTAATATGTTCCGTAATAAAATGGTGCCGAATATCAATGTGTTTAGTTCTAGCATGGAAAATAGTATTCTTACATAACTTCTGTGCAGACTGATTATCATTAAAAATTGTAATCTTATACAGAGTACCCAATATTTCATGCAAAAAATTACGAAGAAATAGACCCTCTCATTGTACTCATCTTGCATGGCCTGTTTCCAACCATTCGCTTCTGGACCACTCAGCGCCTCCTGTACTGTTTGCGGCTCATCGGTGTCATTGGCGGGGCATATTCCTTTGATGAGATGGGCTTCCATGGAATCTGGCTCTGAAGACGACTCTTCTGCTTCAAAATCTGGCACATAAGTTTCATCCGCAGTATCATCATTGGAATAATAGCTTTCCTCAGTATCAGAACAATCCTCTGTTATCACACTATATCTCGGTTCATCCTGATTTGAAGTTGTGTCATCAGAATGGATCTCATTTGATATATTTTCCTCAGTAGATGATTCTGTATGAGGTTCAGAGTTATTGTTCACTTTCAAAGTTACTTCTTGTGTAAACATCTCTTTGCAATGATAGTCATCATTTGACACATTTTCTGAGATATATTTATCCTCTAGAAATGTTACATCCCGGGCCTTTATACAATGCTTAGGGTTGTTAGGGTCTAATAATCTGTAGCCCTCAGTGTGTTCGCAATATCCTACGAAGATGTATTTCTTGGCCTTGGGTTCCAATTTAGTACGACTATGTACATGTGCATAGGCAATGCACCCAAATATACGCAAATGTGAAATAGATATCTTATTATTTGTCCATTTCTCTTCAGGAGTGCATCCTCTGACTGCTACAGTAGGAGAACGGTTCTTGAGATAGACAGCTGTGTTCACAGCTTCCGCCCAATATTCATGACNTACTGCCCAACTAAGCGCAAAAGCGGTAACTCAAAGAAAGCGAGTTTTGAGATAATTGAAGTTATGTAAAAATAGTTATATATATACTTTATGTATAGTTTTTTTTATTTGTTAAATATTATTTATATATTATATAGGGTGTATTTGTTATCACATTAGTTAAATTATCAAAAATGTATAATAATGTACTTTATTCATGAGATACGGTTACACCGCTTAGTAAACTATAGAATTAAAATTGAGATACCGCTTTTTCGTTAGCTCTTCTCAAACATGTGTGTATACAAAAAGGAATGTATTTTCTATCGATGTATTATTTGAAAAAAAAAACAATTAAAGTATATATATAACGTTTTTTTATTATTAAAATTTGAAATTACATAAAAAAATATTTAAAAACAAACGGTTTTTGGAAGGAATTTTAGTAGTCAAAAGTAGGGAGTTCTCTCCAAAAGGACATTCTATTTTGTGGTATTATATTTTGAAAAGATTTCAAAATATTTTCTTTTTTGTTTCTTGAAATTCCTTCCGGAGCAGTTTTCTTTTTTGGTGGAGGCAAGACATGACTTTTTAAAATTTTTTTTCCTATAATGCTAGCAGTAATTGCATTTTGATCGAATCCTGTTTTGTAGGTGATATCAAAACTGCCTCTTTTAACTTCAACTTCAACCATTTCGCTGACATATGGACGCGGTTTAATTCGAGACAGTGCATATTGTGTGGTATAATCATCCCAGTCATAAAAGTCTTGCATGTTCATCTCTTTAAGTTTTACATTTTTTCCTGCAGTGCTAACTGCCTGAGAAAAATCTGCGAAATCATAAATTTTGTTTTTCATGCGTTTTATGGACAGCTCTACCCTATGATGGAAACTATCAGCTGACATAAAGGTGTGGCCGGATTCAAAATATTTGATGACAATCTTGTCGGCGTTGATATCCTTAGAATTTATAATATAAATTAAGAAAGAAAAAAACGTCCAGTTTTTGTTCTGGGAGGAACAATTATCAACCCATAGTATGATATTTTTTTTATCCCGATGAAAAATAAAAAATTGATAGTATGCACTTATAATTTCGGCTTTGGAACGTCCAAACAACCCTTCATACCATAGTACAGGAAAAACACTCAAATCTTTTCGGCCTTGACCAGTTGGCACGAAACTTTCGTTGTAAACCACTATCCTATGAGTAAAAATAGCAGTTTTGAACATGTCTATCCTGGGCAGCATGATAACTTTTTGTAAATCAGCAGAATATACAACAGTATCAGTTTCATTTAGCTCACTGTCTAATTTATACTGCTCTCTGGACATGTATGCCCGTTTGTTATGACTTTTCCACTTCGTGCAACCTAGACAGTCTTCTTTAAGGTTTTCTTTGGTATGTGTATCATCGTGTAAACGGAACTCTTCACAGTCCTCACACTCTTCGTGGCCAAGCTTTACAAAAGAAATATTTAATTCTGCGACTACTTCTCGATATTTATCGTAAGATACTTTGCAAGACGGATTTTTTTCTAAAAAGTCTTTATGCATCGCACTGATTGTCAAATCACTGGGTAAGTATAAGCGATTGGGAGCGTGTTCACGCCTGTAATGAGATATACTCGGCTCAAAGCTCATTATATGTTCCTTAATAGGAGTAGATTCAATTTTATTGTGAGGAGTAGCTCCCAGTCTTTTGTCTACTGGTGGTGCAACCGTGTCGTTAGAATTGGCCAAAGCCGTATGTAAAGGTTTGTCATTAGATGATTTGTAGCCCAAAGTTGTCAAAAAGAAGGTTTTACATACTCCATACTTTGTACCGAGCACGGCCTTAAGTGAATAACTGTAGCTTACTTTTTTTCTGTACTCCTCTGATTCAAATCTTGTTACTGTTCTTTGTTTCACAGATTTAGCTGAGGTGTGATGCAGCATATAAGCCTTCCTCTCTTTGTCATTCAAACTCCAGAAGCTCTCATTTATAATTTTTCGCTGCTCTTCCGATATATTTTGGATACACTGCTTTTTGCATGAAGCAGGACAGGGTGGTTTAACGTTATGTTTCTCTCTAATCTCACTTTTTTTCACTTCATTTCTGACTTTGAGAGGTTGGTCGTGTTTTTTTCTTTTCCTAATTGTACCGGCCTTAGTATAAGTTGTAAGATTATGTGTATTTCCATCAGCTATCTCGTTTTGTGTCAGATTCTCGGTGTCCCTAAGATTATCATTTGGTGTCACTTCGTGTCCTTGAGATGAATTCTCAACAGATTTTTCGTATTGAACACTTATCACATTTGAATTATTCCTAAGAGATTCAGAAGTGCAAATAGTATTATCGGAAGCAGTTATCAATATTTTTTCTGTATCATCTTGAAAAATACAGGATCTTTGTTGATCTTCAATAGTATCTGTGATCAAAGGTTCTGGATTACCGCAATTAAAAACATTGTGTATGTTGTGTGTATTAAAACAAAAGCCTGGCGATGATATGTCACTTAAATCATTATGTTCAATAATTGGCACAGTTGTCAATGTGATCAACGAGTTAGGGGATTTGTTGTTATTCCCGATTTCTGTGTTTTGATCATCCTGATGCATAGCGAAATAATCAACGTTTGATGTACACGGACCCGATAAAAAATGTGAATCTTCAAAGTCGAAACCATTTGAGGAAGGAAGAATCGGAGCTAGTAATTGATCAGCACTGTTGAATCTTGAAAATGCGGGATCATCATCTGAATCACTAGTAGGAAAAAAGTCGGGATCGATCGTTTTAATATTACGTTGTAATTGTTTGGATTCCTTAAACTTTTCCCTCAACGCCTTATTTTTTTGTGCTAAAAGCATCATCATTTTCGTATTTCTTTGCGACATGGTTTATCTGTAACAATATTTAATAAGTATAACTGAATTATTTTATTCATCAAAAACGTTTAGTTATCTTTAACAAACATAATACAAATTATATATTTGGGAAATAAATTAAAATATTGCACTTACGTAATGTAAAGTGCAAATCAACTTATTATCATCGGAACAACAATAACCGTATGGCTGGGAAAATATGATTAAAAATAATGTACTTTATGTTCTGGTAGATCAAGGTCAATTTTGCTAAGTACGAATGCGTACGAGGGCGCGCACGCCAACCGCAAGAAAGTTTAACACAAAATTTCTAATTTTGCAATGATTATGGTTACAAAATGCTAAAATAATATTTAATAGGACTTACCTGAATGTCAATGTATGAAGTTACCCCATTAAGCACCTTAATTTACAGTTTTTTTCTTAATTTTGCACAAATATCATGACCTCTTCACAACAAAAACAAACAAGTTATGACACGAATTTGCGAACGAATTTGCCAAGGGCAGGGATAAATCACTGTAAAATGTATTAGAAATTCGATCTTATCCAGTAAAACCATAAGGGCTAATTTAATTTTGCTATTGCAACCGTATCTCACTAATTCAAAACAATTTGCGTATTATGCAAGCATTAAAATACTAAGCATTATAGCGGTAACTCATTACTGATTTTNTGCAGTTAGGTAGAGACAGGTTTGAGGACGAGGTGAACAGAAGAATCCAGCTGGGTTGGGCAGCGTTTGGGAAACTTCGTCGGGTCTTCTCATCGTCGATCCCACTGTGCCTAAAGACGAAAGTCTTCAATGCGTGCGTCCTACCCGTAATGACTTACGGAGCCGAAACGTGGACACTTACGGTTCGACTGGTCCATAAGTTCAAAGTCACTCAGCGTGCTATGGAGAGGTCTATGCTCGGCGTTTCTCTAAGGGATCGCATTAGAAACGAGGTGATCCGACAAAGAACCAGGGTCATCGACGTAGCCCACAGGATTAGCAAGCTGAAGTGGCAGTGGGGTAAAAGAGTTCTTGAGTGGAGACCGCGTCTCGGCAAACGTAGTGTAGGACGTCCACAAGTCAGGTGGAGCGATGATTTGCGCAAGACGGCTGGCAGGAGCTGGATGCGAGAAGCCATAGATCGAACTAAGTGGCGTGAAATTGGAGAGGCCTATGTCCAGCATAGCAGCGATAGGCTGATATTGATGATGATGATGATGATGATGATGAGTCTACTGCTAGGCTTTAAGTTAAACCATATGAATTACAAGGCTCTTGGGTTGTGTTTCATAGAAGTTTGAAGGGCCAGTGGTATGAATAGAAACAACGAAATAATTGAAAAAATACCTTTGTTAAACACAATTATTAAAAAAGGTGATTACATGGCTTAGTCAAAGTGAAATAGTTATAGCATTAAATTATAATCTAAGACCGACAGTGCAGACACCGCCGCGGGTACAAGTTGCCGGAGCCGGGCGAGACTCGCCACACTGTCGGTGTGCACATACCTATCATTAAATCATTAATTATCACATCTAAAAAACTTTACAATCTGAACTTACGCTCATCAAAACTTATTATTAACATTCAAATGTTATTCAACAGTTCTCGCGTAAGCGCTCCTGTTTTATACAAACTATTAAAATACGTGTTGAGTACCAGTTATTAATTCTAAACAAATGATTTAGCGGTTATTTTAATCAGTCGACTCAACTTATTCGACAAACTATCTCCGTATCACTTAGTGTATGTAATTAGCTTTATAACAAGTGTGCGGGCGAGATGTGAGTCGGGTCGGGGCGTACACATAATGCAGCTGGTTACGTCAAGACCCGCATCACATCTAGCCTCTAGCTTCAGGGGAGCAATTCCCAAGTTCATCTTATGAACCTATACCACCCCTTGTACGCCAAGTGATCTCAGCCGTGAAAGGTCAACATCAACTACACTTAACCGCGAAATGATTACACATCTAGTTCAGTTTACAATAATTTTATCGTATCAAAACGACTGTTTATATTTTCCGAAGATCAAAATCGTTGTATTTTATTATTTCTATTCAATATGCATATTTCTATGTCGAGGGTTTTAATGTCACATTCGAGTGTTGCGCAATTAACATCCGAGGTTCTATCGTATCCAATATCACAACATGTACTCACAAGGTTATGGTATCGCTACAGACAGCGGCACACAGTCAACGTCCTTTACTTTACCGAATCGTTCAAATTTATCAATATTATGTCATTAACATTTCCGTAAGTGGTCCATAGAACAATATTTACAGTATATTACAATTTACATTTTCACATTTTCACATTTCCAAAAGTCATTTTAAATATAATATGATATACTTCAAATCTAGAATAAAAAGTTTATAAATTAGAGAATACAAAATAATAAAACATTGTTTCTATGGGACCACTAATACGTATGTATATACCTAACTAAGCGCTACTCAACATTAATATTATGAGAAAGAACCGAACCACCCAGCTCTCGTACCAACACACCAAGTCCTTCACTTATCTATTAGTAACACAGATTTACTTCTATCAATGTAGTTGATTTAATAATGTACAAGACAAAATAATCCATAACACGTTGAATGTACAAAATACGACATAAAGTAGAGTTTAAATTTTTATCCTGTTTTTCTGTTTGTTTGTGTGAATTTGTTCTTATGTTTTCTACGCATCGGAGGAAATGAGTGCAATATTTTTTAACGGTCATTCGCAAACATCTTCCTGTTGAACAGCTGTCGATGAGTGCAAACGTCCCGTTAAAAGTATTGGTAATACTAGAGACTATACCACTTTACAAAGAAAGTTATACTGTTTCCGAATGCGACCTTGTACGAGCGTCGAAAGACAACTGCTCCAAGGAAATTTCCCAAATTTAATTTTTATTCCCAACGAAGAGCTATCCTTTCTAGAAAACTTATTTACAAATTACAAACGTTAGCATAAGGTTAAGTTGTGAACAAAATTATTGCAGTCCAAATGTGCACAGTATACTTTCCCTTTGAATTATCACAGAATGTACATTATATTGTTTGTGAGATTAATTCCAATTCCAATTCTACTAACAAGCAAAAATTATACTGTGCAATTGATTAGGTAAATAAATAAATTAATTGAAAACCGAAACTTATAAAATGTTACAACACATTGATCGAATCGTCGCTATAACACTGTAAAGTTTATGTAGCAATTAAGCTAATAGAGTATGTCCAACAATTGTTCGTCACTGATTTACTTCTTAAACAGTTTGTTCCACTGCAAGAGAGGTTTGGGAGGTTGAGCAGAAGTGGAGGGCTGTGGCTGTTGGACACGGGTAGGTCCTGCCTCAGATTGGAAGCCTGTAAGACAGCAAAATACACATGCTTATTACTGGATTAAAAACTTTAATAATAATGATTAATATTAAGAACATCTAACACACAACGCTTTCTAGTCTCAAACTAAACAGACCTTGTGTTGTGTACTAGACGACTGATATAAATACATATATACTTTTTTGTAAATACATACATATTATAGATAGAAAACTCTCAAACTTTAAATCAAATATTTAGATCATACAAATATTCGGTCAGACCCAGTAATCGAACCCGAGACCTCGAGCACAGAAGTCGCATACGCTACTACTGCGCCACCAAAACAGTCGTAAACAAACTTCGAAATTCCAATTCATACATATTGTAAATTCGAAGGTAAAACTCTGTTCGTCTGTTGCGCCTTCACAGCTAAACCGCAGCATCGATTTCAATGAAATCTTGTAAGTTACTTTGATTCTTGAGAAAAGACATAGGCTGCTTTTTACCGTGATAAGCGATGTACACGTGTGTATACTCGCGAGTATAAGCTACTATTAAATATTTTCACCTGAAATCTCAAAACAAAATCTAAATTCGTCTGGTGACGGATTAAGAATATGGAGAAGCACCACCCCTTGGGGAGTCACTAACCCTTGGAGAGGCACCACCTCTATTCATCCCGTGGAAGTCGTAACTAAGACTAAGGTAGCAAACTATGGGGAAAACCCTTTTTTTACGTGTGGAAACCCCCTCGGGCCTTCACCGCGGTGGGGTTTGCGGCGGGGCGGTGTGTCGGAATGGAACCGACTAAACCACACGGTGTGCCACTCTGCGCCTGAGACGGGAGGGGTCCGGAAACTGCTACTATTAACACGTTCGGACCATGGGGAAAACCCTATACCAGCCTATCTGGCCAAGGTGGTATATTAGACCAAAGACTCTTTTCTAATAAGATGCACTCAAATAGTCGATTATATAATACAAGTGATTTCATTTGGAAAAGTAACATTTTTTTTTAGTTATATAATTACCTGTCTCTACAACAAAACTTGCAAACAAGTGTCGATGGACAGACTCCCAATTGGCTTGACGCTACTCGGTTATCTCTCTTTCTCCCCCTCCCGCACCCATCTTGTCCACAATGCAGGAACGCGCCACTGACGCGAACAATCTAACAGAATACAAAATTGATATTAAATGAAGTCCGTTAAATAAAATAATTTTTCTAGTGCGAGTAAGCTGTGGACTTATAGCCATACTATTCCATACACATACATGCATATATTAGAACGCGAAAGTAACTCTGACTGGCTATCACGCTTTTACTGGTAAACGGTTTGACCGATTTAAGTGAAATTTGGCTTGGAGATAATTTGATTCTCGAGGAAGGACATAGGCTAGTTATTTATATAATACTGTTTGGTTATTGCCCTCAGTTAGTTTGGACGTTGTAGCCGTATTATTTGTGTACTGTCCTATTGGTATACATTATGGCTACTGTTCTGACCATCAAGACTTTTTAAACTTGTCTCAAATTGTCAATTAGAGGTGAATTTGTCATAATACTGGTTGTCTGTATATTAGATCATTGATATGTTAAATGAGTTTCAAGCTTCTCATGAAGGCCTTTTTTCTAGCATTTTGCTTCACGAAAAAGATTCGACGCTGGTGAATTTTTTTTCAAACGATGTTTATAAAATAATGAAAGCAATAAGGCTGATAAAGGCTCATTTCTTAACATATTCTAAAATTAATGTACAAAAGATATTAACTTCTCAATTTCAGGAGCGCAGTGAACAAACTCATGCGACCAGAACTTGTATATCGGATTCTTGATGAGCTCAATGAAGGTAATCAGCAGGCCCCAAGGATGTGGGCGGTTCACAATGAGCCTCTCAAGAAGCATTCGCGTAATTTGTTCTTGTACTGCCTCCGAATTGGCTTCTGCGAATAGATACAGCAAGCAGCACGAGAAATAGTGCGTGTGGCTGTTCGGATACCGCAGCTGGTTGGCGATCGCGTTTAAGAACAAATACCTGGAATAAAATTTAAAATTACTCGTTATTCTAACAAAATATAAAATGTTACATCTTAAAAATATATAAAATTATTGGAACAGTGTAGTTGACACTTTAATGACATTTATTTTTATCATCTGTCTAAACGACGTGACGTCACTGTTTTAGACCTCTCAAATGACCAATATATTTCAATGTTTACTTGATTAAAATTTGTGATAGAAATAAAAAGCTGTAACAATAATATTTCCCAAAATGTTTTGTAATATTGAGCATACTGAATGAGACATCGGTATTTATTTACGATACAGCAAACTACCCAATTTCCAATCGTGTTATAAGGTTACTCTTACCGTCCCTCAAAATCGAAATCGACCGTAAAGTTCTGGAATATGTCCATGTGCGCAGAATGGGCGATCGTAGACATATTGGGCGTCTGACCTTTGGCCCTGATGTGGGCAATCGCTTGTGTGCCAACGTAAAGTACGACCGCGTTCATGAGCTGGCTATTGTAGCGACGACCCGGCTCATTGACGACCTATATAATGAACAATTTCAATGATGTTTCAATAATTAACAGACACAAAAACTGATATTTGAAAAGCTATATGACAAATGTGAAAAGCTGAATGACAAATGTGAAAAGCTGAATGACAAATGTGAAATGCTAAATGACAAATGTGAAAGCAGAATGACAAATATAAAAATTAAATAAGAAATGTGAAAAGCTGAATGATTAATGTAAAAAGCTGACTGATACATAGTAATTTACCACACCCACACAACGCCATCTAGGTCCGAACAAAACAGTGTTTGTACTTTTTGGGTAAATAACTAAGTATTCACAAGTATTTAATTAGTTCATTTATGTTATAATACACATACATTTAACATATAGAAACACCCAGACAATTACAATACATAGATACTATAAGATATATACTTGATATATTTTGTTTAATAATTATATTAAAGTGAAACAGATTTTTGTGTTATTTTGACGTCTTTGAATATTTAAAAACTTACATTTAGAATTGTCTGTTAGTATTGCTAATTATATAAAGATGAATATGTGTATGAATATATGATTATGTTTGAGATGAGTGCATAATTATATGTATGAATGGAGTAGGCACAAGTAAAATACGAAGAGCGTGGTCTAACCTGCATATTGCTCCTTAATTCTGTCAAGAAGGTGACAGGTGATCGCGCTTTCAAATACGCATCTAAATCTTTCTTGAATTGAGATGCAGGGATAATCGTAGTGTAGTTTATGACAGCACGCGGAGGCAGTGCGATTTCCGCCAGCAGATCAACTTTTAGATTAGGCGTGAACGGATCCGGGAGGCGCATGTTACGTGGAAATGCAGACAAAATGAGATTTCTCATTTGAATGCAATTCGGTGGTATCTCATCACAGAAGCCGTAATGATAGTCGCATAGGAACTCGGGGAAGTCGTGAAGCAATACAAGAAGCACCTTCAACGTGCCCTTATATAACATCATGACCGGTGATGCGAGCTCTGTATTGCGTAAGAACGGATCCAGGAACTTGAAGAGGTCGATTAGCAGTGTCGAGTACATCCCCCAGCCCTGTAATGTAAAGCGAGGCTTAACTATCTGCTTGTACAGTTTCCGTAGAGAAGCAGGTTGCCGAGGATGGCAATAGCAACACACACCGCATGCAGTAGTGTCATGCACAAACATTTAACTAACAACCATCTCTCCACAAGGTGAGATGCAACTGTTAAGTACTGTCAGGTAGCTGTTTTCAAATAAAGCATTACTTTCAACGTATCGCTCTTTCATTACTCATTTAATTTACAAAGTGAAATTACTATAAAATTAAATACTTGGACGTGACATCCATCCCTTATTGATAGCTACAAAAGTAAAGTACATAAAAATTAATATATTTGTAGAGGATGGACCCGTGCTTCACCTAGGTTCTCTACCTGGGAGAAACACGGGGCCTATATGTATGGGCTCATGCTCTAACTGATGATTGGTGACAAATCAAGAAATGAAAAATAATAGATACATTACTTAACATAAGCAATAATACATTACTTTAGGGCAAAACAAGCGTTTTTTTTCAAAAAATGGGTTCAAAAAAATCGTTGATTATCATAAATGTGCATTAGTTACTTCAAAATGTAATGTTTTTTTTTACAATCTCTATTCGATATCAACTGAAAGTCATTGTTGTAAGTATAAACAAAAACAGTGTTATTCGACATCACTGTAAAAAATCAGTTGTGTTTGAACTTCAAACTAATAATTGCAATATTATTAAGGTTCGAATATAAAATGTCCCCTTATAACAATAATAATCTCCAGAATTTTTGAACCATATCTATTGGGAAAAAGTTTAACAACATCACTGAACAATGAAGTCATCAGTTAGAGCATGGTACCCTGTAAAGTCCTCATGTTTCACCCAGCAAGAGAACCTGGGTGAAGCATCGGTCCTTAATCAATTTGTCTTGTGTATGAAAGTTCACCCACAAAAGACAACAAGAAATGAAAACAATTAAATTTTCTGTCTCTGAAACAGACAAATACCTAAAATGTTAGAAAGGTTAGTAAATATATTTATTAAATGTTATGTAGTAGGTAGATACCTTTTGCTGCGGTGTAACCGCTAGAACGCGGTTTATGAATGCTCGGTGCGCGACCACTTCGAGCCATGCGTACGCGAAGCCGGGAGCAACACTGGGACGGATAATTCTCAGCGTATGGCAAAAAGCAGTGAGAACCTGGCGACAATGCACTCGTTATGGCTATCTTAATACAAACAGGTCTAAAGAATAATGAAATAGAACACATGATGAATGATGGTGCAGAAGCATATCACTAGGTCGCAATAGCGTTGGTCCCCATGCCGCATTGTTTGCATTTGCAATGAGTATGGTGACCACCACTCTTGGATTCTGCTCATGCTTTCGATCAGGCAGAGTAGAGTTACTTTAGCATGGTCATACATAAAAATAATCACATGCATAGGGCCCATGCCTTGCAGGGCAATGGTCAGAGAATGGTTGGATGTCAAAGATTTCAAAATTATTTATTGTCTATCACAACGGGTATAACAACTTATATGTATCATTCATATATCTCACCATCATCTAGTAATAATTAATACATTTTATCGAAAGCTGCTGAAAAGATGAATCTTTAGGAGTTTCTAAGGTCTAATAGCTTTGCATAATACTAAATGTTTTTTAAATTAAGACGAAGAAGAAAAAATATTATTTTGTTTATTTATTATTTGTACAAGATATATCGAAATAATATGCAGAGTATAGTAATAAAAATAGGGATATTTTAGCTATACAAATATCCTTGAAATACATGTTATTGTTCTTATGATGGTGTATGCTGCTTCACACAATGACAATACCTGATAGTTCATAGATTCTAGAACAGGCTCGGCCATGTTCATGTCTAGGAAAAGAATGAGAAGTAGACGGTGGTATGGCAGTTGCTGGAAGTTTGTGCCATGCTCCTCATGGTCTTGGAGCAGGCATCCGGCTATGATGCCCAGAATCTAGAAAACAAAACCATATTTATAGATACTATCACTAAAACACAAGATATAACATTCGTTTGTAATGAGTACCTGTGTTACTCTAGTAAATTTCATTGAAATTTGAAGCCTTGGCTTAATAGACTACAGTACTATTTAAGACAACTCAAACTCATTGGTTTTGTGAAGCAAAACCAATGAGTTTGAATACCACAGTGAAAGTAATAGCTCCAACTACTACTAGTTGGAGCTATTACTTTCACTGTGGTCGAAGCTAGAAGCAGTTGAAGCTTATGTTTTTAGAACCTCAACTGTTCAATCTTCCCCGCTGTACTGTTTCAAGACAAGACATACAAACATTTAAGCAATTACCTTGTTCAAAAGATTCAGTTTGGGAGTAGGATTTCCACCATCAGCTGTGTTCTTGATCAACAGTGACACCAGCTTGATGAACGAGTCACACATGGCGTAGTATTTGTCCCTCTTGGGTGCTACTGGGGGCGGATTCATTCTGTCCTCGTTCAGCTGCTGGTGTACATTCTCAATACACATTTGGGTGGCAATCCTAAAGAATCTCGTGATCATGTCGTCGGATTTGAGGATGCCATTCATGTTCATACGGTGAACGTACAAGTTGAAGTTCTGAGCGAGTTCAATCTCAGTTAGTGCGCTTAAGAGGACACTCCTCCACTCACGGAGGAGGTTCTCTGTTTTCTCTTGCAAGCCAGGTGGATCGTCGTAATTTTGTGACTGTCAAGAAGTAAAACATATTTAGATTTATATTTATGATTTGTTAATGCTAATTCTAAAGCTGCTTACACAATCAACTTGATATTTTTCATATGTAACTCGCAAGAAAATGTTTATTTACGCGATTTCGCGTACATATAATATTTTTTTCCAGGAGAAACAATGTCTTCTCATATTCCAAGCAATTGTTTAAATTTTATATCACTTATTTATACTGTCCACTCAAAACTAACGGACTGTATAAATGATTAACTATATATGTGTTATGTCATATTTCATGTTCGCGTTTGCATGCTGGACACATAGTTTTCAGTTAAAGAGGAAAACCTGTTATTGGCCACTCTTTTTGTGTGTTTTATTATATAAAATAGTTGTATAGATGTTGGTTTTCAATAAATAAAAATTACCATTACATAAGTAGTAATTTAGAAATTAAAGCACAACACTTACCCTCACTTGAAGGATGCCAGAGTGAATATGAGCGGTGGGTCCTAGTGGAGACCTCTCACCGAGATATGCACTAGGATCTTGGTTCACTCTGAGCGTCTCGATCAATGACCCGAGGCCCTCTGGAGGCGCTTGTCGGGAATGGGACATAACTCGTACAAGCATCTCAGTCGTGTGGTACAAGTCGGATTCGTTCACGTAAATGTTGTTCCTATCGTCGACTAGATAGAGCTGGACCAATTGCATGGCGAACGCCACGGCCATATAATTGTTGCCATTGTCCATCATATGTGCCAAGGCGAGGTCGTACTGCAAGCAGATGTGGGTACTATTGACTCGTGTCGTTATCGGGGTTATTTAACAAGTACAACTTTGATGAGCCCTTTTGAGATACCTGAACATCTAGCAAAAATACTATACTATACTATAAACCATGTCCTATGGAAAATCAGAGGGGTAGGCTAAGACGAGTAAACCAAGACAAGGGCTACTCCCATTGGCCAGAAGCAGTCTTCATGTTTTAAGCAATGTGTTTTATTCATGGATGTGTATATCTGACAGATATTTTAGCCTATTTTGGTAACAAACAGCATGGCTATTTTTCATTTGTCTTTATGTAGTTAACTTACATCAATACAGTATAGTTGTCTAATAAGACTAGATTGATAATATCTACTAACTTGGGGCAAGTTGATCAAGTGATTCTTGATGAGACAGTCCACAGCTTCGATGTTGTAGCGAAGCTCTTCTCTGCACTCGGTGAGGCAGCAGGTGATCTGCTTCGTGGTCCACACGTGGCCGTACAGGCGGGCGTCCTCCAACAACTTGAGAACGCGAAGGTGGATGTCGCGATAGCGAGCCATCATCTCGACATGCTCGCTGTTCATGCCTGGCTGTACGATGTGTCCGTCTAGTAATCCCTCAACCGCCTAAGAAAGTATAACACTTCAAGTTAATAACGCGAAATATTTGCAAAAACAACTAGCTCTCACCTTAACTTTCGGTTGCGAAAAGAAAAGTAAAATAAGAAAATTAAAGACATCTTAAATGTCAAAACAAAAAGAATAAAAGTTGGCGATTAATGATTTTTTAACAAAATTGGCTAAATTGGGAACAGGAATGTGTAAAACAAAATTAAATTGAACTCAAAAAAATAAATAAAATGTATTAAAAATCTGTAACTGGTGCTATACATTTTTTAACAGTTAAGAAAAATAATGCCATATTTAGATGATTACCAACACTATGTTAAAGAAGATTTAAAAAACAGTGTGTGTAATTTCGCACAAGTTACAAATTTTTATCCATTAACAATAACAATGTTACCTTCTGCAATAAAGTGCATCCAGAGACAAAGTCTCTATTCCGTCTTGCAATGCAGAGGCACTCGAGCAAGGAGTGCATGTTAGGGACCTGAACTGCAAGTGAAGTGACCGCGATGCAGTTGCCAATAAACACCTCAGCTGCGGAAATCAGCGCAGTCATCTCATCCGTGCCGTAGACCTGAGTCGGGTTCATGACCTGGCTAAAGCTCAATTGGGACATTTGCTCCTGAGCCGAGGGTTTAGGAATAAATAAGCCAACGTCGCGAACCGGTGTGAAACCAGGAATATTGCAAGCGAATTCTTCGTAGACAGGTATCTGAATATCAGTAGGGCCGCCGACGCGGAGTCGGACGCGCTCCGGTAGACGTTCCGTTTGGTACGATAGCACCATCGGGTCGTAGTACCGGCGGCCCTCCTGCCTCGCTAACTTCCGCATTTCGTAGTCGTTGAGCAGACGTTTGTCCAACTCCGGTAGAGCCTTCTCAACAGCAGTCTTCTGTATAAACGCACAAGCCAGCTCCATATTTTCAGTAGCTAGAACAGCTGCTGCGCTTTCTATAATCTCCTTCTGAAATACCAGAAACTATTAATACGACAATAAAATATTATTTGTTTACTCAATTTTAGGAACCCTATTCCAAGATGCAAATTATTAGTCACAAAATTAATATATCGTAGCAGTCAGTAGTAACAAAATTTTGACATTAGGAACCTGTAGTGAATGTTTACTTCATGCTCCATTTTTAGTAATTCTTAGAGATGCAATATTAACTTCAGTTTACTTATTTTTGATACAAACTTTGATCTATTCCAACAAACAGATAAAAAATAGGATAAGAAAAAAACATTTTTTTAAATTTACATTTTAGTAATTGTTAAACCCTATTCAGCCTCTTTTTAGTTCAAAGCGCAAGTGATTGGTAGATGATACCTGTGATAAAACATTCAGTCACCACAATAATGAATGAAAAGGTGAGCAAGAGCGTTGATACATTGATATATTCAGTGTTGATATTTTAGTAATCTAATTCAATAAAATCGTCGACTGTACCAAATACGTATCAATCAATACTGCAAATATCAATGGGCCTTAGTTAATGTGATGCATGATACATTCAATGGATTATCGCAAAGTGAATTAAATAACAGTAATTTTACCAGTCTCTATAGCATATGTTCCCGATGGCGCTTCCATCACTTTCATAAGATAGTAGCAACAACTCAAATCCTTTTCTTGCATTTTCATGTAAGGGTATAAAGGGGTGACTTAAATTGCATTTTGTTTTCTTGAAAAACTGAACTCTGCAGTGAAAATCTATTAAAGTAACAGGTTAATTATATTAACATAATACCAACCTGCTGAGGTGTAGAAGGCAACAGAGCGGTGGCGAAAGCTGCTTTCAAATTAGTGCTGATGGTGCTAATGATCTGCTCTCTGCAGGTGATCATCGCCATGCCAGCAGTCAGGTTCCGCATCATGTGATGAGCGCAGGTACGCATCCTCACTTCATCAGGATCCAAGGCGAAATCTTTTCTTATTATTTGCTCACAAGTAGTCAAAGCGTACTTGATCGATCTATCCACGACCGGGTGAATCCATTCCTGGATCGACCGTTCGATCGCGGGCTTGACGAACTGTTTAAGATGTGGGTAGTTTTGGAACAGTATTATGTGGGGGTTGAAGCAGATTTTTTGGCCAAAAGCAGACGTAGAAGATACATTTACGTCTAGGTAATTAAATCTGGGTTCAGGAAGGCCGAGTACTCCCATGAGATTTGGGTCATTTGAGACAAGGCCACTTGTGGGAGTTGGAGCCGTCGCTACCACCGTCATCTCCTCCGTCGGCATCATCGGAGGCTGTGGTGGCGGCATCATATGCATAGGCGGCGCTTGCACGATTGCTTGATTCACTGGTATATTCACTGTATTCGGGACCTCCTTGTTCTGTTTAGGTTGTGACAATTGAAATTCAATTAACCTTAATTTCTCAGGATCTTTTAAATAAATGGCCGGTTTTAAATTCGATATGTCCAACCCGAGATTCTTACATAATACTTCAATTTCGAATTTTAGATTTAATTTCAGGTCTGGTTCTTGATGCAACTCTGCTAATACATTCATCAAAGCCATGGTCCACGGATTGGGTGGTTTGAATACGACACTTTTAGCGCAAGATTCCAAGACTTTTGCAACGAATGGCACTACATATAGAAGTTCTTGTTGCCCTTTGTGGTATGCCTCAAGTACCAGAGCTTTAAGATCGATATCTACATGCAATATTGGCTGGTTACGTGCCAGAGTTAGCATGCCAAGCCAGTGACCAAGATTCTTCAGTAATGATCGATCAGAAAAGTTCGCTATTCCTTTATCGGAGCGTAATAAGACTTTAATATTCCGGTATGTTTCCTTAGTAACCATTTTATTGACATCTCTAGCTTTCAAAACATCTAGGAAGTTGGAATACAATGCATGGAAATTGAGCTCAATGGAAGCCCTCTTCATAACCAGATACTGGGACAACCATGGATAATATTCATCAGTTATTATTTCTTTGAGTTCTTCACATTTGGTTGACAAATTGAGCTGACTTAAATTGTTGAAAATGAATGCTGTTTTGTCTTGAATAGGCTCCGGAGGAGCGTTGATCTTCTCTTCCCTGTCGGTGGCCGTTAGTAGAGTATCAATGTTAGTGGCGTTAGCAATAGACGGACGACTGCCCATTGCCCCCGCAGCGTTAGTCACTTTAGAGATGACTGAAATAGATGGTGCAACGGCTCTGTAAAAGAACATTCATTTCATTAACGTGCGTAATAATTACCATACAAGTTTCCATAATCAAGAATCACGCGTTTAAGATACCTCTGGGTACTCTAATATAAAACCTAATGTTTACGTCAAAGATAGTATTGATTTATACGTAAATACTGTCAGATTGCATTTATCATAGATAAGGCATTTGACAAATTTATCTAAATAAAACTGTAAGTCACACATACCTGTAAGGCGCAGCTACTGTCACAACTGCACTTTGGTTCAACATATTAGCAAGACTGGTCGGCAAGACAGCTCCCTGTGGTTTCGTCGGAGGCTCCTGACTCTGAAGACCGTACTCTATATACTCTATGAGATGTGGGGGAAATTCATTAAAATGCGGTATAGCTCTAACATGTTCGCAGTACTTGTGATAATCCTTAAGACGCGACTTAAACCTGTCCAGGGCAGCTATACCAAAGTAATACATTTTGGAGCCCTCGGGTTTTCTCAAAGCATCGAGAACAAACCGCAAGGCCAAACCAAGCGAAACGTAACTGGGCACTAGTCCCTTCTCAATGATACCGCCGAACAATTGGGCAGTTATATGTAATTCTTTGTCAGGATATTGAGGGAAAAACTTGTATTCTTCGAAGAGATTCCTTAGCATACACGAAAACACCTCCCGCTCCCTCTTATTAGGTGAATCTTGAAACTTTTTGAGCATTTCGAGGACCTCGTCTATAGACAAGGTCGGGTGCGGTGGGTGATTATAAATTCTTTGAAAGTATCCGTTAGCTTCGTCTTCAATCTCCTTAGCTACGTTGTGCATCATCTCAGGAAAATGAATAGGATCCGGGAGCCGAGGCTTATCCAAGGCTGATGCCGGAGCCATCCTGGCTATTCCCATATTAGCGACATTTGTTGTATGTTGTATTGGCATCATAGCGAAAGGACTATTAGGCCCGGCGCCCATGAGGCGTGACGGAGAACCAGGGGTGGTAACAAGTGGTCCCAGCGTTCCAGGCATAAATGTTGTGTTTGCAGGAGCACCTAGGTTCATATTCGCCACATTTGGTGTTAAAGTAGCAATAGGATCAACATGTGGTGGAAAAAGTTGTCCACCTAATCCAGCTGGGAAAGGCGTCTCCAGAACTCTTGTGAGAGGGCGTGCGATGCCAGTTATGTTTTGTCTTGATTTACTTAGAATAAGTGTTTGACAGTTTGCAATGACGTTACATATCGCTTCCTGAAGCTCTTGTTGGACGTTAGGTATGCATAATTGTAAACATGTTAACATCGTCGTAATTGTTTCATGAGGTAGTTGAGCTGCTTTCGGTAACTGTTCTTCTGGGCCTTTGCCAAGAACTTGTGGGCACCGTCTTTGCAAGAATTTCACCATGGAAGTAACAAATGCTTCGCCATGGTCTCTTATTTTGTCCGTTAACCATTTGTCCAGTTTAAGATATTCCCTGCGAGACGCTAGACAAGCCAGGTCGATGACGAATGGGAATGATTGAACATTTAGTAACAAGGACAACGCCTTTAAATCCTGTGCGACGTCTAGTATTCTGGAGAGTTTAGATTGGTCGTAGTCTCCGCGAATGTACCATTCAGCCATAGAGTGCATGATGACTGCCTTAATATTGGGATTCTGATTATGCCAGGCGTGGTGTAAGATGATTCCTGAGTTTGGATGGTTACCCAAAAATATAGGGATTAGCGTTGTGAATAATTCTTGCCTGACAACATTTACAGGCGGACTGATCTGCAGTAAAGCCAGCATTAAAACGTCAGGGCAGTACTGAAGTGGAATCTTAAACAGTTCATGCACCTGCATGTAATAGCCACGTTCTGATGCGAACAAAAGCAACTCAACTAAATACAGGCATCGCCATGTCGCAACGTCCTTATTGTCGGCTTCAGGAGGCGACTTAAGTAGATCAATTGAAACTGGGTGGAAGGGATGATCAGCAAAACTAAATATGTCTGGATACTTTAGTATGTTTGTGATGAGACTCATTTGTCCTTCTAGATTAGTCCATCGCCGGCACAAGTATTCCACTGGAAATATGTTAGCCGGGTAACCTGCACTTTGAAGACCTAGCCGTAAGATAGTAAAAAGCAAGCTTAGTCCTTGCCTGTCAGGTACGAAAAATTCTGGATGATCTAGTTGCAGAATCACTTCCTTCCAGTTCAAATTTGAAGCTAGCTCTTTTAGTGTTTGTACGAAAACTTCTGCGTTCCAGGTTTCCCCATGACCTTGTGGATTTTGATCTTTCTTCGCGTCATGACTCACCCAGAAGTTACCTGGTGTCTGTACAGGTGGTCCCTCTTGTACGGTGGTATGGTACCTCACCATAGTCGATATGATTTTAGCAACATCTGTTGCAGTCGGTTCCCGCACACCAAAGTTAAGCATATTGGTTTTGCAATCCTCCACAGATGACGTAAAGGTGTAGCCAATATCCCGTATAATTTCAGCTAACGAGTTATCCATCATGGCTGCGGTCATATCGTCAGCTGTCGTCATTTCCTCGAGGGGTGTTTGCGTGTCGTCGGGATAAAGCAGTGGTGCTAGCACTATAGGCACTACTTCACGAGGAAAGTCAATTCGTAACTTATTCAAAAACAAGTCCCTTGTCACTGCTGCCAAGCGAAAGTTCTCATGAGCAAGACTCGTCAAGAGAGTTTGCAAAACTTCAGGGCTGCATTCCTGAAGTCCAGCACGCTCCACCTGATGTCCACGCTCTGTGGATAGAAAAGTTATGTTAACGTTAACATCTGATCTCTCGTAACTAGAATAGCTAACTCATTTATTAGCGTCACCGACCTGCGTCGAGGTAGCACTGAACAAGATCTAAGAATCTCTTTTTGAGGTGTGTCTTTGCTAGGGTAACAATCTCAGATTTCGACGAATTTCTTCTCAAGACCAAAGAAAAGGCCACATCCTCTGCAGTAGTTAATTTTAGCAATCTTGACAATCGATTAAGTAAGGTATTTGTAGGCTTTAATATCTGAAAATAGAATAACTTCTATATTACAGAAGTAAAAATAAATGATAGCTAAGATAAAAAAAGCACCAAAAAGTAATTCTCGGCTACTGTCGAATATCAGGTGCATAAGAAATTTTGAGGTGGATTGATTAAAAATGTATGAAAGGCTAAACCATATCAATTTAATATGACATTGACATAGTAAAAACTTAGAGTACCTACATCTGTATGGTGTGTTATGTCCTTGTGCTTATGATAATCTCCCAGGCCTCCCGGCCAGCTGCAGTTAACAAAATATATTTCACAGAACTTTTTTACAACAACTATTATAAAATATTCTTAATATATTACATTCATAGTGTTAAAAATTCTTTACAAATATTTATTAAAACAAACACTATGTGAAAATAATAGCTATTTATATGTAAAACTAAAAGAGACACATAAAATGACATGAGGTCAGGACTAACAGACGATACAGGTGATATTTAACTATATATAACTATTAAAATGTAAATGGGCAACTAAAAGGACAATCGCTAAGCTTGAAGGATATGGCGACCTATTGGAACAGTCACAAGTACCTTCTGGAGAGAGCGAGTTGGCTGATCGACTGCACGGCAAATTACAGTGGATTTGGCCGGATGATTGAGTAATGACGCTAGATGCTGCGCGAGGAGCGACGCGTGTATACTGTTATTTGGCGAGCTTCCGGGGCGCTCAGTGTCCCAAGAAGTCCTTGCTGCCTCGTTCAGCAAGCACCTCAAGAGTTGATTTTCTGCTTCCAGCCCATATAAACTGACCAGCTGTGGGACAAATAAAAATATAACATTAAAATTAAATTACTTATTTCTAGTTACGTACATAAAATGTATTGCTTACTTGAGCATAAAATGTATTGCTTTTGTGTAAACCCTCCTCATGGCCTCATGCAGCCAACTAAATATTATATTGGCTAATATATCGCACAGCAATAACAACTGAAGATACGAGTGCATACATTTTTGATTCGCTAAATGGAATTAATTAACTTCCCTCTAATTTATTACTTCAAGTAAGGAAAGGCTCACATGAAGGTTTTTTTTGGCAAGTGTTCTTAGACCAAAATAAACGAATGAATGAACCTCAATTAGAATAGGATAACTAGGAAACTAAATCAATATGTAAGTACTTTGATGGACTCCGCATTTGTGTATAACTAGAAAATGATGATGGTCTTCAATTTATTGGTATATACAAATCGGTGTGAAAGAAAATTCATTCCATATTGTATAGATTTTATGTTTTAACCTGAAGGCTATTTTTTTATAACTTCAATATAAATTGTGAAAAATAACTTTAATCAATGAATTAATTTATATTGTCATACCTTATGGCATTTATAAAGCAATTAAATATATATTTCATCTTAATGTACAGTAAAAATAAAATATAAATGTATTTCATTTCTGTTATTCTTATATTTGAGTTAACCTTCCCATGAAAGAAAATAGTAACTCATTAACTTAAAGCTGTAAATAAAATTACTATAATTTTATCTACAGCTTTAAGTTTAGTGCCATTCAGACTACATTGTCCAATGCAGTCTAATAAAAATATATATGTAATGTACATAAGCTTCCTTTATATAAAAAACAATATATAAAACTATGAAACAACATGTGTTGAAGAATTGTTTCTCTCTATCTTTGTCCGTTTGTCAACTTTATTCGGCTACTACCACATGTAAACTTGTGCTATACAGAGCCCTATTGATCATCATTAATGATCAGGTTTTCATTACGCTAATAAATGATTTGTTCCTCTAGCAAACCGAGATATTTCTTAAAGTCTGAATAATGTATATTCCACCGTAATCTCTTGCACTGAATATCACATGTTCTTTTTTATTCTCAATATTCATGTAAAGATAATTACTAAGCAAACGTCTTTTTAAACAAATTGATTAATTTTATTTTCAAAGAAATGCAAAGGGATTAAATTTTAATTCCTCTTGTATTATATATATACGTATATGCAATCCTCACAATAAACTTCGAAGCTATGTAACAGATATTCCCGATTTTTTTTCATTGTATGTTTAGCCGTAAGATAAGATAGTAACATCACCTTTAAACCAATAAGAGAGGAGCATGATTGAAAAGAGACACACGACGGAATTACGTGGGTCGGCTGGTGTTACATAAAGTTAAAATCTATATAAAAATGCAAATATTCCATCGTTTAGGACAGACCGATAAATAAAATAAATATAGACACCAAACACGACGCCGTAGACGAATCAAAATCAGCTGCCAGACAATCTCTAGTACATATTTAAAATTTAATACGAGAATGTTATTGAGATTAAATGAAACAAACCTACAAGTGAAAGAAGAGAATTAACTCGGACTAGAACTTATAAAGCATTAGATAATACCACTACACTAATACTGTAATGGAGACCTGGTAATCGACGGACAGAAATCGCAAAAGGGTAGCAAACGTCAGTGACTGTGTATAGTCACAGCCAGCCATGAAACGTTTTGTTGTTGTTTAATGATTGTTACAACACGTTCCAATTAATGTGATTTAAACGAGCGTTTAGCAACACGTGACTGTAACACTCATGTACTAGAGTAAATTATAAATGTGGGTAAGAACAGAAGTGTAGGTACACGGAATAAAAAATTAATATTGTGGGGCAAAGTTGTTGATGTGTTTCACGGTTAATATCAGATTTACTATCACATGTTTGCTAATAACTAGGTCGACCAAATAGTGACGATTAGATTAAACCAATTTCTAATGATTAAAATGAAAGGGTTGACTAATAAAACTTGAATTAAAAAAATGTCTTAAAAGACTTCAACAATTTGTTACTACATCGGGTAAATTTCGTGTAAGGTAACCTCTCAAATCTATAAACTAAACAAGTAATAGTAACCGATCGAGGTAAAACATCACGCTACGATCAAGAAGAGCCCAGTATCAACTAAATCTGTTTGAGATCCCATTTGAGAATTCATCCCATTTGAGAGACGCGAGACAAATGAAGTTGCACGGATCAGTTAGGTAGATGGCTGACGCTCGTACCCTGTTACATGAGCCTGCCGCGTCCGCGCCTGTCCCAATCCCCTTTCTCGTCCGAACCCCACGCCCCTGAACCTAGCAGATCAGGACTCAATTAAGGGCTTTATCTATAGAATCACACTATATTTGCTGTCTAGGGTTGGCAAATAGGTATAGGGTAGGGTACCTTTTATCTGGATAAAAGTATTGTTCAGAAGGGGTAAAAGTTTTACAATTAAGCCAAATTAAACCTCGTAAATCCATATCACATCAACTTCATTGTCTTTCCTCTAACATTTTTAAATAATTTTGATTGCGAGAATTCTAAATTAAAGGTACAAAAACCGTGGTTCGACATATACTATTACTAGCTGAGCCCCGCGAAAAACAAGATATTTTGTGAATTGTTTGTTTATAAATTGTAGCCTATATGTTATTCTGATGTATAAGTTAGTAAGTTATTGTAAAGTTTCATTAAACTCCATTCAATAGTTTTTACCTGAAATAATAACAAACATCCATACTTACAAACTTTCGCGTTTATATTATTTGTAGGATGTAATCATAATCACTATTAGCCGTTTAATTGCAAGCTTCAAACATATAAATTTCAATATATTTATGCTATATTCACAATACATCTTTAATAAACGGGTACTTGTTGTTCATATGAATTATTCCATATTTGTCAATCAATATTCACTGGGAGACACTAGATTCAAAAGATAGAGCTTGTTTTAAAATAAGTTTTAACACACTAAAACTTAAGGATAATTTATTTTATTTTTCATAAAAAATAAACTCAATAAAACAAGAGCCATAGCATAATTCAAAGGTCTCTTCCATTTCCATTCATCTTCTATTTACATATATGTACATATTAATATGCAAAATAACTGTTTTCCATTTAAATTTACTGCTTTTTTGCAAACGGTGATGGGATCAGAGTGCGAACCAATCGCATTGCCGTACGCGGACGACGTCAACGATCGATTGATGTAAAATTAACACGGACTAGACCCCCAACCCTATAAATATTAAGTTGCAATGTTAGTATACGCAAATGCGAATGTGTGTATGAAGCCACAGTCGGTACAATGCAATGGCAAACATATTGAACGTCGTGATCGAGTTTCAGGTTCTACCCATTGCATAAAGTGAAGCAACACAGTTCGAGGATATTGCAATAAATTTTAAGTGCAACGTGTTATGTTAAGTTTAATGTATACATATATATATTGAAAATATATCAATCTTATTAAATAGGATAAATTCATATATTTCAAAGAAATTATTTCGTCTTATCCTTAAATAATTGTCGTTCAGTATTAAGTTACACATAATAGTAGTATGACGTTTAGTTATATAGCTGTCTTCAAGTCAACTTTAAGAGTAAACGATTTGTGAATAGCTAGAGATGACGTCACACGTTTAGTGTTTTATACAAAAAAAATTCGCACATGTTGTTTTGATTTTCAAGAACTTTTTAACTTGGTAGTCATCTAACCTATTGTCGTATTCAAGTCCAGTATTAGTAATAAATTTTTAAAATTAGCTATATTACTACCGTATAAACTACAAAAATTGTGGTATCGGGTAAATAGCCAGGATAATTTCCGACATATTCCTGGCGAATTATTTTGGGTGTACGGTTTCAATAACCTATCTGTAGTTAAAACTGGAATATTTTTCTCATTATGATTGATTAAATACTTCGTTGATATAAAGAATCATTTTATGAAAATCATTAGTTGTAAAAAACTAATAGGTAGTCCTTTTAAGCTAGATTCATATTATTTTTAATAATCTAACTCCAGTTAAAATTGGAAATATGTTATTGAAAACTATAGTTACGCTATTTCAGTGTTGGCTGTCCGCTACCAAGACGAATCCTGATTTCAACATATATTTATTGGAACCCGCGCACACAGCAGTCTAGACATTTATTATGTTAAGGACTAGAGACTTGTATGTAAGAAACCTCATACAAAAAGCATTACACGGCAGGTTGTACCCGATAGATTTGCCTGTACAATATATCGTGAGTATGTTGGACAAGTGCGCAGGTTTCCGCACCTGATCAAGCAACGGAATTTATAAATTTTGATATTTTTTCTTTATGCAGTTTAACTTTACAGGCAAAACTGAGCGTGTGTGGCGGTGGTCTCTGTGCAAGCGTCAGTTGCGCGGCGATTGCGGGAGGCGACATTGTTTCCACTGAGGATTTGGACAGGTTAACTGCTACGTGTGTTTAACCTACTCACCTAATAATGTAACTATGTGGGCATACAACAAGTACACCCCAACGTGAATTGTGGCAATATTTAAGTTCAACTTGTAATTGGCCATCATGAAAAACCTCACTTGTGGCGAATTACCTGTGCCAAAGTCTTCAATCCAATCAGAAAGTCAGGAAACTGTTTCTAGTGAACACGATAACGTATCTGAAAAGATAACCCAACTAATGAATCGTCTACCCTAAATGAACCATACTCACTGACCCATTCAACTTTATGGCGCAACGGTATCATATTGGCATTACTGCATTCGGGGATCTATCGACTTCAAGTATGATTCAAGTCAGTGACGGTTGTCTATAGAATTTTCAAACTAGAGTAAAGACAATCTTGTAGCAATATGATATTAATGTCTTCCTTTTTTCTTCAGTGTCTGTAGCTTAACAAGTACCTACTGGAGATTCTGTAGTTATTGGTTTTCTACTTGCTTAAAACAGGACAATTCAGACAGAAAAGTCATTTAAATGTAGGATATGTACCAAATTTGAATGAATTACTAGCGCAGAGAATTTATAATGTCAAATATGATGACATACTTTTACCACAGTTGCTCATAAAATTCAGCATCAGTCTAGTAGTTTTAAGTGATTACTGCTCTTGACTTAAAAGAGGCCTACCAAAAATCAAATAACTATTTACGACTGACTGACGAAAAATATAATCGTTTGACTTTATGTGATCTTTGTACCTATCTTACAAAGAAGCCCAAAGCGTGTTATTTTTTTCAAAAATAGCCTTTTATACTTTTATGCTTTGAGCACAGTTAAGTTGAATTTAGAGTTGAAGTAAGCCCTCCTGAAGTATAAAAAGTAAATTTTATGTTTAAAAATAGAAGCTAATACATACTTCAACGAAATGTAAATGAATAGGAAACGAAGATTGGCACTTAAACGTCTGTTTACGCAAATGAGAATGCCAGCTTCACATTTCCGACGAGTCGCCGGCGTGCTAACCGTTTGAAAACGAAAATTTAAAATCACATTTCACGTCAGAGAATATTAAAATTTTGACAACAGTAAATGGGAAACTTCAACTGTACCTACAGTTAGAAGGAACATAATTATAAAACTACACAATGCTTTTTTTATTCAGTGCCTCTAGAGGCAGTTTAATATATAATATATATTATATATAATATATATATAATATATATTATAATCTTCTTCCCTAATCTAGATTAGGGAAGAAGATTATTGTGTAAATTTACTTGTAACACTGGCCATTATTTTGTATTGTTAGGAGAACGTTTAAAAATGTACTTCTATTTACATAAACATACTTACGTCATCAGCTCTTGCCTAGAAAACAATTTGTCTGACTACTGCGTCGTGGATACTTTGTTAAGATTTTTTTTAAATAAACGTGGCGCTCACGCCTTTATTACCTAACTAGAAAGTCGAAAGTACCGCAAAATTGCAATACTAGAAATTTATCGTAGAATCACTCAAATTACTGGAAAGAAGTCACCTTGAGAAGTTTGTAACGTTTGTGAATAAACCAAATAGACATGAAAACCATTTTACAATCAATATATTTACTCGTAGGAGGCAGAAGTTAAACATCCTTACTAGCCGCGAGAGCAAATCTATTATAGACGATTTCCACAGACTGATAAATAAATTAGTGAACACAGGGAGCCAGTCAAAGCGTAAATAGTTCGTATAAAACTTGTTGCGCGCAAACTATTAATGTATTTTTTATGGTCACACATTTAAATATAATAAAATTTAAAACATGACATTTAAACATAGTCCCTTCACATTTTCATGTTCAAAAGTTAGTTTAAATAACCGACACCAAAACATATATGTGACGAATCATACGTGTTGCAATAAGGTATAACCATCAGCTAAATCGAACTAAAATTTCCAAAAGTGCTAATTTAAATTTAGTTTCTATTATAATAAATAGTGTTACAGTATATATCCGTTTGTTATTTGCTACTACTACTGCTGAGTCCCACCGTGTTACCCGCAGTACAACAACAACCACAGATAACGCCGCAGGGCAAAGCTTGCGGTACCAACTCAGAAACCTTTGTGGGCTCATGCACAACACTTTGCTGAAGGTGATGACATGATCAAATGCATAGCTTACGATTCTATAAAGGAAATATAGTCAAACATTCATTTTTATATAAATAAGGCTTTCAAGAAACTAATTTGGGATTTTGTGGAAAATTTTGATAGAAAACCATATGACGTGCCTGTAAAAGAAGTGAAAGGAACTGACTTTCACACCACTATCCCTTTATTGCTTTAGTGACTGCTAATATTGAACATTGGCATAATAGTATCTTTTATAGAAGGTCTTTAAAGAATTAGAAAAGAAAAAATACTAGTAACAGAATGAATAGACATCGCTATTAGTAACATTTATACCAATTAATTTAACAAGCAATGTATTAGAAACACTCTCATAATGTGTGTGTCTAATAGAATGTGGACATGCACAAAAGATGTGTTGTGTGTAACTAGATCTGACAGAAAGAAAAGAAATTACGGACATTCATTTATTAATGTTACATAGTTAATCAATATTGTTTGATTAATTATAAAATGAATCCATTTTTGGTTATTAATAAACCTGTAGTTACAAATAAGATTACAACTAAAGTATATATGTAATAATAATTACAATTGTTTTATTTCGTACTAGCGGACCCGAGCCCACTTAGTTGGGCACTAACAGCACGCTTTTAATACGATTATTTTTAATTGAGTTTCTATGTTCAATCATAATAAAATATGGCCTATGTCACTCCTGAATGTCGATAGTAAAAGAATTTTCCAGATCGGATTAGTACTTCCGAAGATAACACCTACAACCATACAAACAAAATCAGAAATTTTACCTCTTTATACTATTAGTATAGAAGATTGTATTACATATTATTAGGTTTGTTAGATATATTATTTGTTTTTTTTTTAAGTATTTATATATTAAGTTAGTCCTCAATGATATTTGGTAACCCATTATAAAGTAGTGCATCATCATACATAATAGGTGTAACTTAACTGGTATATAAGTATTAACTGTATGCTGGTATCATGATTATTCAGTAGCCTTTCACAGTCCACTGCTGAACATTTTTTTTTTAATTTTAATAAAGACAACTGCTGCATGAGAATAAATTGAACATACGAACGCGAAGTTTAATTGTTCAGAATTTATTCCTACTCAACATGTCAAAAATATGAAAAGAATACTAGACAATATGACCTCAAAGATGGTAAATTTCTGTGAAGTAAAATCTTAAAAGTTGATTAGAACTCCATTCCAAAATGTCACATCTCTTTACTTACCTGATAAACAAATTATCATAAGAATGCGTGCACACCCTTTGTATGAAGATGCATATATATGCATGATGTTTAAAAACAAGAAGGTTGAACATGTCTGAACTTGAAACAAGAAATTCAAATAATACACACATTATTAATCAACTGACTTGCATACATATTGCCTGACTCCATATCCCTGGCAATATCTATACAGAATAAAAGGAACTACGAAACAAAAAAAATGTACATATGGAATAGAAAAATACAAGTGTAAACATATGCAAAAACTAGACGGTACAATAAATACATTTCAATTTGTTATGAACACAAAAATGCTAACAGATGTTGTAAGTGTTAAATTTTTGTTTTTAGCCGTTGGATTTCACTCAGATTTTTCATCAGGTTGAGTAGAGTCACTATTGCAGGCAGTCAAATAAAAATGTAATCTATTTCCTTCTCCAAGGTCCTAATTACATCTACATCAAAATTCATTCAAAAAAGTTCAGCAGTTTTACTGTAAATGTAAGACGGACAGAGAGCTTTCTTTCGAATTTATAATATTAGTATAGATTTAGCCAAGAAGTTTAACTTTTTCTGAAAATACATATTGGTACCCTATTACATTTCTATAGCAGGGATCAGAAAAATACCTTCATCACTTTTATAGTTATCTGTTGGTAGATATATTCATTCTGGATATTCTGGTTTCATATTTATTGAACAGTATCTGTTATAGTTGTTATTTATGTTTACACTATAACTTCTGATTTCTGAACTCATCTCTTAATTCATGTACAAGTATGTACACCATATTATGACACAGCTGACGGAAAACATACCCCAATCCCTTGTGGAGGGTCAATTGCATATCAAAGTTGCTTGCGAACATTGAAGTTATAGAATTTAGTATTACTGATTTACACATTCTGTCCAAATCGATCTTCTACTTGTAATTCTGCATAAATATTAAAAGTTTATCTTTGTAGATAACGCGAAATTGGTTTGCTTTTTATTGTATGCAAAATAACATCTAAAACATCGAGTATGTCTTTTTTGTCTGAAGTCATTTTGTTGAGTAGAAGTTTGATGTTCATATTTAAGAGTCACAGTTTTGCCAGCAGATTTAGGTAACATGTTTAGTTTTGTTTTTTGTTTAGGAGCAGGAGACACGCCTTAACGCCAGTTTATCAAAAAGTTGTTATCAAATGTAGTAATTCATTTGATTATGCAGTGAAGGAAAGTTCCTGAACATCAGCTTAGATAATTTCTTTTAATTATTAAAATTTATAGATTACCTATAGCCTGTGGTTCTGTCCATCCCTGTTGGTTATCATGGTAAAAGTAATAGTACTTTTAGACTTTAGACTTTTTCATCCGAATTTTACTGAAATAGGCGCAGCAGTTTAGTGAAAGTGTAATAGACAGAGTTACTTTCAAATTATACAATATTAGCATGGATGAACCACTAGATTCTTAAGTTTTACTTTGAGTGCAACCAGATGATTCAGGCAGACTTCAGTTATGCTACAAATATATCATATGTTACTAATTTTCCAGTAAAAACTAAGACCATTCTAAAATATTTGTTTATTTTGAACTTTTACCACTATTCAATTTGTAAATCTAAGGATTTTCCTCAAAGACACAGTACTTCAATATTGAAATAAACATGTCAAAAGAGGTTAGGTTAACACATAAGTATGGTGTTCCTTCCTCCATAAAACCTAAGATTAATCATTATTCACTCTTTTACAGTAACAAATACATACTTGGCTCATCAAATTATCATTTATACAAATGAATGTAATTAGAGTTTCTGTTTGTAATATTAAAATAACCACTTTTTACTAAATACATATGGGCACAGTATGTATACCAAATTAATAATATTTCACTAACAGAAAGCGACACTAGAACCACATAGTGTCTAGTGACATAGGCCATATTTTACTTATTAATCAAGTTGAAGTAAAGCGGTTAACACCTAATGAAGTGGCCACTGGTTATAGAATAACAATTATCATCATAAATAGCACAGCAGGATAAGTATGATTGTATATATAATAAAACTAGCCAACCCATGCAACTTTGTCTACGTTTTTTTTAATCACGTTCAGCTCATATTGATCCGAGTGTGATTTTAACTATCCTATATTAGGCGCGCCAGCAACAATAGTGAGCAATAATGTGGCATAAGAATTATATATATATTTCATTTCGCCAAGCCGCAAAGTCCAATGTGTACTATGCTTTTGAGATTTGCAAGCTTTTATGTGCATATAGCCCTTATACAATCTTACTCTAAACCTTATATGACATATAGTTCTACCAACCAGCACCTATGCTATCATTTACTCATTTGTTTCTCTTTGATTTGTATCATATAACATTTCCTTATTTATTTACCTCTCTTTGTGTCTTATATACTATGTGAACCTATCTGGCAAGCATAGTACAATAGGCCAAAACCACATTTTTAAGAATAGGCCAATGTGTAGGATTTAGAATTACAGACTTTTGTAGATGATTTCTCTTATCCAAAATAAGAATATTTTAATGTCAATAATATAAATATTATAATTACATGCAAAAACACTATTTAAACAAGCACAATTGTCAATACTAAAAATTAAAGAAATGAAATTGGAAGGAGGTAAGGCTTATTGGGAAATGTGTTGTATTGTATTTGTTTTGTGTTATATTTGAAACTCCAATTAGTCATATGAAACACACACAAGCAAATCACATGGATAAGATATGTATTTTGTCCTGTCTGAGATAAAAACAAATAAGTTGTTAACATCACATTACCACTGCCTGGACAGACCAGTATCTGGTTCCAAAGCAAGCAGGGGCAGTAATGTGATAACCATACTTCTGAATTACATATAAATTTCTCAATACATATATATGTATCCTTATTATTGACTAAAACATTAGTCAAATACATTATTTAACTTTAAGCAATGGTTCTGTGTTAATTTCAAATTTAAAACTGCAAGTTTAAACTTAAAAATAATAGAGAAACAATACTTAAACTTAATTCATGTTTATAACATCTAGATTGGCTTTTGGCAGAGCACTTTCTAACCACTAGACCATTGGACCCATAAATAACATGTTCACTATTCCAAATTCATATTAAGGACAAAAATAATAATATAAATGTCCAGAAACACTGTTACAGTGTTAATAAAACTTATGTGACCAAATTAAGATAAGATAGTGAACAAAGCTACTACTTGTTATGCATTGCAGTTTTATGTTAGGTTACTTTTCCACTAAGAATTCTATGACTAGCACCTTATATTTTTTGATATGATTATGTTGCAATTGGTTTGTGTCTTAAAATCGAAATCAGTTATGTTGGCCAAAAATGTGTAAATACCGAAACATTTGTTTAGGTTTGAATATTTTAAATACTAATTATCAAATTACCCTCAAAACTTTCGTGAATTTTGAAAAAAGGTGGATGGTTATCCGCCTTTTTTCCCACTATGACTCAATATTGTTAACCTATTAGAAATGACAACATCGTGCATTTGATATTGTTTTAGAAAGAATAGTCCAGTTTGCGTCAATAATCTAATACAGTATTAGAATGATTATCGCATAGAATTCCATTATGACGATATATTGACAAAGTAATTTTCACGCAATTTCATGCAAAGAATTAAAAATAAACCCCACACAAAGACATATAGACATGTAGATAACGGTGGAACGCCCGCAACGGTATGAAGGCAGCCAACCACGTCCGTTACAATATCGTATGGCAAATTAAAGACTTAAGTAATAATTCATGATTTGACACCATACAACACGCATCGCAACAAATGGCAGCAATAAATATATAAAATCCATGACAATTACAATAATTCCGCGCTATTACCAAACGATCATGAATTTTCGTGTTCACAATATGGCGACAACAGAAAACAAAGAATAGTTTTAATGTGGCAGTTTCTCACCTGAGATAACTCTTGATTGGTTTGCTTGAAGTTCTTCTTACTTAAATTTACGACGAGATAATTGATTTGCGATAAGCTAAACGTTAAAGAGTCCAGGTTCATAGTTCCATTAATGCAAAAACGAAAGCTTCAAACACGTTTGAAGCTTTCTCGATTTTTGACGAATTATTACAGTAAACGAGTGTTCTTTTACAGTTTTTTTACAAGATAACAATAAGCCTAAGGCCAACATCACCAATTCTATTGTTCACTTCATTAACATAATTTTTAGCACCCTACACTGCAATTTGCAACTCGAAAATCAGAACACGATGACGAGGGCATTCGCTCGCTCACTCTGTCCATGCTCGTTGTATGCTTGCACGGCGCTTGTTCACGAACGAACGCAACTCGAAGGGACCAATTTTATCATACCAGACCAATTAATCGATTCACGCAATGTTGCTAGTAGTAAATTGATATTTATTCGGAACATTAGTTTTCTGATACTTTATTTGTACTGCTATTTTATTAATTACAGTGAAAATACTGAAATTTATTAATAGGTACTATTGTTTGATGCCATTTATGGTAACTTAATTCGTATGTACGATGATTCATATGTAATCTTAAGTCGTACTCCCGTTTAGGGAGTATAGTCGTACAGATTCCTTCGTTGATTTCTTCGTTTTTCTTTTACGAAATTCTTAGTAACAGCTCGGAGTGTAAAAGTTTGGCATTGTATCACATCTATATCTCGGTGAGGACTGCAATAAGCAGATGTCTTGCTTGCTGATCATTGATCTTGACTATTGTTGATTAGGCTACACAGTACACAAACCGGCTCAAAATCATGGTTCATTCTTCAAAAGGGCACGCAAGTAATGTTCACGGACTTTATTCCTCTATGGTTGGCTTAGGTATTTCTTCTCATCTGACCGCGCACAATAAGGCGCGCCTCTGGCGCCCTCAGAGGGTATTGGTGGTCAGAGCCATACGCGGATACCGCACAGTGTCGACCGAGGCGGCGTGCGCCTTGGCCAGAACACCCCTGTGGGACAAGTTTTCCCCCCCATCCGCTTCACAGGCCAGCCGCGAGGGGGCGACGTTACGCGTGTGCCGTACGTCGCCTTATTTGAGAGTTGAACATCAGACGACGGTGCCCGCTTCAGTGCGGGCAGGGGCTGGGAGGGGTCCGGATGGCGTAAGAAAGCGTTTCCCGGATCTCTCCCGTGTCAGGCGCAGAGTGGCACACCGTGGTGGTTTAGTGGGTAGTCTGGCGAGTCAGTCAGGAGTCCCACACAAAGCGAACCCCTTGTCCCCGCGGGGGGAGCGAAGTGCGTAAAGGCATTCCACCACGTAAAAAAAAATAAAAAATAAAGGTATTTCTTCTCATAGTCCAGATGGCGTAAGAAAGCGGTTCCTAGATCTCTCCCGTCTCAGGCGCAGAGTAGTAGTAGGCACACCGTGTGGTTTTGTCGGTTCGATTCCGACACACCGCCCCGCCACAAACCCCGGTAGAGTAAAGGCCCGAGGGGGTTTCCACACGTAAAAAAAAGGTATTTCTTCTCATAGTAGTTCTACAGAAATACCGGGGCCTTGTAGCTATAAAATTCTTTATATTAGTTCTTATGCATTAATTCTGTAAGGGATATACTATAAAAACAATTTATCACTTGTCTTAACAGAAGGTAGCGGTGTGATGAGTGTTAAATCAACACACATACCAAAATATATTTTTTTTGTTTTAACCGATGAAATTGATACATAAATAAGTGCATGCTGGAGTAATTTTTTTAGTTTTAGTTTAGTTATATTTATATACGTTTTCAATTTTGGGAGATACTGACGAAAGCCGAAATTATTTCATAAAAGTGGATAACATTCCGAGTGTAATTTTTAGAAATAATTAATTGAAATACATCAGTAATAGCACATAAAAAGTAAAAAAAAGTGACCTTAATGGAAGGGTTATCCATTCAAACATTAAATAGATTCATCTCCGAGTAAGAAGTTTCTATTATGCTCCGTCCTACGAAAGAAGTCCAACGGCTATAAATAGAACTAACGTGACAGGTAGGTCATGATTACCGTTGTCAAATATTGTTGTTATTGTGTTCGTTGCTACCACAACCAGCATTATTTTAGTTTAATTTTGTTGATGTAAATGAAGCGGCTAAAATGTCCTAATTTAACGGAGTCAAGTGTAACCAGGTTTAAATAATGTTGCATGAGGATGAACCTGAAGTTGTAGTTAGGAATTTCCGAGGTGTTTATTAAAAGTTCTTGTTGAAACAGGTGCAATTTATGTTGTAGCATTTCTGAAAAGTCTAAACTACGTTGAAGGCCTCTAGGTATTATCCCATTTAGATATAACTATTAGACCTTTATGGACATTTACTGCAGTTTCAGTTCTTGATACTTTGTTTGAAGTCTAATGTTTGGTCTTTTGAAATAAATAGTCTTGAAATTGTGAAAGTTTTTTATTATTTCTTCCACTGTTATTTACGATGCCTGAAAACATGCTGGTCGAAGAGTAATACTGCAGGAAAAAGTTGCGTGATGCAAATCAGCAGGATCGAGGCGTTATGACAAAAATAACAACTATCGTAAGAGTATTCAATGTTTGAGCTACATTGCTAAAAGGCATCCATCAGTTTACTAGGGGTTTTTAGGAAATCTCAAAGTGAAGACTCTAATGACTGGAACGCGGTGTCTGGGTCTGGGGACTTCTTTTGTGAGACGGAGTATAATTGTTGGCGCGAATTCTGTTGTTCGAACACATTTTGGACGTTATTTAAATACAGACACACCAAAATGGCATTTTATAAACCATTTCTCTAAATTAAAATATGACAAGATAATACTAGACACATTTTATACACTGAGAAACCTTATCATCCTTATTTAGGCACCAACTCTGTGGAACCTTTTACCAGTATTTAGAGAACAAGTTCTCTAACCAGTTTGAATCCAAGGATTCAACGGAAGCCGTGAACAATTACGAAAAGTTAAAAATAAAAAAAATATCAATATAACCATCTATTCAAAAGTTTCATTAGTTATTATTTTACCTAAAACCATATTATGAATGTAAAAGAGTGTTAGTGAAATAACTTTTATAGTTAAAAATTGTATTTAAATCAAAGTACCAAAGTCGTTATAGTCATACTATAAAGGGTGGCCAGGGTCTCTCCCGTGTTTCTTCTCCAGTCAATCCTACATAACTCCAAAACTCGTTTTACCGCCACTGCCACCGGATTTGGCCGTTTCAAGCTCTTTATTTATCCCATCCAGACACTTTTGATTACATACCAAGGGACCGACCTTAAAAGAATTCAGAACCTGGCCACCAGGGAAAACTCTCTAGATTCTAGGCCACCAGGGATAAGACTCTAGATCTAGTTAGGCGCATTGAGGCGTTGGACTTGAAAAAGACCAAGGACTAGACAAGTATCTGGGCCTGATTCTTATCGGTGGGTGAATCTTTGACGATCACTCCTGATAGCCTTCTCTAAAGCTGGTTAGCGATACGTTTGCTCTTGTCGCGAAAAGGCTATTCACGTTATTGTCCTATTAATGGCCCTTACACGGCTGCTTCGAGAAATACCGGTATTCGGTTACTAGAAGTGAGTTGAACCCCGTCCGTCTGTGAATGCTGGTGGAAGCGACAGAGAAGACCCCGGGAGAAAGATTGAAATTCATACTCTTGCTGCAGGAGTACGAATTTCAATCTTTCTCCCGGGGTATTCTGCAGGAGTTCTGCGTGCTACCACCGCCGTTGAAACGGGAGGAACGCATTCTAGCGGTTCATACCGCCCTTATAGAGATTACTAATTTAAGTTTTCATATAAATCTGCTATTGAAATATTAAATTTAAAAAATCCATGTGCATAAGGATCTTTTACCAAGCGATTCGTAGTTAGTAAGTTTTTAAAATGGTTTACTGTTTCGTAATAAAAAATGATATTTTTGGTATTTACATGAGACTTTTTTTCTCAGTGTATATGTTAATCTTCTTTTTCAATTTATTTATGATAAAAATGAATGTTGCTCTCAATTTGCCACCCCTTAAAATTTCGATGCTCTAGGCTCCAGCCTATTCAGCCTAGTGGTAAATCCAACACTGGGCCAGCGTGGTATTGTAGGCGAAAATCGTATTCTATTGCTAGATATAGGCCTCTCCAATTGTTTCTTTATACGATCTTTGGCTTCTCGCATGCAGCAGCTCCTGTAAGCAGTTTTATGCAAATCATTACTCCACCTGATTGTTTTCCATTGTTCATTCTACTTTATGATCATTTCGACTAAAAAATCTTGTCTTTGTATTATCTGTTAATGTGTCAAGGATTGTCAAATTTGTCAAAAAGATTACGGAATCGCCTATCTTTGGAATTAGGTTAGTTTTTATAGATTTATTATAATTAATATTCAATAATTAAAAACATTAACTTTTCATTCTGTAGATCCACCATGTAGACTTCTAAAATAAATGAAACTAAGTGCCATGTTGTAGAGTGTATTTTTTGCCTAATTATATGAATGGAATTGACATTGTAGTACGAAGTAATAAACGGCCTTTGTCTTATGTATAATTACTGGAATATTCATTATTAAGAAGCGGAATGTGGGTAGGTGTTTTTTAAACGGTTATTTGTCACTCAATCATGATCTATAGCATAAAGTCATCTATTCCTGTATTTTTAAAACTCTTAGTTGAATGCAATGAATTACATAACTTGTTGTTAATCCAATATTTCTTATAAGAAATTACAATGTTGTTGTATTAGTAAATTTGTTAGCTTTGAGTCGGAAATCAACCAAATCAAATCTCTTCTAGGTTAGTGTATCTTGTAGTTCAATTTTTGTTAACTATTAATCTTTCTCTAAATATGAAAATAATTTACGATTTTTATCCTATTAGTATTATAAACGCGAAAGTTTGTATGTATGGATGTTTGTTACTCTTTCACATAAAAACTACTTAACGGATTTCGATGATAATTTACAGAATAGCTTATATCTCAGAATAACACATTGTCTACTTTTGCAGCAAAGATATATATACGGGCAGAGCCAAGGGCAACAGCTAGTACTCTATAAATACCATTTGATCAGATAAATACATAATTTTAGTGGTGCTTGGTTACTGTCATGTCTATTATTGATGTAATAATTAATAATTTGGCATTGGCTAATTAGCATGAGAATTTCTATATGGTGGTACTTACAGGATTAGCAGTTAAGATTGATAGATAGATAATACTTTATTTGTACACCAAGGTCCACACACAATATACAATTCTAAAAATTATAAAAAAAAGAAAAATATGAAAATGTGATGTACAAAGAGCGCCCTTATTACTCATTGCAATTTCTTCCAGCCAACCTTTCCAAGCCTTTCCAAGGCAAATTCATAGCTGGTACAGGGTATTTAAGAATGAGAAGAAAAAAAAGAATGTTATGTTTATAACAAAAAACAAATTATATTACAAATTTAATAAATAATGATATGAAATAATAATAATACTATAGAATAAATAAAAGAAAAATAAAATAAAATACTATACATACATACTCATATGAAAATACGAAATNAAATAATGATATGAAATAATAATAATACTATAGAATAAATAAAAGAAAAATAAAATAAAATACTATACATACATACTCATATGAAAATACGAAATATATATATATATAAATGTCAACCTACTTACAAAAGGTTAATTTTATACAAATGTCTGAAATGTATTATAGAGCGACATTTGATCCTATTGTTCATAATGAACCTGATACCACCAAAGTGACCATATTCCGACAGAAAATCTCTGATGTTATAAAACGATGTAATTGTTTATGATAAAAATAACTATTTTAATTTCTAATCAGTTCTTTTACTAGTAACCAAGTTCAAATGTGGGTAGTTTAACTTTTTACTAAAATTTAAGCCAATTTAAGTTGACCTATAGATAGGCCGAGTGTTGTAGTGAAAATTAGTATAATCTATCTCAACCTTCTTAATTTTATTTTTCTGCTGATAATTTGGCTGTTCTTATTATTTCATATAAAGACATTGTATCTTGTGTCTCTGTGTTTTTTACAAGCATATTTAACAGACACAACTTTTTCTTTTTTTTTTGAATGACACTCCTCATTAGGTATATGCATCCTAATTCTCAGGGGACTTCAAACATAGAATGGACCTGCAGAACACCCAGACTCAGAACAACAATTTGTGGGTCAAACCTTTGTGTGACATAGTAGAAAGAACAATAATATGAGAAGTATAGTTTCAAAAGAGATAATTCATAACTTGAAACAATAATTTTGAGCTTGTGATTGGTGCAATATCTGATATACTAAAAGGGTTTTGTCTAATTTTTTATTTAATAAATATATACCTAATATTTCTTAGACCAGACAAAGACACTCCCAGTACTGCATCTCTTACCCTAACTCCGAAAAGGGACACTGTTCTGCAAGTGTCAGATGCAGAAATGGCAACAAGATACAGTAAATTGTAGCATGGTAAATAGTACATTCATAAATAAGAATTAATTTAATTGCAGGTATATGGCGTTGCCAAGATTCCTACGCCGAAACTTGGTGAGTATCAGTTTCCCGGTGCTGACTATTTCTGCAATCTTTGCTGACTGGAATCACACCAGGAAGTGGAAGCTATCCCTGAAAGAGCTGCAAAACTAATAAGACATGGCTCTCTTTGGAATCACCCCTCGATACCTCTGGTTTGCAGTGCCAATGACTGGTTTTTTCATTGGCAAATACTTGGATGATCAAGAAACACTAAGGATGACCAACTTTAGAGACAAGTCTGCCCTGTATGGAGGACGTGTAAAGCCAGGGGACCCACCATCCTGGCCCTTATAAATTATCAACTTATAATCTATAGTTTATTATGTCTCAGCAATAAATTAGTATGATTAAGGTATCTTTTATTTATCTTCTCAGTAAGAATACTATTCTTTAAGTTCCCTGTAACTCACATGCATAGTTGATTCTAAAAAAATGATTTTGTTGTACAATTAGTCAATCTATATTTAAATAATGCTTTTCTTATGGGCTATATTTATATGGCTTCTTTCTGATGGTAAGCGATCACCGCCGCCCATGGACACCCGCAACACTAGAGGAGTCACAAGTGCGTTGCCGGTCTTGGGGAATGGGCAGGGGGATGAGGGAAGAGTTGGATTATGGGCTCCGCAGGCGCTGTTTCACACCGATTTTCTGTGAGGCCGTGGTATCACTCCGGTCGAGCCGGCCCATGCATGCCAAAGCGTGGCTCTCACGGTAGAAATAAATGCTTATGCAACCTACGGGAGCGACACCGCTGGACGCACTGCGACGCGAAGTTACTCGCGACATATGTCCGACATTGCAGAACTACTTTAAGTTCATATTTATAGTAAAGATTTAAAAAAAAAACAGTTACATACATATTTTTTTTTACTAAGAATCATTTTGGGTCTGAATCAAACAAAGTGTCTCCTTTCGTTGCCTACAAAACTTTATATTTTAATAAGTGTGTTTTCAATGAAATGCTAAATATGGCTACTATGTTTATTAGCAAAGCAAAAAATTTCTGTGTATGTGTGGAGTCTTAGAACGCGAAATCAGAAAATAGTTTTTTCAGCGCTTCCGATAGTGAGCTATTACAATAGTATTTTAACCGTGTTACATTTTGTCTTAAATACCTATCAAAATTTGTGATCATAGTTCAGGTAGGGAAAGCAACACTTGAATCTTATGTTGTTTACTGTTTAATTGGTTTTAACTTTGTTCAGAAATACATACTCTATTAAAATAAAAGTAGCCTAAATTACTCCTCACAACAGCTAACTGCCAGTGACAGTTACGTAAAACCGGTCTAGCCTTACCAGCGATTAGCCTGCACAAAAAAACAAACTACACTTTTTTGATTTAAGTATCGTATATACTTCAACACGTATTTAGTGAAGAGCTGTTAATTTGAAATTACAAACAGACACTTCTACTATATTTGTGTAGATATAAGAGTGGCGTACAATGGGAGATGCCTATGCCCAGCAAAGGACTCCAATAGGCTGATGATAGATAGAAAAAGAACGGTAATGTTATCTCTTTAAAGAATTGTGACTCGGGCCTTTTGTTTTAATAAGTTGGAACGTAAACATGTAGTATGGCTGCTCGCCCACAATATTTTAATTTTATCTGCCTACCTACTACTTGATACCTTTATAGTTTTGTGATGGCAACTTTAATATTTTTAATTTGCAAGTGTATTCGTGTTGAACAAATATGAAGCGTTCCACCTGGCTTTCTTATGTAATCGAACGATGAAATATATCATTATTTCTGGTAATTATTACATAGAAGAATTTGTGAATGACTATAAATTGCTGTTCTGTGTCCTGTCTTTAATTAGTGTGTTTTGCCTTTAATTTGTACTTCACATCTTGAATGGTTGAGAGTGATTGATATAACGAATCTTGATTCCCAGGTAACTGCAGAATGTTACCAAACATATTAATGTTCAAGTATCCTTTTTTCAGTCTTAATATTTATCAACGAAATAGCTGCTTATGGTATCATTACACGCACACAGATGTACGTGTTCCTACTGTGTCATTGCCAGTTGTCACGCACTAATAAATATTAAACGGCTTCATGTTATTTGACAAGAAGTACGTTCCATCGGGATTTCTTTGTAATCTGGGCGGTACATAATCGTACATGAGCTATAAATAATCTCCATATTAATATTTATGAATAGATCTATGCAACGTGTGAAAATAGTGTCCGTTTGTTAAAAAGCTCAATAAATAGGGTATCAAATTGCTCCTAAAATAAGCAGTAGGTAATTAAGTTTTCGCTCTCTTCATCTACTATTTTAATATTGAACCATTAATGAATTTGCTTAGTAAGGAGATCAGGATCATTATTTTTTAACTATTTACAATCTGTCTGACTCAGATCAAATCAAAAAGGTAGCTAACACACGTGAAAGTAAAGCCATTTTTTTAAATATTTATGTCCAAGTGGGTAAAATGCTGCCAAATACACACACACACACACACACAAACAAACACACACACACACACACACACACACACACACACACACACTCACACACACATACACACACCACATACTTAATTATTCGAAACTAAATCTCTTTGTTTCTCATAAATTACAAGAAGATTTAACACATTAATGTAAATGAAGGAGGCATGTAAGTATGTTTGTCTGTTCGTTTAGAAGTTATGAGAACTTCTAAACTACCTATCTTTGCATAACAAATGTGGTGTCGTTAATCCAATATAGCGCCCTGTGGAGTTGTGTAAAGTGTCGACATGGGTATAACTAGACATTTGTTATAAACCTTTAACGCATTAGGCATAATAAAGATAACAACCACTTTGTAACATAAAAAAGTGAGACGAGAAGAAGTTTCTAAATCTAATACATTTATTTATCAGCGACAGTTCGCTTACGGCATATCTGGGTAGGTACCTTGATAATCCATTTGAATAATATATGTATGGTTTTAAATGGGATAGTGAATTAGCACGAAAAATATCCCGAAAGTGACAATATACTTTGAATTATAAATATTAAATCTTTGTTTTTTTTATTTACGTCATTTTATTAACACTATAAAAGTGTGTGATTTAAAAGAATAAGTAATATTTATGCCCCACTCTCTACTTCTTTAATAATGTTTTCCTAGCCGCTTACAGCCACTGCGGCCAGTCTTAACGGAGAACAGCCAACTGCGCAGGAGATATTACAGTGCACAAGTGTGTGTGCGCACAAACACAGGTGCATTCTCTGTTCCCCCTCTCTCATGATCCGATGGGACGGTTAACTGACACGTTCGGGGAGAGATCAGGCGCAGGATCGACAACTTTATGTGCTCACAGAGGTCCAGGCGTTCAGACCCCAAACTCCGAGTTGTTATTAAGTATTTCTATAACCAGAAAAACTCAATACCATTTTTTGGGCCTACCTGGGATTCGATCCAGATCTTTCAATCGGCTGTTGCATGCGTCAACCGCTAGACCAACGAAGTAGTCTAGTCTACTTCATTATTTGACTGAATTTCCATACGAATTAGTTTACTTACCCACATTTCTTGGCTATTAGGAACACGAACTGCTGGCAACACTCTCCCAATACGTTTTTTTCTGTGTATTACTTCTGAAATATTATTCCGATTCATACTTTTTGTTTACTTTTGTGTAGTTTTTACATCATCATATTGCACAAGACTTCATTTTGTAGGTGCATGCATGACTACTTGTACGATACTAACGAAAAGTAGGGTAGTTTGTCGCATGTGTGTCCGTTAACGCGTGTGTTTACTTGGGAGTAGCTGAGTTTTTTTGGTTTCAGCAATAATAATAATAATTTTTTTTTCTACTCACAATCACCAAGAACAAAGGCCGTGCGTTAACTACCTTTTTTATTTCATATGAGCTGTCTGATTGTAACGGTTACTCAAAGATAGTGGAGTTCTCATTCCCTAACCAAATAGTGTACAGCTTTTGCTCGCGAATACGCCCGCGTGTATGTCATTTATCGCAGTAAAGAGTAGCTTTGTCCTTTCTCAAGAATTATAGTGTATCCTTGCCAAATTTAATTAAAATCAGTGCAGCGGTTTAGCCGTGAAAGTGTAACAGCCAGACAGACAGCTATTTTCGAATTCATTCATTCATCTTTCTCTATCGAATTTTCTAATTTATAATATTTATAAGTATCCATACTTATAAATATAATATACTGGTGATCCATCACCAGTATAAAACCTCTTTGAAAAATTGACAAATTCAACTATATTAAAAACAATTGTTAACTAATTTTTTATGTGACAATCAAAAGCAAACGGTTGAGTAAATCTTACTAAACTTACTATTTACTAAAGACTTTGATTCCGAGGTGTTTAAGCAAAATGATTGGATGGAGGTCCCTTATTTCTACTTCCCTGCGAGCTAGACCCTTGATAAATAAAATTAAAACACCAATCAAAATTCAAAAGCGTAGTCATTCTGAAGAAGAAGGTCCTCCACAACCCTTCGACAACATGCCCTTTTCGATTCCAAATCGGTAAGATTGAATTTATAAAATTGTTTTACTCCATTAGCTATTTATATTTTTAAAGCTGACCAACGTCCTGGGCCTGATCTCTCCCCAGTTGTTTCGGTTAGCCGTCACATGACACATCGTCACATTATGAGAGAGTGAACAGAGAGTGCACCTGTGGTTGCGCACACACTAGTGCACTATAACATCTCCTACGTAGTTAACTGGGCTCCGTTAAGACTGGTCACCATGGTCGTAATTGACTTGGAGGACATCATCATATTTTTAAAAATTAAAGTAGTATAGCTCTAGACTAAATAGACCTGCACTAAAGAATTTAGACACTAGATTCTTTAGTGCGTGCCATCTTAATAAAGTCATGGTAAAGTATTAATATGTTAAAGATTTGTACTGGTTGATTCTCACTATTGGTTGTAAATTAATACATATATAGGAGCCAGAATGTAGCCGGAAGTATTGATGTTCTGCTAGTCTGTGGGGTAATCAAAGCAAGTAAAATTTATTGGGATAAACGATCGAAACACTTTTTCGAATAATAATCGTAAGAGGTACAATTGGCGGTCTTGTCGCCCGATAGCAACCATGAATTTGAGACCCAATTCAGAGCAAGGTCGATTACAAGTCTTTGAGATGTCCCAGGTAATACGCTACGTACTAGTGACCACTGGTAACCGTAGTTGCTGTGTCCGATGGCGGCAATCAGACACCGGTCGCTACTTCTGACCACAACTCGTCGCTTGTTTTTCGTCAGTGCATAATGAATGGTGGATGGTACACAGGACACGGACACCGAATACAACTCTCCATTTGTGCAGCTCAGTACAATAGGTTTAATGACTAATTTTAAAAACTATTTTATGTTGCTCGGAAGTATCTTCTACTATCAAAAACATTTGTAATGCTACAATAAATAAAGTCTCTTTAGGAAAAGATTGGGATTTAAATTTTAAACTAATAAAATTCACAAGAAAACGCTCTGTTGTGTCATGACGTCTGTTTCTGTAAGACGTGACGTCACCATTTGTCAAACAGTGTCAATTATAGCTCTCTTATAAACAGTGATCGTTGATTATATCCAAACCTTTAGACATAAGTGACGTAAATTGCTACTATTGGTGTTCAACTTAACAGGTGTATTTTGTAGTTTTATTTTTGTTATTATCTATTAATATCGCTCTAAATATGAAAATAAATACGATTTTTATACACTATGAACACCATTTCATCAGATGATGATATGATACGTGAGACAGCCACGCTTCGGCGTGCATGGGCCGGCTCGACCGGAGTGATACCACGGCCTCACAGAAAACCGGTGTGAAGCAACGCCAGCGCTGTGTTTCACCGAGTGAGTGAGGATACCGGAGGGGTCCTTACGGGTGTCCATGGGCGGCGGTAATCGCTTACTATCAGGCGATACGTCTGCTCGTTTGCCCCCTATTCTATAAAAAGATATATAAAAATAAAGAAAAGATAAATAAATATTTTTTGTGATTCTTGGTTACTGTCACCATGCCTATTGTAAGGGACACAATTTGTTAGTGTTACTTGTGTTTTCAACTGAAGACTTTTAGTTTTCCAGATACCGACCCCGAACACTTTTTGATCGTCATGAGTATGTGTTAAGTGGTAGCAATTGGACACAAAAAATGATTTTGTTTACGAAGGGAATGGATGATTCCATACCTTTTCTACAGAAACAAATATGATGAATGCGTGATTACTAGAGTTTTATTTGACGCAGGGCACAAAAATGTCCACGTTTGCACCCTACTATAATTTTAAATGAAATGACTAACCACCACTATACTATTGTCGCTTTTATACACAGTAAATTTTGGGTTCCAGAACCAATTTATTGATTTCATGATTTAGAATATTTGTTTCAGGTATGCTGCGACTGCTTTTTTTGCAGTTTTCTTTGGCATTGGCTTATGGGCTCCTATCATTTTGCTTTGGTATATGATGGCTAAGAGAACAATGTAATTTTGATAATCAAAATAAAAGCTTGGAACACTTAAACCCTTTATTATTATTTTAGTATATTTTTAGGTCTAGCGTATGCGACTGCCAATCAAGAGGTCTCGGATTCGATGCCCGGGTCGGGCAAATACACGAAATATTGAAAATGTAGTCATTCACTCCCGTGCCTCGGTGAGCACGTTTTGTCCAGTCCCAGTTTTATGAGTATTATGATAATCAAGGGAGAGGAAAAGCATATGAATTGCGAGGAATATAGTAAAAGCAACACGTTTTCTTTCGGAGAGCGACAACCACGAAAGGCCAATAACTTTTGACAGAACGAAGTCTGTCGGGGCAGCTAGTTAAACATTTTTAATTTTTTCAAGAGATAGCTATTTACGATTGTACGTGCAATTTATATTTACTGACTAAAACTACATACTCTCTAAACGTCTACTCTCAGATTTTTTATGTTCCTTGTTGCTTTATGATTGTTAATAGACAGGGCAGTGCTTTGTACTTATTTATGTCTTAATCGCATATGCTAATTGCGTTGTTATCGTAAAGACTGAAATTGCAATTGAAATATTGTGCAGTTTCATTTCGAAACTTTTGATGGAAACTAATCTTGATCTTATTCGTTTCTTAATACCTATATTTTGATAAAACAAAAATACTAGGAAATAAATACAAACAATAAAATTTACATACAAGCGGCAAAAGCTGATTTGGTTGTTCAAATTTATCAAATATCAAAATATCAAACAGCAGGTTGACCGTCGAGTCTTTCGTCGTCGAGATTTTTGGAAAATTTTGTAGTTATGGAAAGTGAAAAATTAATTACCTGCTTGTTCATGTAGTGATTTGAAAACACTTTTTACCGAGTTCATAATCGAATCAACATTATTTTCACATGTTTATTAAAATCACAGTCATCATGGCTCCTTCGTATATATATTACGTAGTTTGCTTTGTTGTTTAATATTTTACGGCAATTGGTAATATTGTTTTGAATTGTTTTGTAGGTACTACAATGTTTTTCTATTAAATACATAAGAATTTAATAATTTCGTTTATTTCAAATGCAATCGAATGTCTGTGGGGCTACGGGTGGCATGTTCCTCCAACACAAAGGGGGGATCCTCTGACTAGGCTAGATGATGCCTGGTGGGCCACTAGAAAATTACTACTATTACTAAGCAATTTGGAGAAAAGGTTATCTTGTGCTGATACTTTTTAATTCGTGTCATATATGCTGATCGCATTGGTGAATGGAACAGTTTATTGAATATTCTGTTAATATATTTTTTATTTCTAAGTAATACACTCTAGTCAAATAAATGTCTGACGAAATATCATTAAAGAAACTGTTGAGTATAAACGAAGTTTTGCTTTTATGATAACACCTATGAATCCGTAAAATGGTTGGAACTTGTCGCTACAGAAAACGTACTGTCATTGTCATTACTGTCACTCTGACTGACGATACCTACAAACGCAATCCCCAAAATCTGAATTTTTGTTATAACCTGAAACATTAAAAAATGAATTTGTAAACTGCGGTTTTAAGCATACATCAACAAGAATTAGGAAAAATGCTGTCTGTTAAACGACTACCAGCATTATCTGTGTCTAAAGTACAGGCTAAATTAAACATTGGGCCTTTAACTGGAACAGTGCAAAAAGAGATAAATAAACATTGCCACAATAATATAATAAAATTATGCAGATCATTCTCTGTGTTACATAATTTAACTAGTAAACGGAATAATCCGGTGAGTCCTTTACATTTTTATTTCATAAAAGCTACTTTCAAAATGGTCTTTATCATAAATCTACCTCATCCCTTGATTTAAAATTCGTTCTTTCAACGCTAACGTTAAAAATCAGTGCTTTCACCATAGGAAATTAGTGAGCATGAAATGGCAGCATAGAGAATGGCAAATATATTGTTTCTTTTTTTGTTTTATCTGTAATATTATAAAAATGTTGTGCAATAGCACAACAAAATATGTTGGCACTCCGAATTAAATGTTTGAATCTGCTAGTCCCTTTAAAATTGCATGTACATTCTCTTGTCTTGTCACTCTACCTACTATTTCACCCATAATGATGCTGTTGTCTGTACCAACTCCTTATGTTAAAAAATGTGAAAAATAGATTGTATGGTATATGTAAATCAGCTGAAGTTGTTTATCTTGATTCCTGAAATTTAATATCAAGAGCTTACTACAACATAAGCAATAGTTTTAACATTGTATGTTTATTAAGTCTTAATTGATTTATATATTTGGAACTTTCCACTCAATTCTACAGTAGCCCAGGGTAGAATGGGTGTTAAGTCTATTTGTACATTTTTTGAGCATTAATAAAATGATAAAAATTCAAGCACACTTTGGAATTTATTTATACAATTTATTTTTATGAAATGAAATTTGGCCTACTGTGCTATAGTCGGATGGTTTAGTACAGTGTCATGTTTTCCTGTCTCATAAATTCTCAACGATCTGGAGTGGCATTTAACAAGTCATTGTTGTATCACTATATAAATAGACTTACACTAGCCAACTTATGCGACTTTGTCCAAGTCTCTTTTAAACCCAGTTTGGCTTTTATTAGTATAAGCATGATGTTAACTAACCTCTATCAATCCTAGGCACATCAGCAAAACACATATTTAAAAAAAACATTTTAATTAGTTAGATAGTTTCAGAATTCATCATGAAAAACAACATGCTAGACAAATATACATGTATAGATTATATGCTTGATACTAGTTTTTATATTTAGAAATTGTCTGAAAACCCATGTATATAAAGTGATTATGTATGTATTCCACAGCAACTGAAAAAGTTCAACTCGGAGTATAAGGCAGCCTGTGCTTTGTTGAGAAGGTCTAATTTGCCAACTATCAACTCGATTTTTAAGAATGATTTTAAAGGAATCCATACTTCAGCGTCTAATAACCAGAGTGATAAAGATAAGGTATGTACTATTAGCACTGATTATATATAGCACTAGCTGAGCCCCAGTGTTACCTGATGTTGATGCCTGTACCTTTACAATGGAGGGTGAAATAGTGCGCCAAAACTAGCCTAAGTTACTTGTAATAAGGATTTTACATATGCTATCTGCCAGTGAAAGTCCGGTTAAAATCATTCCAGCCATTCGAGATATGCCCGAACGAATGTATAGACATAAATTGTCAGAAAAAAATATTTTGGTTTACCTACCGTGTATACATACATATGTATATAGTAAAAACGGTTATTTTAAAATAAATATTACAAACAGACATTCCGATTTCATTTATTTGAATAGATAACTTCAGACATTCAGACATGATTGTCTGATACCAAACTAGGTGGAGTACGTACTATGGTAGACAGACTACTGATAAACATCCATATATATTTCTAAAGTTAATAAGATAAGTTTGAAACTGATATATGTATAGGATTATGGCTTAATATGTATAGCCTAAACCTCTCCTGAGAGGAGACCCGAGCCCAGCAGTGGAATATTACGGGTTGTTGTTGATGATGATGATGATTTCTAAATAAATAAATAAATATATTTCTAAATACATAATAAGGTAGTTGACACCTTAGTTAAATTAGTTACTTTTTATCATATGTCAAAACAATAATTTTGTATGAAAAATGTACTAAATACAAACTTGTGACGTCGCTGTTTTTGACTACTCAATTGAGCAATGTATTCCAATGTTTATTTGATTAAAATTTGTAATAGACATGGAATGCTTTGATTATATTTTCCGATATGTTATGTGGTATGCATTTTGATGACAAAGACATCAGTATTTGTTTACGATAGAGTCATCTACCCTATTGTTATAGACAGATTACACCCAGGCACAGAAAAGATTATCGTGGTCATCACACAATATTTGTTCCATGTGGGTTTGAACTCACGATCCCCGGCATAGCAGTCGGGGTTAGTAATCACTACTAGCCCTACAGGCCCATCAGTATGTATCTATTAGAAGGACAATTCTCATAATAAACACCTCAGAATTCTGTCATTTATGATTTTGAAACAGTTGATATTTTATCATTTAAATGTTTGTATGATCTGCAAATATTTAATACTTAGTTTGGTGTTTTCTATATATAATAATAATAATAAATAAATATTTCGGACATCTAACACACAACGCCATCTAGTCCCTAACTAAGCAGATCTTGTATTATGGGTACTAGATAACTGATATCAATACATAAATACTTTTTTTTTTTGTAAATACATACGTATTATACATAGAAAACACCCAAACTTCGAAACAAATATTTGCAGATCATACAAACATTTGGTCCGACCCAGGATTCGAACCCGAGATGGACCCATGGACAGCAGTCGCGTACGCTACCACTGAGCCACCGAGGCAGTCAATCAATATAGGTATATGTATTTACGAAAAAAAAGTATATATGCATTTATCTGAGTTGTCTAGTACCCTAATACATGCTTTATTTAGTTTGGGACTAGATAGCGTTGTGTGTTAGATGTTCGAAATATTTATTATTTTATTGTTGTTTAAATACACTTCAATAATAATCATGGCGTAGGGGCATTCAATTTAATACATTTATGAAGAGTATGTTGTTTTTTTTTTAAAGAATGATGATAAAGACAAAAATAAAAAGAATGAAGAGATGTCATCTTTACTCATGAAAGCTGTTTTTTGGATGTTCACAACTTTCATGCTTATTCTAATGAGTTCGTTGTTATTGCCTGGAGATAATGCACAAAATGAGGTAAGATTATTTTTTATATATATTTGTAAGTTCCACGGTAGTGCCTAAACTGAACCAATTTTAATGAATGAGCTGTCAACAAGTTCATAATCCTGCCCCGGGTGACATGGGCTCTAATAGTTTTATCAAAAGTGTTTACTTAATTGCGTTATAGTTCTTTCAACTTTTTCTTGTTATACCCTGACTTTGTTCCAGTCAGTTGAGTTGTGTTGTGCCCGTGCCAGAACTAGCAAGTCATTCTCAAATTATTGTCATCTATTAATATATAGATTCATAGAATCTGTCATGCTAAAGTATAGCAAACCACTGAACGGGATAACACTATCGGAAACCAAATGAACAAGAAATGAATGCATTTACTTGACACTGTCTATGAGAAATTAAAATTGATATTTTTAATATTTTCTTCAATTTAGTGTTCACATTTTAGTACCGTTTAACGTTTCCCTGGGTTTCTATAAAGAATTCAGGACCAAAATAAAAGTCGGCAAGTCGATTAACGAGTTTTTTGAAGATTAGCGAACAGAAATTCACGTCGCCTATTTTCCAAAGGGGTAGGCAGAAGCTATAAAGGTCTGCTTACTAAGGACCTAACACTCATTTTTTATAATTAGAAAAATCATCAAGTACTTTTTATTAATTTTGCAGTTGATACGTTATGTGTCGTGGAATGAGTTTGTTTACTCTATGCTGCTGAAGGGTGAAGTTGAAGAACTGATAGTAAGGCCTGATTTAGAAGTGGTCACCATCATCTTGCACGAGGGAGCCGTCATCAAAGGCAAACGAGTAAGTTTTGTATATTTTACTAGGTTTTAAGGCAGTAGAGCCACGCTAATTTCTGCACGATTGGGCCGGCTCGACCGGAGCGGTACTACCCTCAACAGCACGATTGCTGTCGTGTTTCTTTGGTGAGTGCGAGACCGAGGACCCAATAAATGCAGAAAGATCTCACTAGGCCGCCATAGTGTGGGTCACCATGCGCACATATAAGATTGAACCTAGTGCACATTCTTGATATTGGACCGTTCTGAGACACATTATTGTTAAGAGTGAGGTATGTTAAAAATGTGTGGAATGCATACCAATACAAGTTGTTATTCTGAGACTAGGTATTCTTTGTATCTATGTACGTTTGTAAAGTCCTCCTTGACACAGGAATTATTCTTAATGCATGTGTTGTCTCAAAAAATATTCCTTAATCCTTCTCAAAAAATAGTATTTGACTGTCTAGTCAAAACAGTCTCTCTTAAAATTAGTTTGTTAAAATATGACAGCTCCTTTTTAGGGAGGGGCTTATGTCCAGTAGTGGACTATTAACGATAAGTCAGCTCGTTTGCCACCTATTCTATAAAAAATAACATAAATTAAAAAGTATCTCTGTCTACCTACTGTCTAGTCTGTTGATCTTTATGAATAATATGAAATGACTGCATCTATAGCTTGATGGTTGAAGTGGTCGCCACGTGCTATCTACTGCGTCAAGTATTGTGGGTTCAAATCCATAGAACAACACTTTGTGTGATCCATAAATTGCTGATTTGAGTCTGGGTGTTTTATGTGTCGCCGCAACACAGAATATACTCATAGCACGGGAGTTGTCTTAAATAAAGACAGTTCTGGAGGTCTGCTCTGGAGTTAGGATGACTAATCACATCAATAGACCCTGGTCTATCTCTAGACTCGTCATTTATAAACACTTTAGCTAACATTAACCGTTATCTGTACAGACAAATCATCGAGTTTTCCACATGAATGTTGGAGACATTCATCGTTTTGAAGAGAAACTACGAGAAACTGAGAAGAATTTAGGTGTCAAAGAAGGTAGGACTTTTAAGCTTGTGGTCTCCGGTTCGAACCAAATGTTTGTATGATCTGCAAATATTTGTTTTAAACTTAACATTCAAATCGCATTTTTTTCCCACTAAAACTTTATTTTTTGTAGAAGTATTACTGTTTTTGGCAATAGAAGATAGCTTCCGAACATGATTATACAGTTTTTCGATATTAGTCATCATGCCTAATGCTGGGCGCTATCATAATACTTGCATTACACTCTGTCAGTCTGAGCTCGATGCCTTTATAGAGTATATAGGCCACAGAGGGCAATAAATGAATATATATTTTCATCGTTGTAATTATGCTCTGTCCTGAGTGTCCTGTAAATGTTAGAATAAATGTTTCTTTTTCCTTCTTCTTACATCTAATAGTAATGCAGCTACAGTCCAAATCATAAAAACCAATTTGAAAAGGAGCTTAACCACGAATTACAAAGGTACCTTTCAAGTATGTACATGTGTGTATGTGTGAGTGTGTGAATGTGTGGTTGTGTTTTTTTATGTAATACCTCCCAAAATTTATCTACTCTGCCCGATGGAAAAAATGAGTCACACAATCCAAGAGTGATGACTACAAATTTCATTGCAAACGTGTACAAATACAGCATGGTGATATATTGGCCTCGTAAGTATGACTTTGTGTATAAATGCACGTATAAAGTGCCTTTAATTCGTTAACTATTAGTTTGCCATCAACTGGGTTAGTATATTGATATAGACAAGAAAGTAATGAAATGGAAGTAGGTGGCTGGATATAGAAGAGATAGATGGATGGAATGAGGATGTGGAAAAGAGGATGAAGATCCTGATATTGGCCATGAGTTTCTTTGCCAGTATTCTTCTCATAAGGCCCTACGCATTTTGGAAACTGGAAGTTATGGATCGACACAGGCAGGCAGTGAATTTTGGTGTTTTCACCTAATTCAAGTTGACAATAGAGTACATCTGGCGTCTGTTTGTGTCGATGTATGATTTTTATCTGTAGCTTCAATTTAACGTTCATAAATGTCACTTGGTGTCTTAATTGAATAAAGGATTTTGAATTTGAATTTGGTAATGATAAAAAAGTTTTTGACCGCCAGGTGTCCGAGTGATATACGACAGGAACGGCTCTACAGCCGGTAAGGTGATCACCACTCTGCTGATCACGGCCATCATTCTGTCTTTCCTGTATTCTACCAAAACAATGAGATTCAACATGAGTCTCGGCGGATTTGTGAGTACTTTTATAGTTTTAAGGTCATTTTTGTATTGCTATGATGTAGTATGTGTAGAAAAGTTATTGTCTATGGTAGGAAATTCGTATTAATTATTATTATGAAACGAAAATAAATTATTGCTTCATGTGTGATAAAACTCGCAAATAATGAATGAGAATATAGGTGATACATAAATATGGTGATTGTTCCAATTTTATTCGTCGAATTCGTAGGCAGTCTCAGAGATCAAGCTATATTTTATATACCAGCAGTGGATATTTCAATAACTAAGGATAAATAAAATATAAATAGTACTTAGATATTTCAGAACTAATTTCAAAACGCATTATTTATATTATTTTACGTGTATTTATGCTTGCGGATGTCGTTAGAAGGTACTGCAAAATTTTCTTTTAGAATCCATGTTTGATTGTAGTTTCTATATATTACATATTTAGTTAGAACCATTTTGTCATGTATCTCCTTTTAGACTGAGATCCTAGTCACCCCAGATATATATAAAATACAGCCTTCCTAAAATGATGTAAGGTCGCATGGTTTTTTTTTACACATTGATACCTGCTAACTGTAAAACAACCCCCCCCCCCCCTTCGACTTGGCGAGTATCCATTCTTTTCTTAGTTCATATTAGACTACCAATCCTAAAAAACGCCACGCTTCGGCATGAATGGGCCGGCTCGACCGGAGTGATACCACGGCCTCACAGAATACCGGTGTGAAACAGCGCTTACGCTGTGATTCATCGAGTGCGTGAGGATACCGGAGGCCCATACCCCAATCCAACGCCCCCTATCCCCCTCACCATCCCCCTTTCCCACAGGCCGCCATAGTGTGGGTCACCATGCTTCATTGTTCTTTTTCGCATTGAGGATGGTGACCACCACTCTTGGATTCTGCTCATGCTTCCCAACAGGCAGGGCAGAGTCATTTTGGCAGATAAATATTAAAAAAAAAAACCTAAAATGTCGTAAGATTGTGGTGACTGGGTTCTTGGACTATTCCGAAGGTAACCCCTATCCTAGTAAATTTATTTATCACTAGCTAATGCACGAGGCTCCGCCCACGTGTATGACGGTTATCGCGATGAAGAGTACCCTATGTCCTTCCTCAAGAATCAAAGAGCCATCTTCATGCTAAATTTTATTGAAATCGGTGCAGCGGTTTAGCCTTGAAACCGTAACAGATAGACCGATAGAGTTTGAATTTATAATATTAGTGTAAGTAATTACAAAACATTATTTTATAAATATTTCGGATAATAAATATTTCGGACATCTAACACACAACGCCATCTAGTCTCAAACTAAGCGGAGCTTGTATTATGGGTACTAGACAACTGATATGAATACATAAATACTTTTTTTTGTAAATGCGTACATATTATACATAGAAAACATCCAAACTCCGAAACAAATATTTGCAGATCATACAAACATTAGGCGCTCATAGCCCAGTTGCACTCGGTGATTAGAAACAATCATCGAGGGTAAGCAACGATGGCGCGGTCAGTACCTGGATGGGTGACCGCTGGTGGCATGTTACCATGAGCGTCTCCGTGATTCGGAGGTCACGTTAAGCAGTCGGTCCCGGTTGTTATCATACGATAACAGTCGTGAAGCTTAGTTGGAGGCCTTCGGGCGGCTTAAAAACATCCAACGGCAAGATTTACGTAGCCACAACGTATTCTTGCCAGTCCCCAACCCGCACTTGGCCAGCGTGGGGACGTATGGCCTTAACCCTCTCCTGAGAGGAGACCCGAGCCCAGCAGTGGGACATTATGGGTTGTTGTTTATACAAACATTTGGTCCGACCCAGGATTCGAACCCGAGACCTCATGGACAGCAGTCGCGTAAGCTTCCTCTGCGCCACAGAGGCAATTTTATCTGTGCTGTTTAGTATTTTCTGGATTGAAAGAAGATCGTTACCGCGTGTGCTCTATTGGGAATGTGAAAACTAGCCATGTGAGTACAACATTCAGGTCTTAGTCTGATTTGGTTAACTGCCTCGGTGGCGCAGTGGTAGCGTGCGCGACTGCTGTCCATGAGGTCTCGGGTTCGAAACCGAATATTTGTTTCGGAGTTTGGATGTTTTCTATGTATAATATGTACGCATTTACAAAAAAAAGTATTTATGTATTCATATCAGTTGTCTAGTACCCATAATACAAGCTCCGCTTAGTTTGGGACTAGATGGCGTTGTGTGTTAGATGTCCGAAATATTTATTTATATTTATTTATTAGATTAATCATTAACTCGGCGAGATCTATATATAGTTATTTATAATGACACAGATCTCGGCAATCCCAAAGCACATTTAAAAAAAGCTCTGTTAGAAATAACCTGTTTGCACCTTCATTCACCGGATTTCAAAAAAAATTACTTAGCTTTTGCCAGCGGCTGCGCCCGCTTGTATATCGATTATCGTGGTAAATAGTATCTAAACGAATTGAATAGTCTGTTTATGATTTCAAATTAACAGCTTTTAATGCAATGCATATGAAAGCATTATGGTAGTTATATCATCATTAATAAAGGTTTGTTATTGTTTATCTATCTATTTGTATGTTTGTCCCGGGGTATCTCTGTAACCGCTGTAGTCTGTAGCTGATTTAATAAGTTGGCTTCTTATATTTTAGGAATTATCTGTGGCACGCCGTGTTGCCCACGGTTTTCGTTGTATGTTTATATTATTGCGAGCTTTTTGCTCTTAACCTTGTCCTCCTTGCCTATGTAGGAGAGATCGTACTTATTACTTATTCTTCTTAAATAATGTATTGTTTACTAAGAGCGTAGCTAGGTTTTAGTTTCGGGGGGCTTTCGAGATTATAAAATAACTATGACCCTTTAACCGTAATATTATTATGTTAAAAAGATATGAGGTAGAAAATATCATTAGTGTTGAAACATTTCGAGGGGGTTTGAACCCCAAAAACCCATTCCTAGCTACACCCATGTTGTTTACTCATCTAGCTTATTTTGCTGCACTATTTCAGAATCAGTTGAGTCGTGCTAAATTTACATTGGTGGATGCGATGAGCGGCCAGGGGAAGGGTGTCAAGTTTGAAGACGTGGCCGGCCTCAAAGAGGCCAAGATTGAAGTTATGGAGTTTGTGGACTATCTCAAGCGGCCGGAGCACTATAAGAAGTTGGGCGCCAAGGTAAAGTTTTTGGTGTTTTTTTCCATAATTCAACAAGTAATTTTTTTATTAAATATTATAATTAAAGCGCCATGAAATTCTCGGCGCTTACATCCTTTTGGTCGAGAGGAAACTATCACTTATAATAAGTGTTCTAGCCTGTTTGTTTTAATAGTTTGTTAGATGATATGGTTAATGACAAAGCGTTGCAACCTCACTTTTAGTAAACGCTGGATTTTGCAGTTCATAAAATTTTCATACTGTGAGCTAAATGTGAAAATTGATTCTAAAGGAGTGAACTCTAAAATAAGACATATGAAATCATAGCTTAAAACTAAAATATTAAGCTGAAGATGTAGGTATAGCTTTAGAAAGTCTATCCTTAACCTCCGCCATTCTGTGCCGAGCTATTAAAATTGGAATCCTCCCTGTGCCGAGCTAGTAAAATTGGCACTCACTAACAGCGCAAGTTTGTTTGTTGGTTTCCCTACCAGTATGATCTCGGGTCCTTTAAACAAGGTGTGAAAAACCATCTAATTAAGCTGCCGAACTATATATATCTCATTTCTAAGAGGTTTAGCCTTATGAGAAGAAAAATAAATATAGTATTTCGGACATCTTGCACACAAAGCCATAAAGAGCTTGTGTTATGACAACTGATATAAATACACATATTTATATACAACGTGGATACGAAGAAAAGTTTTTTTTTTAAACTAGATATACCCACACACGTTACAAGTCCACTTACAAAATTTAAATGAAATCGATTCTGTACTTGAGCCACTGAACACTATTTTTCGTTTATGAAATTTACTACACGATGTATTCATTTATTGTATTGTATCAACAGGTTAACGACCTTACCTCTAACTACTCTAATTAAAGCCACTCTAAAATAGACCTTATGTCTGAGCAACAAGACCCTCTCACACGTAATCACATACAGTTAAATCAGTAGGTATTACTGGAAGGAATCACACGGAATTGTAAAAGGAATACACGGTTTTGACTACTCGGTTGGCCTAGTGGTTTCAGTGGTCGCCACACCGCTTCCTACTGCGCCAAGTGTTATTCTAAGCCTGGGTGTACTTTGTGTCCGTTTCATGTATGTTTGTAAAGATCCCCGTGAGACAGGAATCTATATTCCTAATGAGGGAGATGTCTTTAAAAAAAAATAGCCGAAGATATTTTTTCTATCCTTTTCTAATTTCAAAGTGAACTTGATTAGTGGGTCAGTATGTGGCAGTGAGCGAACCTGTGATGTGTTGCACATATTGGCGATGTCGATTGCGTCCCTCGTTGCACGCGCCTTCGAAGTAACTGTGCGCTGCCCCGGCGCGGAAGACCTGTGTCGTGTTTGTTTTGATTATTCATAGTTATTTTATAGTGATTTATGCGAAAAACTTTTACGCAATAAATGCTCAATGAAATAATTGGAATTACTGTGATTAACCTCACATTATTATAATTTAAATGTAACTCACAATTATTTGAAACTAATTATTATTATAGCATTAGTTTGCTCACAGACAATCATTATTCAATCTCATATTTTATTATAAAATAATAATTATTAAATATATGAACTGAAATTGAGAGTAACACTATAAGAAGAAATGTTATAATCAAATAACTTACTAAAGTAACCCTTTCTACAGGACAACAGATATAGTTGTAATTACAAAATATTAAGATGTTAATTGTTAGAAAATAACATATCGTTTTTGACTTTATAATAGATAATTTAGTTTTATTGAGACGTTCAAATCATAAGTAAATATTTTCGCGCCAACATATACCTTTTTTTTTGTAAAAACATACATATTATAAATAGAAAACACCCAAACACTGAAACAAATATTTGCAGATCATACAAACATTAGATCCGACCCGAGATCTCAAGCTTAAAAGTCCTAGCTTCTGTGATACCCAAATTCTTCTCAGTTTGTCGTAGTTTCTCTTCAAAACGATGAATGTCGCATACACTACCACTGCGCCACAAACAAACTCGTAGTAGTTCGATTCCAACCCATGATTAATAATTGTTTTTTGATATTTTATTTACATTTCCTCCAGGTACCAAAAGGTGCTCTGTTGCTGGGGCCACCGGGTTGTGGCAAAACATTACTCGCTAAAGCTGTTGCCACTGAAGCTAACGTTCCGTTCCTTTCGATGAACGGGTCTGAGTTCATCGAGATGATAGGAGGACTGGGAGCGGCCAGGGTCAGGTGAGCATAATCGAATTTATTGTATCGTACAAGACAATTGTTAACAAGAAAAAGTTTACCCCACTACTTGCAAACTTTTCATAAAATTGTTGTCTAAATGTCACCTGGGCTATTTATACAAATTTCTTAACACCTCATTCACTACTTCGTTAGCTGTGTGCTGGCATAGGGCATATATTTTGTATTTTTTCAACTCACATATGATGTGTGTATCATTTGTTGGTGATCCAAAATAGATAAATAAAATAAAAATGCAATTCGGTTCAATAGTTTAGACGCTACGGTGAAATATACAAACGAATATAGACTGCCAAAACTATTATTATTTCTTTTTTGCTTCACCATAGGCGGGTAAAAAAGAAACAAACCGACTACAAGAAACTTTATCATCAACAACAACCCTGATTAGTCCACAGCTAGACATAAACAGCCTCTTAGAAAGGAGCCAATACTCTACTATAACACGATGGCTGGAAATGTATGGGTACTGATAATTTACAAACAGGCGATTACATTTTACAGTTTTCATGTATCCAGTATCCGAATCACAATAAAGCAAAACTTAAAGACATCTCAAAAGTCAAAATCCATCGAGCCATTTAAATAAATTAATATTTCGGACATATAGCAACACCAACAAGTCTCAAACTAAGCGAGGTTATACAATGGGTACTACGCAACTGATATATATACATAGGTATCTACTTTTTTTTGTAAATACAATACTGTTACATGTTTGGGGTTCGATGAAATTTGGAAACATTCAGAAAAAAAAATCTTCAGATCACAGTATAACTAAGAATAAAAATACAATAAATATAACCTTTATTGTTTTTCATTTTGTTACAATATACAATATAATATAAGCGACTGCTGTGCTTCGGGTCTCGGGTTAGATTTCCGAGATTTGTTTCGGAGTTTAGGTGTTTTCTATGTATAACATGTATGTATTTTTAAAGCAGCAGTCTTGTATCCATTGTACATACTCAACTTAGTTTGAAAATAGATGGTACGTCAGTTAACCGTAATAAAAAAAAGGTATTTTAAATGAAACGATATTTGTCACAGTAGGAACAGAAATGGAAGATTTTATTTCAAATATGCATAGACAAAATATGCTTACATAGACAGTAGGTGCAGTGTGCTGTGCCTACACATTGAGGAGGCTGTAGGGGTAACCAGGCTGGAGCGGTCGCCTCTTACGTGTGGTGTATCCTTGTTAAGGCCGAGGTTGCTGGCTGGCTGAGATTTGCTGTGGGAGTAAACATGATTGTGGCGCGTTGATGCTGTCTGTTGTTGATCTGTTCTTTCGAAGGCTGCTTAAAATTACGTCGGGATCACCATTGTGGACGAACGGGTGTCATGTCCCTCCAATACAATGGGTGGATCCTCCGGCCAGGCTAGGTGATCATACCTGGCGGAGCACTGCCACACGGTTAATGTTATGTTTTATGTGCTAATCGGTGAGAGAACTTCTATTACGCGATTTAGGTTTAGTAGTTTCCTCGTTTCTTTCGTTACTCCGTAGTTCGACGTATCTTTGGTAGATTGCACTGTCGTAAGTTTCTGTCGCCACAATATCACAATAATTAATTAAAGCTATGGTATCTGTATAATGTTTATTTAGAAAAATCATAATGTTAATGAACTGAGATCACATTGAACTATTTCTATGTTTCGGTCTGTGATGTTTTAAAATTACAAGAATAGGCCTCTAGAGCGCGTCAAAGAAATTATAAATTATACCAGAAGAACAAACCCTCTTTTTTTACAGTCAGGTAATTTCAAAACACACAATATTACTTTTGAAAGTATTAAATTAATCTTCTAGGTGTATTTATTTCTAGGGACTTGTTTAAAGAAGCATGCAAACGTGCTCCCTGCATCATATACATTGACGAGATGGATGCTGTCGGAAGAGCGAGGTCTTCGGGCGCCCAGTCTTTCGGCCCAGGAGGGGGAGAAGGCGAACAGACCCTCAACCAGCTGCTAGTCGAGATGGACGGCATGAAGAGTCGCGAAGGTGTGGTGGTACTTGCGTCAACTAACAGAGCAGATGTACTAGACAAGGTAGTTACCCATCTTGCTAGCCTTTATTCATTAATCAATGTTCACAGACTATTTAAAAAAGGCACCTCTATGATATGTTTCGGTATTTTTTCCCGAAGTGAGTCCCGTCCCGTCCGATGAATTTACAAAATAAATATCATTTTTCATTTAATCAAGGAACATTAAAACTTAATAAGTTATATGATCTCCCCAGGCTCTCCTCCGTCCAGGTCGCTTCGACCGTCACATCCTGATCGACTTGCCGACGATGCAGGAACGCGAGGAGATTTTCGCGAGGCATCTCAAGAATATCGTACTTGAACCGATGCCTGATCATTACGTGAAGAGGTAACTATTAAACCTTTTTGTCTCAATATTTATATACACGGGCCTACCTAACTGACTTCTCTGCCTGATTCCCAAGAGCAGAATCCAAGAGGGGTGGTCACCATACTTACATATGGCGGCTTATTAAGATCCTTCTGCATCATTGGGCCTCCGGTCTCGTATTCAGCAACGAAACATGGCAGGACGAACGCTGTCAGTTTACGTTGATTTTCTTTGCGAGGGTGGTACCGGCCCGGTCGAGCCGGCCCCACTGTGGCAAATAAAGGCTTAAGTACCACATTTATGGACAATTTGAAATGTTGGTCTAGTGGTTATTGTCCCTTCTGGGTTAGCAGTCAAGAACACTAGTTTTTTTTTCTACCAAGATTAAATAATTGTGGGATCCTTACGATATTTTTTAGGGTTCCGTACCCAAAGAGTAAAACGGGATCCTAAGGCATCGATTTTCGTTTGTCCGTCCGTCCGTCTATCACTAGGCTGTATCTCACGAACCATTACCACAGTTAAGCAGTGGAAATTTTCAGGAATGATGTATTTCTGTTGCCTATAGCGGCAACAAAAATACATCATTTCTGAAAGTTAATAAATATAATGTTTTTTTAGTATTTTCTGTTTTTCAGAAAATACTAAAAATACAGTATAAAATCAATAAGGGAGCTTCCCTACAGCAAACGTGATTTTTTTACTTGCTATTGATAACGGCAACAGCTATACATACCGTGGGAGAGCCACGCTTCGGCATGAATGGGCCGGCTCGACCGGAGTGATACCACGGCGTCACAGAAAACCGGTGTGAAACAGCGCTTACGCTGTGTTTCATCGAGTGAGTGAGGATACCGGAGGCGGACCGGGATAGGGGGCGTTGGATTGGGTATGGACCCCAATCCAACGCCCCCTATCCCCCCTCACCATCCCCTTTCCCCCCAGGCCGCCATAGTGTGGGTCACCATGCTGCATTGTTCTTTTTCGCATTGAGGATGGTGACCACCACTCTTGGATTCTGCTCATGCTCTCCAACAGGCAAGGCAGAGTCATTTTGGCAGCTTCAATATTAAAAAAAAAAGCTGGCTCTTAGAATGTATACATATAGAATCGGGTTTTTCGGTTATCTGTAATATGTATATATCTACTTAGTTTAAGATCAGATAGATTTGTGTGCAAGTGGAAATTTTCTAGACAACGCAAAGCATTTGATATTCCTCTGATTCTATAAACCCACACCCTACACTCGCATAGTTTAATCTAAGCGATTTTCAATACACGTGGTTTGTAATCGGCATTTCGTTCCAGAGCGAGTATTAGGAAATGCCGCCTTCTAAGCTTACATTGAAAGAGATTTACTTACATTAAAATAAATAACATTTATGAGGTTATCTGTCTGTTCATTTGTCCTCTCATACCATATACTCACTCAGTATATTCCAATATAGGCTCGCTTATCTGACTCCTGGGTTCAGCGGGGCGGACATAGCCAATGTGTGTAACGAAGCAGCCTTGCACGCCGCCCGCCACAAGCAGTCCATCGTAAAACACAAAGACTTGGAATACGCTGTTGAGAGAGTTGTTGGTACGTATTATATTATTTTACAGGCTTACTTACAGGGCCCCAACAAGTTCACACCAGTCCTGTCAGCTATTTCCATGATCTTCAGGCTCTGCTCAAACTCTTCGAGGCAGATTAGTTTCATAAAGCGCTTAGAGGAATGCTCATGTCCAGCAATGGACGCTGACCATTATTAGAAAACATTCATGTGTCAGTTAATTTTGCCAGTTGTTTTAATAGATACCGCTTGGTGATTAACTTGACTTTTGACTGTCTCCTAAAGTGAACGTTCTGATGATTATGGGCCAGGCCTTGCGGGTGTAGTATGCCCAGCAGTGGATATTGACCAGTATGAGAAGATATTCATGTATCAGTTGATTCTGAAAGTTATTTTATACATGTTACTTACTTTTGTTTTCAATGAAAAAGTGTTAGTTTCTATTCTGTCTTCGTTCGAAGGTGGTACTGAAAAGCGCAGCCACGCGATGTCACCGCAGGAAAAGAGGGTAGTAGCGTACCACGAGGCAGGGCATGCTCTCACAGGCTGGCTGCTGGAACACACTGATGCACTTCTCAAGGTCACCATTGTGCCTCGCACCAACATGGCCCTCGGCTTCGCACAGTACACCACCTCCGATCAGAAGTTGTATACTAAAGAAGAGGTTTGTATCATCATTAACAGCTTTAGAATTTTCTTTAAAAGGAGGTTTTGGCCTATTATATGACGGATAAAGAATACGACGCCTCTTGGCCTCTGGCTGTCGTAAAAGGCAACTAAAGGCGATAATTATGCAGGACTACAACATTTCAGGTAAAACGAAAACTGGACACAACCCTATATCAATTCGTCTGGCCAGCATGGTACAGTATTATGCCAAAATATTTCTAAGTATAGGTTTATGTCTCGTAGTGAACCCCTAAATGATGATGATGACGTCTCTCCTAACCCGTATATCGGAAGTACCCGCCCGCCCTGCTTGCCCTGCAGTCACTCAATGGAAACCAAAAATCGTTCTATTGTGCCGAAGTATGAATGCCACATGGTGTCTTAAATGTTTTTGGAAATAATCTTTGAAATATAATAAATCTTTATATTATATCTCTAGTTATTCGATCGCATGTGCATGGCGCTGGGTGGTCGCGCAGCCGAGGCGGTTGTCTTCAACTCGATCACTAGCGGTGCTCAGAATGACCTCGAAAAGGTCACAAAAATTGCGTACGCACAGGTATTTTAATATTACAATCATTTTTTGGTATTGTTTTAAGCCTTAGTTTTTCCCTGTCAGTGATGCACACAATCCATATTATTTGATATTAAAAATTAACTGCCTGTTTGTAACGCTTTTACGGCTAAACCGCTGCATGGAGAAACTTTGAGGTTAACGTAGGACATGGGTTTTTTTTTTACCGGATGGCGTAAGAAAGCGGTTTCCGGATCTCTCCCGTTTCAGGCGCAGTGGTGGTTTAGTGGGTAGTCTGGCAAGTCAGTCAGGAGTCCCACACAAAGTGAACCCCCTGTCCCCGCGGAGGGGGAGCGAAGTGCGTAAAGGCATTCCACCACGTCAAAAAAAAAAGAACATAGTGTTTTCTTTACCCCAATATACGATATACACTTGGGCGGAGGTTTGGGCCAAAGCTATCATTTGTGACATGAAAGTGTAATTATAAAAAAATGTCTACCATCAGTAGCACCCTCATAAAGTTCACAATAACTAAATGTATTTGGCAGTTAACGTTTTATTCAAATTACCAAAGTTTGTAATGAAATAGTCGCCGTCTATAATCCAAGCAAATAGTATGAATATAATTATGAGTAAAATAGTGAATTATCTAGAGTTTGTCAGACGATTCTCTTTATTTCTTATTGTCGGTTATCGAAAAACTCGAACACAACAAAAAAATTTAAATCAAAATAAAAATGAATCCCCACTCGGCAAAGTCTTTTGACTTGATTTTAATCACCTATGTCACCCGGGCCATGGTTACAAATCTGTTGACACTTCATTCCTTAAAATCAGTTCAGTAGTTTGGTTACTACAGAAGAACATACAACTGCCAAAAATGTTACTCTTCCATGGCTTCGCCGTAGTTGAGACAATGATGACATGTATATGTTGGTTATCGGGGCAAATAGTAGTCTATGTGTCATTGTGATATATAAGCTATATTATAGTAATGTTTCATTAAAATCTATCAATACATTCGCATTTATTATATTAGTAGAATTACGTTGGGATTTTTGGAAGTAGAACAGTGATAAATTCCTTACTTTAATAAATAAATAAATATAAATAAATATTTCGGACATCTAACACACAACGCCATCTAGTCCTAAATAAGCAGAGCTTGTATTATGGGTACTAGATAACTGATATTAATACATAAATACTTTTTTTTTGTAAATACATACATATTATACATAGAAAACACCCAAACTCGGAAACAAATATTTGCAGATCATACAAACATTTGGTCCGACCCAGGATTCGAACCCGAGACCTCATGGACAGCAGTCGCGTACACTACCACTGCGCCACGGAGGCATTATATATTATTATTATTATACATTACAAAGGCTATTCACAAAAAGTTGTATTTATTCTCAGGTGAGAGTGTATGGCATGTCGCCTACAGTGGGGCTGTTGTCGTTCCCCAACCTCAAGGAGCGTGGCAAGAGCCCCTTCAGCAACAAGCTCAAGAACCTGATAGACCACGAGGCGCGCAAAATCATCGCCGATGCGTATTACACCACTGAGAAATTACTTCGTGACAATCTGGGCTTGCTCACCGATGTAAGTATATCTTGATACGGACAGCCTTTTATTGCAAGTGGTTTGAGACCCTTACTGCTGAGAGGGGGGGGGGGGTCTATAAGGATAAATAATATTATGTCACAGTCGCGTAAACTTGATTAAAAATTGAATACAACTGTCAGTGAAACAGCAATTTTGAGTGTGTTTTATAAATATTTGCATGAATTTTTGGGTATGAAATTTGTTTTTGTAAAAGCACACAAGTGTTCAAAGAATATGAGATGGTACTGAGATCCTAAGGTTTTATCTATATATGAAAATAAGTTATGTCTCATCGCTCTGGGATCTTACCTGTTCGTCATCGTTAAGTGTTTTGGGTACTTGTAAATAAAGAGTTAATATCATGTTTATGTGTTATGTTGTAGCTGGCCGAAGAACTCTTTAAAAAGGAAACGTTGAATTACAAAGATGTTGAAAAGATACTTGGAGCTCCTCCGTTTCCAAAGAAGAATTTAATCGATCCCGTGGAGTTTGAACAGAGCTTGAAGAACATGGAGATAAATGCCACGACTGATGCAGACTCACAGCCCGTCGGGGCCCCGTCTGCGAAGCCTGAGATAGGGCCCCACAAACCCCCCGTCTGATTGTATATAGTGTACATTCGTTTTAGTTATTTGATTAAATAGATCATGTTAGATAATTTATGTTTTATTTGTTTGTTAAATAATTTTTGTTCGCGGATTTATTCATATGATTGTAGATCTAGTAAATAATTCAATAAAATATCGGAAAATGTTTTTTTTGTACATATAAGATACCTTTTTGGCTTTCCTTTCCGCTGTTGATGCTAATGCATGGCATAAAAACATATTAACTGGTGAATAAACAAATAAGCTGAGACAAGTTACAGAAAGTGTATAGACAACTTTTACTAACATTAGGTCAAGATTGTCTCTCAGCCATACATATATCAGTTAGAAACGAACGTTCCAGACTTCATCAGAGCTGAAGATTAGCCATGGTTAGTTTTAGTAAGTAAGAATTGCTCTAAACGCTATGATTTGAAGTCTATAAAACAATCCATACGATTGGCAGTGACTAGTTTTCCCATGGATAGAGTGCTCGCTGCTATTGTTAACTGGCCTCAAACTTTAAAGGACTGCAGTGCAGTCAATGGATATCCTCTCCCTCTCTGGGTACCGCACAGTTAACAGTGTATTCAGTTACTCCGGATAACAAGTACGAATTTAATTGAGAAAAGTGGTTTTAAGTGCTAGTGTTAACACTGAAAGTCTTCTATAAGGCTTATGTTCAAAGACTACTAACAGTGATTTTCGGTAAAACAGTGCATTAAAAAAAAATCTAATCAATAGAACATTCATCAAAATAACATACCTACCGTCATCTAGCAATTATCTCGGTGTGTTTTACAAATACGCGTAAGCGACGCGCTATACGCGGCGGTTACGACCTTTTTGCCGAGAAGATATTGGCCGGTGCCTGCTTTCGAACTCTTAACTCAGGGCTTGATTTTTATTTACTTGTATTGTTATGTGTTATTTATAAGCGGTGAACAAACATTGTTGAGCAGTGTATCGATCTTTTGCTGAGAAAACGAGATATTATATTGTATCCAGTATATTTAATATTGATCGATCGCAAGCATCGACGTCAGTGGGCGAGCATTACCAAGCAAAATACGACATATAAAAGAAATTATTGTTTTTGTCTTATCGTCATAATGTATTCCCAGCGAACCCCTTCAAAGTCTTCAGAGCGCTTGGTTACTGTTACCAGCCCCGTAACTTCCATATCGAGTCACGGATCAGACTCACAACTTAATCTTGAGACTACCCTTACTGAGCTTACCACTCGAAGAATGAAACGCAAACATTCCGATGTTAATTCACCCGAAAATTCATCACTGTTAGTGATGAATTTTATCACTTAGAATAAGCGTTAGACGTTAAATAAAAAAATGATTTTCTTCGTAACAATATTTATGGTAAGACTAAGTATATACTGAAATTACTCACAAAGCAACATCGAAACACCCCTACCATGCGAAAATTGTAATAGAAAGCATACTAAAACAAATGTATGTTTATTTTCCACCTGTCGTACAGACTTTGCTAGGCAACTTATATAACAACGGCTTTCTTATTTAATACTTTGTAACTGGATGACTGACATTTCTTTTTTGGTAATTTTTAACAGAATGATATACAGGATGTAAAAAGACTACTACCAAAAGCTTGGGGGTTGCAATCAAACCATGATACTGAAAGAAGCGAAAAAAGAAACGCAAAAAATTTGTTAACTTATCTAAGTTCTTTCATGTTTTTTTTCCGGTTACATGCATATACTGCAACGCAATAGGACCCTAACTACCTAATTATCAAAACACCAGATAACAAATGGAATCACTAAAACAGCAATGTATACTGAAATACAAATAGCTGCGACCAGCCGGGGTCATTAATAACTTAGTGCATTAGAATCTGCAATAGGTAAATGTGAATTAAACCTTTCGCGAAAGTCTTTGTGCTGTATTTTTTTGCAGGTATACAAAGTTAAATAAATTCTTTTTTCTGTTTTGTGCCTATTTTTACCTAATTTTAGTGATAAATTATTTTTCGAATAGGTACGCATATTAAAATAGTGACAGTGTTTATTTACAATATTATAGTTCGATGGAATACGGGCAAATGATTATGGGCTATCGCGATGCCTGCGTAAATACCACTATTAGTCGGAGACGACTCTTCATGCTTTTTAAAAGACAGGACATCAGGTATAGTGGTCTGTAAACGTTTGGGCGACATTCCATTAACCCAGTGGTTCCAGCACGATAGCGGACCACCGCACAGAATACGCTCAATGAAGAATTAGCTTGACTGAATTAGCGCGGTGCGTGTGTGTGGTGCAATGCAATGTTGGCTTCTGAAAGGAGTTAAAACCTAGACACATTGTTTTCTCCGGTTTAAATTTTTGGAGTGCTGAAGCTGCCCCTTTCGTTTTCGGTAGTCGTCTTTTTACATGCTGTATATATATAAAAATGATGACAAAATGAATCCTAGTCAGCTCTATTTATCATCCTCGTAACTCCCTGCAAACTAAATTTCATGAAAATCGTTAGAGCCGTTGCCGAGATTCAGATTATATACATGCACTAGATGAGCTCCGCGGTATTTCTTCACACGCAGGCAACGCCGCGGATCGAAACAATTTCTATTCTTTTTAAATCTAAACCAATTTCAAATCCTTAAGGATAGACACAAAAAATTCATTAAAATCGGTTCAGCCCTTTAGGAGAAGTTTAGTCACATACACAGACACAGAAGGTTTATATACATGTATAAAGATATTTAAATATACACAAAAATTGCTCGTTTAATGGTACTATCGATCCTGGGCTATATCAAACTGAAAAATTATTATTATTTCCGTATATATGGATAATAAACGTGTGTATGGAATTATTAATATAATAATTAATAATTCCATACACACCATACACCCGTATTCACATACTTACGTACCTTATACACCACTAACTCACACCCCACCCCACTCTACGCATTTTTATCACACACTAACATTCATCTCACTCATTGTAGAACAGAGAGTTCTGTAGAGCGAAGACACTGACACCTCTTTAACACTGGTCAGGAACCTAGCACAGGAGTCAAGGACTTGTTAGCTTAGATTTTTTAAACTTGTTGACGAATTTTAATGCAGTATTAATCAATAGATAAACTTATTCAAGAGGAAGGTTTAAACGACGTGTAATACATGCATATTGAAGTAGAGGAAATCTGTGAACTTCAAAGAGTTTCGTGCGAAGCCGGGTCGGGTCGATAGTACTAAATTTAAAAAGCTTCGAAGCACTTGAAACATATTTTTATACTTTACACGGTCTTTCCCTTATGTTAATATTCAGAAAGTATAACCATGAACCATTTAGTTCACAGAAGTTTCAACATTAATACCCCTCACGCTTTTACTTGACAAGTTTAGACTCCTACGCCACTGTATTTCATGGATACTTAACCATTGCAATAAAAATTCAAAGTTTTTCATTCATTCTACTGTAAAATGATTAGATTATTTACTCCAATACCTCTCTTTAAGTCTTGTGGTAAACGGCACTTCGGCATCTGTCAGTGGTTTATAATTTCATTAAATTGAGGAAGCATTTCATCCTTAAATTCTAATTATTCGGGAAAAAGAGAGAGACAAATAAAACCTCTGTTTTAATCACATAAATTACTATATTCACAATCAAAGGGGGTTAACACACGGATAAACACCAATTTTGACAATAGTCGTAATTTTATTATAGACATATGATATACATATACACATATAGCGATATTAGTACAAGAAGGGCCAGCATACTGTGTGTCGATTTGATACTTGATCGAACTTCCGTTCTCACTTACAATAACAATGGCCTATATATCAAATCAACAGTCTTTAATCAAGTTCAAGTCGAAGATTTCTTATGATAAATATTAGTAAAAATGTTGTAAATTCGACTGTTTGTTTGTTTTAAAAGCTCATTGTTTTCAAACAATATTAATAAACTCAATGCATTAGGAAATAAAAATAAAAAAAACAAAATCAATAAAAAAACGTTTATTTTTAATCTAACTAATTAAGTACGATTTTGACATGCACTCGATGTAGAACATACAACTAACGCTTTTGACAAAATATTCTACATTCATCAGCTTGTGCATTAAAAATGGGCCTTTACATTCTGTTCTTGTTCTACACTAGTGTGGATATACCGATAGCGAAGCGTAATCATATTGTTTCTCGATTTTATTTGCTCGAAATAGTCTTTTAATATATTTGTCGTTTTATTTAGGAATATAACGTTAGGGTTCTTTCTGCTACCCCACGCTATACATACATTGATATACATTACATTAAAGGATAAATTTAATATAAAGTGCCTCTCAAAGCTATGTATTGAGTCATAGAACAGGAAATAAAGCAGGGCGTTTAATACATGAATCAGCTTTTTGAAGAATTTGATATAAGTAATGTCTTCTACTTTTTTTTGTTTTGCTTCTTGTACACGTGGGTCAACAAAAGTTTAATGTTGTAGAGAATAAGGTGTATATTGATAGCAAGCTCACAAACTAGCTGTTCATTACAGAAGGTACTTGTAATGCGTATGTTTACACCATCAACTTAAACGATGAAGGCGTATAAGTTTATCGGATCTTTACTTTTTTGATATTTCTGAATTACTTGCAATTACTGTAGTTAGAAATAAAATGATTTTAATTTAAAAAATGAGCAAAGTATATTATTTTATATGGAAGTAGACGGACGAAGACTAGGGGACGGTCAACGAAGCAATGGATGGACTGTGGAGAAGATGTATTTTAGTTAGAAAAGGAGTAAGCGTTGAGCTCACGACTTTTACGCAAATGTAAAAAGACTTGTGCGGCCTAAATTATTTAGGGAAATGTCATGAAGATAAAAATTTGTCATGTCATGTCTTTGTGAACCATAGTTGCGAAATGATTTTGTTCACCCATCATGTACAAGCACTATTCAGAATATAGGTATATATGAATATCTATTAGAGAGTAAATATGTTTTTGAGATTTGTAACACATATATAAATGTATATAAGACGGCTACATTGATTACTATTTTACCCGATTAAATACACAATATTATTAATTATTTGCAAGTTATAACAATTTTTCAGTGTAATTATAAAGTTTGAATAAGTGAAAGCGTTTGAAGGAAACAGATTTTAATTTTTACTACATAATTTTGTAGACCTTTGAATTTTGTGGTTTATCAGCAGACTGATAATAAAGGCTCTGCCCAGTTTGATATCAAACTGCCTATTTTCAAATGTGAGAAGTTATTTTTATCATTTCATTCTTTGTAATTACTCCGAGTACAAGCGATTTAAAAAACATAAGAATTTGTATTTGACGGTGCTCTCTACAACTAACAATGTGTAAGATTTCCTATCCTATGAACCCTATCTAATACCTAATCGTGTTTTAGTTACATGACCAGTATACAGCCGAGGTAAACAGTTTTATACATGCATTAATTGTTTATATTATAGCCTTGATGATATGTCCACTACATACATTCATAATATCAATTTGATTGTCAGGTGGAAACTATAATTTTCTTATTAAATACAATCTATTGATACAGTGGATACCCCACTTTAAACTAGGTACCCAAAAGTACGTCGTTCATCTTTCAACTGCAAAAGATCCCATCTGCCAATATTTCTCGAACTTTGGAGTAAATCTTCGAGCTTTAATATGGTGACCTGATGCAGTTGACGCATGAGCGATCTGACGTAAGGTAAAACCGGGATAGATGCCGCAATGGGCATCTGCATCTACAACTAAGAATTAATACTATAAGTAGGAGCAGCAGCAGTGAAAACTTTTTAGCAGCGTTGTGTACTTTTTTGTGACAGGTAAAATTTTTAAAACTCGCGTCATGACACGTGACCTGATCGAAAATTTGTAAGATTTTTATAATGGGTAAAAAATGTTAAACTCGCGTCAGGACATGCGGCCTTCGTAAAAAGGAAAACTGCTTTGTGTTTTTTATCCACGAGCTGTTGTGCTTTGAGGACATGTTACGCTCATGTGTGTATTTATCTCCGGGGTCAACTACACTAACACGTCGAAAATTTTTAAGTCAATATACTGGTTTGTTAAGTATGCGTGTGTAATAGTTGCTATTTTGTTTTTAAATGATTTAAAAAAATATCGGGCATCTATCCCTACCAAAAAGGACAGTTCCCTAATTTTCGAGGTATAGATGGCTATAGGGGATCTATATTTCTATACACCATATATGTTGTTATACAACTACAGTCAGCCTTCGATGAAATTAATAAAAAAAACCTTGGGGATAAACAAAATATTTTGATGATTTGGGAATCCATATATTGCAAAGGCGTTTCACTGCTAAAAATACAACGTCATTGTGAAGTATTGGATATTTCGAGATTTTATTTAGTTTATTGCTATTAGTTTCGACATTAATTATTAACGTGGGTATTTTTGTTTTTGTTCAACAATTGCTCTAAATTTAACTATGGTTATTTTTGTCATACTACAAATAAACATTTCTCGTAATTCAAATCATATTTCTTGGAGACAATTGCTGTTTAACACAGTATGAAGGGCATCCTTCTATTTAATTGTTGGGGCAACTTTTCATACTGGTAGGCGTCTATCCCAAAAAAAAGCGCCCCAAAAATCCTATATTTTGCAAAATCTGTAATTGATAGGTCAGGAAAAACAAATAACTATTCAAACAACAAATGACTAAGCTAGTTACATGTATAGAAATTACTTATTTAAAATAAATATATATTATTGTATTTCAAAGACTGGGGCGTCCATCCCGGTTTTACCCTAGACTTACTGGTCCCCAGCGGGCGCCGAGGCCGCCTATAGTAAGCTACGCCACATCCTTTATGGTTACAAACATATTTACAATATACTAAGCTATCCAGAGAAACAACACTAAACACAAAAGTATATTTATCTAATGTAGATACTCACAGCTTGCCAACTACATTAGAACTATTTAAAAAGTTGTGACAACATTGATATTTCACTTAAGAGATAAACTCGAACAAGATAGGGCGCTGCCCGACTTTACCACAAATCGCAAGAGTCAATTTACATAGCTGCGGAACGGCATGGAAATGAACTCAGGGACGAGTCGAAAAAATTCTTTAGATGAATACGAATTCGTGTTCATTCTCCAAAATAGCCGCTGTTCTCTGTAAGTAGTGGCGAGTGTGGAGTAATTGCCAAGTCGGGCATCTCTGTCAAGTAAATGATCTACATACATTAAACCACTTTACGGCATCTTTGGCTTCAAAGCACGGTGGCGAAAATCGTACACAACTTGCGAAATTGACACCGTTCCGTTTGGCGGCAATGCGATTGAGTCTAGTATATGTTTAAAATTACCATTTTATATTCTAAAAACCGTCCTATTGTGATGAATATTTCATTTCGTAATAACTCACGTTAGATTTGGTGACTAGAGGGTATAATTTGGACATTTAGTTTATTATGAATTATTACAATTTAGGTTTTCGTAGTAATCCTTATAGTTTCCGTCCGTGTGCGGTTTTGAGATTGTTAGTACTAGAAAAGTGTAAATTAGCAAGTGGTAAATTAGAAAGTAAAATGATTACACGCACTTAGCCGTTTTTTTAGTAATATTATTCAATTAGCTCATCAAAGCAATTGTAAAATAAGATAAAACTTAAGAGGGTTGAAAATATAATACTGACCTGAGCAATACGAAGCAGCCGTAGAATATTAAAATAACGTATAAGTTAAAAAACAAATTGAGCCCAGATTTTCATTTGATCCATAGCTTATATTCAAGACAATATAAATCTACTGTGAATTATAATACTTTTGATTTCGTATATTTTAGAAGAGTACAACTATTTTGGGGCAATGTGTCTATAGAAAACTTTCAAAAGTAGATACACTAGAAATTACGAATAGTGTAGAAAAAACCGTGTTATTAAAAAGTTTAAAGGTCCTTTAATAATACTTCATTTGGACTTGAGCACATTGATTTCTATATACTATATACAAGTGATTCTAACACTTATTAGTTCCTTACTAGATAAAGTAACGATCAGAAACATTGGTCGTAGAGATGCATCTAATGCTATGTACATATAAATAATACATTTAATAGTAAGATAGCTAACTTACTGGCTAGAAGATAGGACGCCACCTCGTGTCTAAATACCCATTTGTGGTAAAAATCGTGACACTCATCTAGTGTGTCCTTGTGTGTCGAACAAAGGCGTCGGAGTATACGCTCAAGAGTCTCTGCAATATTTACACAGAAATTTTGTGTAGTATTTTAATCAATATCGGGCGCATGCCTGAAATTTTGTAATAATTTCATCCGTTAAACAACCGCTGCACTTCTAGTTGAGAATATATTCAAAGTAAGGGAACTAAGTAATGAAGTAAATGTATGTCTATATTATGCATCTACACTTAATATTTAGACAATTCAAATACTTTTTTTTTTAAATTTGTTAAATCAGTTGAACAATTAGTGCAGTGGTGTTTAGATTGAATAATATGTATATACTTTTAATTACTGTATAGTGTACACATTGTCAACAATTATGCTTTATTAAGGTATTTACGGTAGTTTATGTTTCTGACTCTTGCAGAGCATTAGAACTAAAAGTTAAACGACTTGCCAAGTTGGTGACTAATTCGACATGTTCACAAAATAAATTAATAGATCGACGTTTATAAATACACATATCTATTTACAGTCAAAATATACATGAACCTCTCAAAGTATTTTCGAACACTAGAGGTCATTACAAAAATTACAAATTTACAAAAGGCTCTCGGTGCTCAAGATACCCCGACCCGTCCCTAAAGGGCACGTTGAAATCCTCACAAATACCATACCACCAAAAAATATAACAGCATTAGCAAAATGACCTCTAGTGTTGCCACAAGCACTACAGGAATACCAGAACATCAAAAATTCAACACCATTTTACGCCGTTGTTGGTTTCGAGCGAGTTTTGAAGCCAAAAACACGGATTGAACATACAACCAGATAAGTGCTTTTATTTACTTAAAATTTATTTGATCAAGAGAAAACCTCAGATCCGTGACAGTCCTAGTCTATGGTAAAATGGCACTGATAAGCATGATATTATTCTGGTCTATAAGAAGAAATTGTTAAATTAACATACTATACTAATTTCATCCGTGTTTATAGACCATAGATAAAGGAAAAAAATTACAAGTATTAGTAACTTTTAAATGTTATAGTTGCCTGTTTCGTATCCAATTCTGTTGATCGAAATTTTTACGATTTACATAACTGTCAATGATGACCATTAGTTATATTATGCTGCTCACATTGGGACATCGAATCCTTCATATCTACATTCACATATATTTACAACACGCTTTCTATGAGTGCCAACTGTTATATTCAGATTGCTCGGTCTCAAGGTGTTTGGTGGTAAGAATTCATATGTTCGAGGTGTAATTCCGAAATACAACAAAAAGAATAAAAAAATAAGTCCCCAAGATCAATCGCACTAAACATAGGATTTAAAGTAGAGAGACCAATCTAATATATTAGCCCGCTAGAAAGAAATCTTTATTTTTCGTTTCCACTGTTCCAAATATTTAATAAAGAAAGATTTCATTTGTTTTGAGATCCTGTCATTCGTTTAATAACAACATTAATTTTAGATTTTTTGACAGGCAAAGTTAATAAGGAAATTAAAAATGATTTTTTTGTATAATTGTTGTAGAATCAGTTAAGACTCAAAAATTTTTTTTCTGCCCTTTGCTTAGTGCCTTAACCTTCTCCTGAGAGGAGACCCGAGCCCAGCAGTGGAACATTATGGGAGGTTGATGATTGATTGATTAATTGATGTTTCTTTTGTATCGTGGTAGTTGTGAATTCAATTTCCAACAAATACGTTACCCAGGACAGGAATTGTGTAATGAGCGCGGTCATTCGTTCTGTATAAAAACAATTTATCTATGATATGAATATAGTTTGAAATATTCGTTTATCAGCAGTCTAGTTATAATAGTACAAATACAGATATATACGACCGGTTGCGAGATGTTAGAAATTAGTATTATTATTTCAAAGTAGTGCTATCGTAACAACGTTTTCACGAGATCATCTGGAAAACCACCTAAACAAAAACAGACAGGAGACTGGTGCAGCGATCAACAGAACGGTTTTAAGCTGTCGTTGAAATACTGAAAATGTTCTAATTAATACGTAACTATCCAATGCATCACCCTTCAGATATATACCCAACCCGCCCAAAAAGAGCGACTACCCATTCCCGTCTTATCTTTTATTAAGTACGTACTTATACTAAGACTATTTTAATTAAAAAATAGTACTTGAGACTCAAATATCCATTAAGGTTTGTTCCTTTTTGGATTTTCATTGTGCTTTTTAATAAATAAAATACAAATTTTGTTGATACTTAAATTAATTGTGATCGGTTAAACCTATGAGATGATATGGCAAAATATTTCTATCCCTAAAATAATATTTAAGAAAACATAATTAGTTAACAGACATTACTTTGTACTATGTTGTTACAAAAATATTTAGACAGTCGCCAAACAATACAACGTTTCATTTTAAAAAAAAATTTTACCTACTACAGTGAACTTAAAAAGTAAATAGTCTGGCCATAAATACTATTACTATTAAAAATAAATTAAATATTCCTTTTGAATTTGGAATTTGTAATTTTTAATTTACTATATTTGAAAACTTGTACTTTGGTTGGTTGTGTGCTGTGTTTTGCAAATAAAGGATTGTTATTATTATTTATCCTGTTCATTGTGTTTTCTTATTTTCGCGACGGTATATTGTAAAATATTTTGTGATATTAAAAAGGAGTGAAGTGAAAAAGAATACCTAATCGTCGTTGTGTAATCAAAGCAATAAGGGAAAGAAGAAATCCTGTTCGAAACCAAAATATTTTATCTCGCCTATAAGAGACGCACTGGTAGTTTTGAACTAATAATAAAAAAAATGGGCAGGTAAAATCAAACCAACTACTTAAGCGGTACGCAAAAGGGAGGTCTCAGAAAAAATTTGTTTACGGTTGAGATTTTTTTTACAATTCTGCAATATTTTAGCAACTAAATGAGCGTATTTATGCTGAAAGCTCTAAAGAACCTTAGTCAACAGAGTACAATCTAGGCATTATCCAACTAAAGTGATGATCTGGTTGGTGACTATGAAGGAGTGACTGAGACATATTTTTGTGAAAAAGGTTACTAAGAAACATTGGCACAAGTGTATCAAGATACCATTTTTGAGAAAGTAGCTACTTTCTCATTGGGACCAATGTTGGTTATAGCTATAACCAACATTGGTCCTTTTAGTAAGACTCTGCGCCGGGTCATAAAGCTCAATCCACGTAATCTCGGTTAGAAACGAACGTTCCTAACTTCCTCGGAGCTGAAGACAGGCCGTCATCTAGTCCTGATCTTAATCCACTGGACTATGATGGTCGGTTTTAGAGACTAAGGCTTGCTCTAAATGCCATGATTTGAAGTCCCCAAAATAATCCATACGATTAGCAGTGAAGAATTTTCCCATAGTAAGAGTGCTTGCTGCTATTAATAACTCTCCTCAACGCTTAAAGGACTGTATTGCAGCTAATGAAGACCAATTTGAGTAAGCGTTTTATATTTTTAATGGTTTTATATTAATGAAAAATATTAAACTAAAATAAAACACTGCAATAGGAATAAATGTTACGTACAATAAAAATATGTTGTTTTTCTTTGTAACAATATTTATGGCAAGACTGAGTTAATGATACAATTTTATCGTTTTCCAAAACAGTCAACCGTAAATGTTAATCATTCAATACCATTCATTCATTCTGTTCTTTTCCCAATATTTTTGGCCTCATTTGACAATGACGATGCTGATTGACATTTGTCTTTCATTGTCATATCGTACATGTATAAGTATTAGAGTGATACATTGTACATTTATTATACATTTAATTAGTCTACAATAATAACTAATTTGACAACATTATGTCGACTGTAAGTGTAATTCTGGTGCTGAAACGCACTTGAGCGTATTCGCATAATGGCAATAATACCTTTCTGTACTACTCCACAATTGCGTATTTGTGCCGAGTCAAGATAATAACATCTTAAGGTAAATCACAAAAACGCAATTCCAAAAACTTTTAAATCCGTATTTATAATAACTTAATGTTATTAAATTTAACTCATTTGACTAGAAAGATAGTCGGGATGTGGAGAGAGGGTTTGTGTGCTTCATCAGTGGCTAAATTAGATAACTGTACACTGAGGAAAGATCTTAAAGTGCCACAATATCACATAAATAAAATACCTATCAGGGGTCGAAAACGACAGTGGCTTGTTGAAAAAGCATCATTTAGGTCTACATATATCTAAGCTTAGAAATACATGAGAAAGGAATAAAAATTAAGCGGCAACTTAGATAGAATTTGCGCGTTTGATGTGGATGTATGGCGAGTCATCAAGTTCTGATGATGTAATATCAGTATAACTATCATCGTCATTGCTAATGTCAATGTTTACATTATTGGCAATGCCAATGTTAATGTCATTACCATTTTTTACGTTAATACTGTTGCCAATGTTAACTTCATTGTCAATGATTGCGTTATTGCCGACACCAATGTTAACGGCATCACCAATGCCCATGTAGTCGTCGTCGTCGTCATCCATGTCAATGTTCTCGTCGTCGATCTCGATATCATCGTCATCATCTGTATCTATGCCATGAATAGGACCGAAATTCAAAGTACGCATATTTTCAATTCCTATATTATGCCCGTATTTTTGGTAGAATAACGCTTCGTCAATTTCAGATATCTCATCGTCAACAGGATCGTTTTCTGGATCTTCTAGTTCATGTACAGGGTTTTTCTGCTTTTCCTTGGGTCCTGGTAGATTTTTTGCCTCAGTCCCAGGAATATTTTCCTCTTTTCTTTTTGATTCTAAATCTGGATTCACATCATCATCTTCTTGGTCATCATCATCGACATCGGCGTCATAATCTTGATCGTCACGAACTAAACTTACGTTTTGATCTAACACTAACAAAAGTTCATCGTCAACTAGGTTCATATCTTCGTGTTCAAAATTTTTATGAGCCTCCCTCGGCTCAAATAAACCCTATTTAGGTTTAATTTTGAACACTTCGCGAAAATTATAAACCTGTGAAATAAAAAAAAAAACAATTGGAGACTTTGTAAAATAATTGCTAATTTTTATGTTTCTTGAAAAAAAAAGCCAACTCCAGAATAAGGACTATATATTATAAACCTACAAAAATCTGCTTCAACATTACAGTGTGCAAGTGATGAACTTACATAGAAATAACATGTCGTATGAAAATTCTTGTCAAAAGTTCATGTTTCTAACAAGCCGTGTGTACCAACTACGTTGTGTTGCTATGTACATATATTAACGTTTATGGACATTCTACCACAATATTAAACAAATGCAAAGAAAGATTTATTCATAGCGATGGAACTTGGTTCTCCTATTATTTTACATATAACTATATCAAAGTGCATTTTAATAATATTAAACACGTTGTGCACTACTAAACTGTTTTAAATATGCCATTTTTAAAAAAATAAATAAAATGTGTAACGGACATGCAAAAAAGAATAAAAAAGCCACTAAGCTGTTAAGCACCTGTCATCACCTCAACGGGAAGTGAACTTCGACGATGTAAATTCTTGAACGTTCCCTCTTGAACGTTGTAATTAGCTTTAGCCAGCCACTGTTGACATGTTACACCCGGGTTCGGTTTTCGACGTCCCCCATTGGCACTTTGGCGCAGTGAGCTCAAGGAAGCCAAACCACGCAATTCGGATGGTGCTATAGGCGAAGGAGCGGAGCCCCGACGACGTGTCCAAGACTCTTTTCCTGATACTGTGCGCTGCAAGAACTGTGGTAACGCTGTTGTTACTTCTCGAACTATCTTATCTTTTGGAGCTGTCGTATAGAAAATAAAAACAATATACATTAACTTTCTTGTAATCAAAATATTTAAAAATAATATTTTTGTTTTACTTAATCTCACTTACCAAATGAGATTACATCGGTAGGCATTGACTTCCTACGATGCAACAGGTGATCAGAGGCGAGTCCTCCTAATTGGATTGAAGTCAGGTTATCCCTCAGTTGACTACCAACTGCAGTAGATTCTTTTCTTTTTGGTTCATATTCTTTATGTTTACTAAGTGATGGTTCCTGTAGTTCTACATTACTTTGTGAAACTTCGGCACTTTTATCAGTCTTATCAGTATCTAATCTAGAGAATAAATTGCTAAATTTCCCCTCTTTTCGGTATGCAGATAGGTCAAATCTAGGTAAGTCAGTTTTAAGACGAGAAATAGCATCTTCATTGCTGGTGTGAAGTGAACGTGAAACGCGATAATGATCCCGCGCAGGCTCTAAAGGTGGGAAAGTTTGTTGTCGCACCAACTTCCAAGTTCCACCACCTCTTATGACTGTATTCAGTCGCGTAGCTTGAACAGTGGTTGTTATAGAAGCAATTGATGAATCTGGTAATAATTTTTCCGTACTCAGAACTTTTTCGGGTTTTATTTGCTGATGATCGCAATGTCCCCGTACACTTAGCTGTGAATGTATCGAATGCTCACTTCCTGCGGCGCTGGCAATTTCAGCTTTTTGAGGATCTACAATTGAGGAAGCACGAATCTTGTCTCCTCGGGTTTTAAATTTCGAGTCTTGGAATACGTTAAGTGGGACAGAGAAACGTCTCAGTTGTTCTTTAAGCGCTCCTGATTTAGCAGGATTTAGTGAACTTCGGCGTGGAGGTAAAAGCAGCTCGGAGCTATCTGAAATATTAGTACTAGAACAGGTGTCTAAATCATCGTCCACCATATCAGCGTCAGAAATTTCAGTAACCGTTTCCTCGGCTAACTCCTCCGCGACGAGTGTATCCCATTTGTTTTGATTATAAAGTAAGTTATTTAGCATTTGAGATGATAGATCGTTCTTTAAGAACCGGTCCCACTCTTTTATGAGTGGGGTGACTACGAATTTAAAGAACCCTGGAAAATAATAAGGTACATTTTAAGAAATCAGATGATTGTACACAGTAGTTTTAATGTTGAATGGAGATCTGAACTAACCAGTCTGAATCTTTGGAATCGAAGTGGTGTGTCTGTCACAAAGTGCTGTGACCGGCAGATTAAGTTTCCTCTCGTAATCTCCTTGCCGGAAGAACTCTTCACAAACTTTAAGACTCCATTTTCGGCTTATTTCCCACGGCCTGCAGGGATTGGAAATATCTGCGCATTTGAGTGCAATCTGAAGGACCAGGTGTCGATGATCGGCCTTTGTCATGTCAAGAGTGTTGGTATCGAGGTAACTCTGTAAAGAATACGTTTTATTAATTTAAAACAAAGACAATTGTTAGCGAATTATACAAACTATATATGAATATTTGTATATGAACACATTCTGCAAGAAAATGGAGCTGCCGGTTTCTTGATTATGATATTAAAGAGGTTTTTTAATTAAAGTACTATTCATTGGTCGCTTTATTTTCCACCGAGAAGTATTATATTATACGTTGACTTAGAATAATCACTATTACGAAACCAAATAATGTCTACTGTTAAAAACCCATGACGACTGTTGGGAGATCCTAGCCCCGATCCAATGTCATGAATCCATTGAGTTCACAAATCAAATGTCATTTATAACATTCTATTAACGTCAGATATCAGTAAAATTTGAACAAACTACATGTCTTTCACTTGCCATTGATTGATAGTAATTAAGTACAAAAAAGTGAGTTATTTCCTGATAAGATAACTTATTTATGGTCCTGTCTATGATGACTTTTGATATTGATTATTTAGAGTCTATAAACTTTGGGTGTAACTTAACCAGCTTTTGTCTAAGGTTCCAGCAGACACAAGGTATTTATGACTATTATTAAAATTATTAAATAAATGTAATGTGATGTTTGTGTAATAAAAAATTAATTCTAGAATTTGAAAGCAAATGTAATCAATATTATTTATTCTACCACCAATATATTAAGAAATCAAATTTTATAAAGAATTTACGCTTTGTGGTCTATTTTCTATATCAAGACGGCTTCTCAGCACCGGTACAAGTAAGACGCTTATAAAATGAGGGATCAATTACTCTCTTGAATTTTCTGTTAATAATGAGGTCCCCATCGCATTTTAATCTTTGCAGCTTGCGCAACAAGGCAATTTGCAATCAGTAAGTACTTTTTTAATCAAGAATATTCTCTATTACGAAACTGGACTGGAAGTCCCTAGCAGAGTGTTTTATTTAAAAGTATATTATGATCGGACACTAAAGGTGAACTCATTAAAACCAGTGTATATATGTTATATCGCATTTAGATCGCTTATATATATGGATTCATATTATTTAAGTATCATGGAAAACATTGAAAGGTGTTGGCTCAGAAGTTTTACGTAACTTTAAAGTAAGCGAAACCCAGCCGCTTAAACATAGTTCAATGTGTTTGCTTCCTCATTATTAAGACTTAAGTAATCACATCTAAATACAGTTACATTCAAGTAATCGGATACACATTTTTTAACAGTATAAAGGGGCAAATGATTGCAAGTTACTAACTATCGCCAATTATGGACAAAAGTCACAAGTTTGACGTCTTCTGAGTAAAACTTATTCCTGCTGAGAAAAAGGTTCGCCCTTAGAATCGGGCGGAAAGGGAATTAGGCTTCGGTGATCTCAGTCTATAAAAAGAAACGAAAAAGAGCTGTTTCTTACAAGTGTTCATCATGTGCATGTGTGTGTGGTCGCTGTTCGTGTCATAAAATAAATATATCAATCACACATTGGTACTTATTGGAGCTATAGGGTGATTCTTGGTATAGATTCAGAATCAGCTGATATCTCGTCTATAAATAATCTGTGATTCCTATTTAATTATAAACGACTGAAACCGAAACCTATGATCACCTTACAAAATTTGAACCAAACTAAATAAAATAGTAATTGTCAACAAGTAGGCCTTGTTAACAATTACTATTTTATTTAGTGTATGTATTTTTCCAATTAAGTTCACATTGGTGGTAATTCTGTTGTATATAATAACAACTGTACTTTGGGCTAGTAGTAAACATAAGCGACTACAAATCAAGAGGTCTCAGGTTCTATTCCCGGCTCGGACTGCTGTTGGGTTTTTCTTACAAGAATTTTTTAAAGCAGCCCGGAACTTGGAACAATGCTGTGCTTCTAGCCCGTGCCTCGGAGAGCACGTTAAGCCGTCGGCCCCGGTTGGCATAAACATTAATGGCAATCGTTACTGGGAAGTCAGAGCCCTCAAATAAACTGACAACTACTTCAACCTTCGAATTCAGTTCACCCTCAGGGTTGCGGAGATCCGATGCCAGTTGCTTCGTGTAAAAACTAATATTCAGGCAAAACAGGTTGAACAAGTAGCCGATCCCAAATCTCGGTAATAATAAAAGCTAGGAAGACGACGATTGTGGTAGTTCCGTTGTTGTCATCACTAAACTTACATTCAAATTTTTATGATTGATATGTATATATACCACTAAACTAACAATCGAATTTTAGTGATGACAACAACAGAATACCACCATTGTCTAAGTACCATCATTTCCATAAAATACATTTACAAAATGTCTTCGTCGGAGCATGTTTGCCTTTATAATGTTCTCATTCTCATAATGTATGCATGCTCTTAATGCCTTCCTCTCATATTATCTGCATTCTTAAAGGATCTCTAGAATCTATGCGAAATAAAATTGTCGTATAACTTAAATATTGAAAACGTTTCTCTACATTGTGCTAGTCTTATCTAGTGTCATGACAATGTACGATATTGCATATTATTGATTAGAATAACATATACAACAAATATGCAACGGTTGCGCTGATGAATATTTAATAAAGTTGTGTTTACGTGCAACTGCGTACAATACGCAATACGGCATTTATTCAGCCTAGTAATCTTTTATAAATTATTGATTTCTCGATTACCTAAACAAGACTTTGTATTGAGCACAAAATTTTCACGTGTTGAATAAATATAAGATAATATAATCTGCTGATCAAAATGTGAGTAGTACGCTATGGACTCGTTAGATTAACGTTGCGACATAACATCAGATGTTAGAAGTGGAGCTAACTGTTAAGTAGACATAGCATCGGACACCAATCGTCGGCGTCCGATGCTAACATGACTCAATCCTGTCACAGACTATAATATATACTTATAAACAATGCTATATATATCAGTATAGCAAAGCATCTTACCGACCGACTGAATGAATTTGGTCGTAGACCGTCGCCAGAATGTCGAAGGACGGAGATCGCGCCAGGACAGTTGCTTTAAGTTTACGGCCTCATTCAACATTGTGCGGAAACCCCGCATAACCCTAATGTCCATCAACCGCTGCAAGCTTCTGAGTAGGGCCTGACAGTGGGATGCACTCGGCAAGTCATTATACTAGACGGGCGCCCCAATCAGCTTATAACACCAAAACATTTTTGCAGTTTACTGGTTGACATAGGACACATCTCCTTGGTCCGGATGGCGTAAGAAAGCGGTTCCCGGACCTCTCCCGTCTCAGGCGCAGAGTGGCACATCGTGGTGGTTTAGTGGGTAGCCTGGTGAGTCAGTCAGGAGTCCCACACAAAGTGAACCCCCTGTCCCCGCGGGGGGGGGAGCGAAGTGCGTAAAGGCATACCACCACGTAAAAAAAAAGGACACATCTCCTTAGAATAGAGGTTCAAACCTAATGTTAATATTTTTTATGGCTCAAGGTACATTGTGCTCAAAACATATTGAGCAAATCTTAATAGTTTCCAAATTTATGCACTCGAATTAATAAACTGACAAAGTTAAAATGTAAAGCACTTTAGCATACAAAAATATACAGTAAAGGTATGGTGTTCATTGAAAATCGATCTTGTATAGAACCTGCATTAATATAAAACCCAAGAAATATAATAGAGTCACCCCAGACTTCCGTCAGAGGACATGTCATATTTACCTCTTACAATTCCTCGCTACTCTGTGTTAGTGTCTGTTAGTTTTTAGTACAATCTTATTGTTGAGAAGTATGAACACCTACGTTATTTTATATGGCAATACACACGATGCGTATGTCTGTCGTCTATAACAGAGAGGCGTCTCTTCCTACGAACTTCAAATGAGTGTGGGAGGATGATTGGCCCGTCAGATTTGTCTGGCTAATTGGGAAATATTTTAAAATAATATACTTAATAACAAATAAAATATAAAATTCAGCCTTCCTAAAATGACGTAAATCTGGGGTGACTGGGATATTGGACTATAAGTATATATTTATTTAATTAGAAAAATCATATGCAGATTTCCATTACTTTGCTGCGAAGCCTTGCATACCAATAAGTTTTATGAAAAAAGATCAACGATAAGTGTTTATAGATATTTATTTGGAGGCTTTGACTTTCTTCTCTTGCTGTTGCGATTGCGTTGACTTATAAAAGTAAAGCTTTACGTAGGTATTTCACATTTATTAGAACTTATTCGTCCACCCATTTGAATGAAAACCACTTCCAAGTGATCCGCTTAGTTCATTTTTCTTTTTCAGAAATAAAATTCTCAAACGTTGAATAATAAAAAAAAAGAAAGAAGAAGATGCGTGCGTTCATGTATTACAATGTGAAGATTCAATTGGAAATTTATTTAAAATAGGTGCAGTCAAGTACGTCTTATTCACAAGTTATTCGTATGATTGAAAATACATTCATATATATTAAAACATTGCAAACTAATACAATTGTAATGCGACCTACTTGGACACGACGGAGCACTGACAGACTCATGAAAGTTGAAAACGAAATCGTGTCGTTATGGAATTTATGTACAAAAATAGTTAAATTACAGTACAATAGTGTATATTCCGATTGAATACAAGGTTTTATAACTGTGCATGTGTATGCAACTATTATAAAGAATAATTTCAATTCGTTTATTAAACTGTCACACATTAACTACTCATCTTATTGAGTGTCTTTTTTTAAATAATATATTGTATACAAGTTGTAATAGGTGCCGAAGAGGACGCCATTATTATAAAAACAAATCTGTAAAGTAAAAGTTTATAGGTCAATAATTAAGGAATATTAAGGAGTAAACAATTTCACTCTTAATTACTCTTGCACCTTCCATTTACCTTTTTCGTAATTACGATAGGGTTACCTTACGTCATAAATTGTTTTATTTCTCTTATATCATAATTAATAAAATGTACATGTATTTCCTTTGTACAATCATTAAGGTAATATAATAATGTTTGAAATATTTCCAATTTATATATATATAT
>PKRV01000686.1:490614-604192 GCA_003709505.1 Hyphantria cunea | reverse complement strand
ATATATAATCTAAAAAGAAAAATAACGTAGTAGTACAATGTAGTAATGTACGGTATGCAAAATGTACAATTTAGTATTTGACTTTCTTATCTCGTATATAAACTATGTTTTAACTTCAGGACACAACTTTGTTAAAAGTGATGATTTCAGGTTTTGTTTATAAGACCTAAAAAGTTTTAGGCCTTGAGCTCCGCTATAAGCATGGTTTTACTATTATTACAACAAGTTTTACCCGCTAACAAAGTGCTTACTTCATTTAAACCTTAGACCAACATTGTTATTTTATTTAAAGTTCGCCCTCAAATGATTGGACATTCATTCTTCTCTTTATCTTTTTCTCTTCGTTCTTTCACAAACGATTGACTGTATTGAGGTTGCAATTAAATAATTCTTGCAATTTTATTATCTTCCAGGCGGCCTTCGAGACATTATTTTTATATTGTGAGATAGCCATCTATTTCGAACGCAAGATATTTTTATTCGCAGAAGGAATATTGCGAAGCAATAATTTAGTTAAAGGTTTTTATATTTTGGGAGTCGGTCTTGTTGGGAATCAGTTCACATCGGTGCCACACTAGACGGAGTTTCAAACTCATACCCACAAGCTTGCGATATCTTTACTAATGCTACAAGCTACTATTTGTCTATCCTGTGTTCAGGTCTTATGTAATCATATTGGAAAATATGTCTTATGGAAGCATATCATCCGCATGGCGACTGACTAAGAATAGGGAGTATCATCACTCCTATTCATCCCGTCTAAGATCCGACTAGGCGAGTAAACTATACAGGGTAATAGCACTGTTAAGAGAAGGAAAGTAAACAATTGCAGATAACACAAAGTGTTGTCCCTTGTGGTGTTTGAACACACACATGATTTAGCACAGTAAAAAGTGTCGAGGTGCAGTCATGCAGTCAAAATTTTATATCACACAATTAAAATCTTCTGGTGGCCGCCCAGTGGTCATAATTCGACCATAATTAATTATTTTTTTACTTTCTGCACTACTCCATATAAACTTTGATTGCGCCAAATTTCATACTCCTTTGTTCGCATGATTTTATTAAAAAGGGGTACAAATCGTTCAGATATATTCACTTCTCGGGTAGTGTTGGCGAACTATTAAAGTGTTATATGGTATATAAATAAATATTTATGAAAGATATCTGTACCAGCTGTAGGACAGATGACTTTAATGTTCACGAAAGTATGAGATATTGTGTTTTTTTTAGATTTTAAGACCAAACATCAGTTGCCATTATAGTACAAAGGATAATTTCAGATGACACAAGGTTTACGATTGATTGGAATAATACAATACGAATCAATAAAATTAGTGATAACCTAAGTGACCAATTGATAAATGAAATAAACTGATCTTGGTGCAGTATTTATCATTATTATTTGTTTCTCGTCTTTGTCGCATTATAATCGCTATGAGGAATTGTAATTCAGAATAGCAATCGAGTAATTGTAAAAAGATTTGGATATATAGAAACAGGATTACTTAAAAAAGAGGATTCCTTCTTCGGCTTCAGTCTTTTGCCTTCAGTTGCTGAAGGAAGAGTGCCAACCAAACATCCTAATCTCGGGCAGTCCGCATCCATTTGCTGTAAGCGGTTTTCCTTGATTCTTTGCTTATAATAACTATATTATTTAACATACCTGTGATCGACTTATTTAATGATCGCTTAGTACATTTGGTATGGCTCTGATTAAGGCAAGTTTGCATTTGACCCAGCATCTGCAGTTAGCGCATTTCACCGAATTTCAGGCAGTTGCAGAATATAACAGTATATGCAGAGGTGAGGAGAGACTGCGCTCATAGTGTTGTTTCACACTCCACTTCCCTTTAGGCCACTAGTCATTATTCACCTCAGTCCAGTCTGTTGGATCATTTTCTAGTAGAAGTTATAACTAAGAAATTCGTATACCAGAGATCAAAAAGAAACAATCATTACACCGCAAAATCTCTAAAGTGAGAATTATCGTTTTCTATAATCTCATTTATGTATTTCGATAATCTATGTAAGTAGGTAACATCAGTCAAGCGTGATTCCCGTGAGATTGATCTTGATCGGTGAATATATTCATATTATAGTGGTTAATTAAATTTCCTTTGCATTATTATCATAAAGCTATCTAACCAGAGCTAAACGAACTCCGGTTAGTTTAGATTGACGTCCATTTACGAGGTATATATTTATTAGCAAGGCCATAGGAGAAAGATTAAATCTGGATTTTTTAAACCAGTAGCTGTTTACTAGCAAACAGCAGACGGAGATCTGTGTTTTTAGAACTTTGTGTAAATATAAATATTCTATTGTGTTCATTCTTCAGAATCATCTATTTTATAACCCGAGGGAATAGAATGGGCCATTTTAAAGTGTCAATGTGTGAACAACTAAGTGTCTCTGAGCGTACAGTAGCTGCTTATATTATTAAAACTAAGTAAAGCGACAGTTTGTTGAGAATTTTAAACCTGATATATTTCTAAAGATAGGTGCAAGCGTTTTGTGTTTGACTATTCTAAAGTTTTAGAATTTATAAGACGACACGAGAGCAAAGTTGTTTAAAATTATCCGAGAGACACACCACACTTTTGTGGACCTAGTAAACATCTGAACAGTCTTGAAGATTATTCATCCAGAACATTGTTGTCACTATTTTGGAATATAAACCTTAGGTGACTTTATGAATTCTTTACTTTAATTATAAAAAAATATTATCACTAAATTTATACTATGCCTAGTGGTACTCTCAGTAACTTCCTATGGGACCGACGGCCTCATTATCTAATGGTGACCGGTGGCGTAGTAGTAGCGTATGCGACTGCTGTGCTCGAGGTATCGGGTTCGATTCCCGGGTCGGACCAAATGTTTGTATGACCTGCAAGCATTTGTTTCGGAGTTTGGGTGTTTTCTATATATAATATGTAAGTATATACAAAAAAAGTGTATATATATATATATATTTATATCAATTGTCTAGTACCCATAACACAAGCTCTGCTTAGCTTGGGACTGATGTCCAAAATATATTTGTTTGAGTAGCAGATTATTTGAGTCTTGATCGACTTATTTATATACGATTTACGAGTTACTTTTTTATATATAAGTCCATCGTTTTGCATCATGTTGTGGCAAAATAGACAAAATAATTAATTAATTAAATTAAACTTAACAACTATTTTCGACCATTGTCTAAGGAAAATTCCTAAATCATAAAATGTACGTATACAATTATTGTCTCTTCGGCTATTTATAAACTTGTTAAAGGAAAAAAGAGAACTTCCGCAGTTGTTACTTTTAGACATGTACTGCGCTAAATATAAACTTGATATATTATTAGTTTATAAATTATTGATAGAAAGATCGGAACAAAAAACACATTAAATTATTAATTTATATTTTGGAGTCACGCTGATTTCAGCGCGGTTGAGCCGGCTCGAACGGGGCGGGGTACTACCCTCGCACAGAAGATCAACGTAAAATGACAGCATTTGTGCTGTCGTATTTCGTTGGTGAGTGCAAGACTGGAGGCCCAATGATGCAGAAGTATCACTAGTTCGCAATGTGGTTACCACCACTCTTGGAAAGCAGTTTCCATTACGCAGAGTAGAGTCACTTTGGTAGGCCCAGACATAAACAACCGGCTACCTGAGTGAATTAGTATCGTGATAATAATTAAGAGAGTCCACAATACAAACTTATTGAAACTTGTTTTGCAATTTAGTGAAAGCATCATTGTATGGCTTCGTTGGAAAGGTTGTAACAAGAAAAATGAAATAATTTTCTGTCTCATTGACCTGAATCATGTAAAAGGGTATTGTATAGTGGTACTGGAAAGCGATACAATTAACTGTAACTACTCCAATTGGTACACTTTTTATCAATATCATCATATCAACAACCCATAATGTCCCACTGCTGAGCTCGGATCTCCTCTCAGGAGAGGGTTAAGGCCGTGGGAGAGCCACGCTTCGGCATGAATGGGCCGGCTCGACCGGAGTGATACCACGGCCTCACAGAAAACCGATGAAACACAGCGTAAGCGCTGAGTGAGTGAGGATACCGGAGGCCCATACCCCAATCCAACGCCCCCTATCCCCCTCATCATACCCTTTCCCCCAGGCCGCCATAGTGTGGGTCACCATACTGCATTGTTCTTTTTCGCATTGAGGATGGTGACCACCACTCTTGGATTCTGCTCATGCTTTCCATCAGGCAGGGCAGAGTCATTTTGGCAGCTTAAATATATAAAAAAAAAGGCCATAACGTCTACTTTTTAATCATTATGAATTAGCGTTTGGAAAACTCGACAACTTTAGCCCACCGGGTATGTTACAGCAGTGACTAAAGTCCCCTACTAATGCGGGTTTCTAACCCTTATAGGAATTAAATACACAGAAGAAGTAATGTCATATAAAGTATTGCTTGTGACATAGTCAAGTTGAACGAAAAATAGTACTTTTAACGAGACAATACCAGAACAGGACAAAACCAGGTACAAAAGTCAGGATGGAAAAGTATGTCATTACGTTTAAATACACTGAATGTAAAACATAGAATTATGATATAGTTAATACAAAGAGCTTTGGGAATAAAGCAGTCTTTGAGTAAACAAGGTTCGCAAGGTATAGCAGGTACAATGCACTCAGTTAAACATCTACTTATTCCAAATAAAAAAAATGTCCGAAATGTCCGAAAATATATATATTATACTAAAGATTTTATACAAGGTCTATTTCTACAGGGTATCTATGCAAAGAATCGAGAGGCTGATAGCTTGTCATGTAAACTTGCATACAGATTCTGTTGCAGCGGTTGAAGTGTTCATATTTAAATTATTGTTGTAGCATTTTTTTAACAATTTTTAATGGTATGCACGATCACTTTTTTCAAATACATCAAGTCGTCAATCCCGGTTGCCATATCAACATCTCTGACAATCGCTACAGGTAGTTGGAGTCCTAAAAGTCTGACAATAGATATTCTACTGCAGTTTAATATCAACTACTTGGGTTATGTAGGTCTTATGGCAGTAACTTTACTTGAAAAATCGAAGTTCAGCGGTATCGTGGTCGACTTAAAGCTGAGTCCTACCTGGTTTTGGTAAAAGACTCTGGGGACAATGCGAGTAGAAACTGTAAACAGATGCGCCACTTCAAGAGGAAGGAATATTTTCGAGAAAGCTGTTTAAGATTAACAAGCTATTTTATAAGTATGTATTTTATTATTTACAAGCGATGTGCCATCCAGACATCTTGACATCTGGCAGCTAGCACCAGGCGGCTCATTTCTGTGCCTTCCATTTGTACAACTTCAAATTTCAAAATAATTTTAGCAATTCTGTACTTTCATTATTTTGTGTACATCTTGTAGTCACATAAATTTTATTTGTTAATAATTTTAGGTAGCTGTTACTGCAAAATAATTGTAATTGTACCAATTTAAATACTCATTTTCAATGGAAAATCGAAATTCGGGACTTATTGATCTAACAGAGGAATCTTACAAACGGCAATTTCTGAAACTGTGTGCTTAAATTCTACTAAACGAAAGCATGATCGCCTAATGTTAGTTTAAGAAAATGATGCTACTTGATGTATGAAGCGCATCGATAATTTATTAGAACTCTACGTCAAAAATTCGTCCTCCACTGAAAATAGCGTCGTAGAAGTGATTTAGTTTATCGTCAATGTTTACCCTTTTACTTTTTAATAAAGGTACTCTCAACGTTCCACGACGATTGCAAAAAATGTTCTATGTTCTGAAGATTTCAATTTTCATTTATTTGAAAATTAGCATAACGTAATAAAGTTCCCTATAAGACAGAATAATTTTCATTAAGCTAAATTAATATTATAAACGGGTTACATTCAATTTTATGTTTGGATTTTCTAAATTTGTTATTTGCTTTAATTTCAGCCAAGAAAGCACTAAGTAGTCAAGATTTTATTTCACAAATAGCAAAGCACAGCATTGTTACCATTTCGGCAAACTTTGAAACAAAAACTAATACTTCTATTATGTTACCGGGAATCTATATAATCTGGTATTCTATACAATACTTAGACAATGTATACAATATCTAAAACTAATCCAATGTGTGATATTTTTTTATTTTATACTTTGACTAGGAATTCTATACAACGCGGCAACTACGGAAACAGGTTAAAAGCAAACCACTCAAACTCATCTAATCCAAATGATTTAACAACAACACGGGATTTGGAGTGGTCAATGTTCTAACCTAACCTAAACCTAGATGATTCCAAAGAAAGTTAATTTAAAGCAATCGAAAAACTTTGCTCGTTATTTTATACATATGTAAAAAGTTACATAAAATTAATAAATATATGCAGAAATCTTTTATTTCCACTCATTGCCGATGGATCAGTAGGTATTATGTAATGGACAATCATATTCGTAATATTTCATACGTTACCTGGACGCCCCAGGTATCGTGTACATTGCTTAGGTATTGTATAGAATATCTGAATTATTCAGATTGTCCGTAACGTATATACTTCTTTAATTTAATACAGGTAGGCATATGTTTACCCTATGGCGCTGTGGGTTAAAAATGTCCGAAAATATTTATTTATTATTTATTTATAATCCGGAAAAAAAGACCACTCTATATTTTTATTGTTTTTCTAAAATGCAGCAGCCATATCAAAATTAAATTTGAAAAAGAGAAAAAGCAAAATAACACATATGTTTATAAACGGGTTCAAATAGCCACAGGGGTCCAGTATACGAGTTCTCATTAAAACGAAGGTAATAAAATTTCAAGTTATACTAGTCAGGGACATCTAGTAAACGACTAAGTTCAGAATACACTTAATTTCAGAAAATAATAACTGTGAAAATACTATAAAACTCTTTTATTATTATGTATTCATTTCTTTTTTAATTTAATCGTACCTGTTCAAAGAAATGTCATAAAATGTCCCGACAAAGCAGACTGCATTGTCGAGTTATGATTCACTGCACAAAGGCGCATTTAAAGAAACAATATTCTCTATAGAAAATAAATATAATAACAATCTAAGCAATTTAGTTTATTTCCTTGATGTTAAGAGAAAATTTTCTTACAAGATTCAACATTCCAAGTGTCTGAATCATTATTGGAGTCCGAACAGTGTTATTCTACAGTATTTAATTACTTAGACTGCAATGAAAAGTTATGATTATTTTCAATCGTGTTAATATTTGATGTAAAGATGGCTTAATTGCTAACTTAAAAAAAAATTGCCTTCGTAAGAATGCAATTTAGAGTTATTATTCATCGTGATAATACAGTGCAAGACGACAAGGCTACATATTAAATAAATTAAGGGTTGCATAATTAAGTTTCTTCACCTATATAAGGTATACACAGTCTCAGTAAGATGATTACAGTCGTAAGCCCAGGTTTGTATCTCTAGAGACAACTATATACCATCCATAGACATATAACAGGATGAGATCTATGTCATTAGTTTTATGATTATGACTAGCTTTTTCCCGTGGCTTCGCTCGCGTTACGTTTGATTTTGGGTGAAGGAATAAATATCAAACACAGTAAACATAAAAAACTCTACATAACGTCTATATAGACAATATTCTTTACACACACACGACAGTGTGCTAGCTAGCACAGCCCTGTATTTCGAGCCAGCTTAGCAAGCATGCAAAGCTCATGTAGGGCTGGCGCATGTACTTATCGCCGTAGCATTCCAGGCTTATGGCCCGGCTAGTCTCATCGTCGTCTATTGTTATATCTAGTAATTTGATATAATATTATCTTAATTGTATAGAGTTTGTTGAAGTGAAAACTTCTTTAGGCGCGTTGATCACTATTAGGTTGAACAAAAATCGCGTCATCGTGACCCAAGTTTCAGGATTTTTCCGACCGACCGTTTTCCATTAGCTATATGTATCCTGTGTACATATCTGTACTTTTTGGATAAATGGAAAGCGTAAAACTGACGTCATCGTCACCGCTCTCTCCCTCGGTGATAATTTCACAAGTTATTTAGATTTCACTTCTATCGTCAGTTCCAGAAACTGCTCCGATATTTTTATTGTAGTTTCATCACTCACCAACAATTTGAACGAACATATGGACTACTGAAAAAGGTTATTGTTCGTATGTATTTTGATCGAACGCGCCTTTCGGGAAAATAGATGGACCAATTTAGATAAAACTCAGGTCAGGTCAGAATTAGGATTTAGATACTTTTTTTAGCCGAATGCACAAAAAGGCCAGTAGGGATTTATTATAATGATGAGATAGTTCATAATATTTCATGTCCGCATTGTTAAAATTAAAAACCGATGTCATTTTTATTACCAGCAGTTAAAAATTTTAAAAACGATACCCATTTTGCTCTAAAAACTTTATTACCCCTATTTAGTTAAAGCATAAACCTCGCTAAGTTTCAAAACGAAAAACCTCCGTTATCTTGGTGCTCCATACCACTTTGAATCCCCTTTTCACCCCTTTAGAAGTTGAGTTTTGAAAAATCCTTTCTTAGCGCATGCTTGCGTCGTAATATTAGTTAGAGTTCAGTCAGACAGAAACGATTGCATTTTATATGTATAACCCTACGACAGATATATTGAAACAATTCTCTTACTTCACTAATCTACAGAAATGCTTGTTATAATTTATGAGTAATTGTGTATTACGAACAATACTTTTGTAAGAGTTTCAATGTTACATTTCTTCATTTTATCCTTAAATGTAAAACCCATCTAGCATCTAATGATTAGTTTCGGAATAGGTTGTCGTGGGTGAAAGTCAAGTTGTTATGGTTATTGTTAATATGTAGCTTTAAAATTTCGATAGGTACTACAAACCATAAGCAACTTTCCTGCGGACTCCAATTACTTACTTTATTAAGAGAATTTTCGATGCCCCGATTGCAAATTTTTTAGAGATCTATATCCACTATATATATAACTAATAAATATATAGTCTATATAAGTTCCCTCTTATATTTAGAGTTTGGTAATAACCATGGTCGATTAACTGTAGAGAAAATATTTTATGTCACTGCAGGTCATTGCGTGGTAGAGTAAGAAATATATACACATCCATCCATCTTCACTAACCTTCACGTGTATAAAGTTAGTAATAAGTTACAATATACAGTTCATAACTAAGCGGTGATAGCATAGAAATGAAGATTTCAGATTTGAAGAATATCTACTAATACTAGATTTGAAGACTATCAATGTGGATCCATTTCTAAATACAAACGTATAAACTTATATGGAGAATTAAGCAACATACTATTAATCATCATTATCTCAGTTGAAAGCCGTTCACTGCTGGACCGGTAATATTCTGCCCGCACCCAGCCCAGTTTTCCGCGACCTTCACACCTTCCACTCGTAATATGAGCCACATTACTGTTAAAAATATATATATTAATTGGCCTCTTTAAGATTTGAGAGTTGAAAGGTGTTGGTTTACTAATTATTACAAAAACGAGCTGCAAATGTAAATAAAGGTATGTTCGTTAATTAATCATCATACATGCGTATGAAATAGTTCGCAAGACATTGAACCGATACAAACGAGCTCGGTAAAATGTACTATAACTCATGTTTGATTGGCATCATAGTAAATAAAATAACAAGAACCTAAATTTACGTGGTGTAAATTTTCCGATTTAGAAACCAGCCATCTTGATGACGTAGGGATTTACCTACATGTATCATAGTGCAAATTTTATACTCATTAGCAGTGCCAACATCGCCAGTCACCTGTTAAGAGTTTTTATACAGTAATAATTTTTTAAATGATAAAGGAAATTTTGATCTATTTTTAGAACATGTTAATTTAAAGTTTTACGTAAGTTGTTTTGTAAAAAAAAGGTTTATTTATTTTAAATGATAAATTTTTTTTTTAACTTAGCGGCATAACGGCTCCCACCGCGTATACGTTGGTTATCGTAGTCATTTTTACAAACGCCGTGGCTTTCTATGTTTGAAATAATTACTGAATGAACCAAAAATTGGTTCAGTAGATCCTGAGATTATCGTCTACAATCTCATAAATTTTAAAACTTTGCCAAATATATGCAATTTTTGTGTCACGGTGTTTGTTACCAAACTCTTTCGAAACGGTTGGACCGATTATTTATGAAATTTTGTGTGCACATCGGGCTGGTCTCAGAATCGGACAACATAAATTTTTCATACCACTAAATGATAAGAGTCTCCTAAATATTTATTACTATTTTTTTGTAATTTTTTTATATATGGGAAAACAACGTTCGCCGGGTCAGCTAGTAATATTATATAATTATTTTTACGTTACACGTTATTAATTAAATTAAAAAGTTGACCAAAAGAAATGTCTAAAGAATAATGTCCGCCTTATACACTATATTTCTAAGAAGTGTATATAAATAAAATACATATTAGTTCCTTTTTTCGATAACCATCCACCCCATTTCTCGAACTCCATTGGACGTTTAATTTCTTTCAAGCTGTGTAGCGCACGGTCCTTCTGGATTAAGAAGAGTAAGTAAAACCGTTCTTACACATTAATAAAAAAATGGGCAAAGACAACAGGACAAAATTGATTATCTTTTATTGGTCAAAAAATACGGTAGCGGTCACGGTGCCTTTAGCCCCGTAAATGGTGAAATACAGAATAGTTATTTAGCCTCTCTGTTGTTTATTCTTTAATGAATTATTGTCTAATAGATCAACTGTCTAAAACTAAATGTTGGGTCAACCAAATCATAGTAATTCCTTTTGTGATTGTTAAGAGCCCCAAGTTAATCGAGATCGTATTTATTGATGTGGTGCAATGTGTTATTTCCCCACCTTATATGTTCTTATATTAAATTAGGTTATTTTCGGACATTTTAACACACAACGCCATCTAATCCCAAACTAAGCAGAGCTAGTACTATGGGTACTAGACAACTGATATTAACGCATATATACTTTTTTTTGTAAATACATACATATTATACACAGAAAACACCTAAACTCCGAAAAAATATTTGCAGATCATACAAACATTTTGATCCAACTCAGAAATCGAACCCGAGACCTCTAGCACAGCAGTCGCATACGCTACCACTGCGACACCGAGGCATTCAGTGAAAATTTATATTGTTAATTGCATAAAAAATATTCTACAACATTTTTACCTACTGGTATATACAGTTGTCAATAAACAATATTAATTTTACATAGAATTTTATTTATTTTGTTGCATCTCATTTTCTATATCATACGTATGCTACTGCTGTGCTTGAGTTCCCGGGTCGGACCGAATGTTTGTATGATCTACAAATATTTGTTCAAGAGTTAGGATGTTTTCTATGTAGTTAATATGAATGTATTTCCAAAAAAAGTTTTTAAGTATTTATATCAGTTATTTAGTACATACTTACTTTGATTTGCTTTCAATCGCGACTTAGTTCCAATTTTTACGAACTCATAGACACGCACAAGCACACACACACTGTAGGTACACACACACACACACACATAAACACACACGCACACACACAAAGACATACAGAACGCAAATATACGCGAAATTAACAGATCAATTATGTAAGTATGTTTCATGTATGTTCCAATTGTAAACCTTTATTGTATCATTATTTTTTTGGGAAGTTACTGATTCCCGACATACAGCTCACGCTAATTTGGGAACCAGGGCTTGCACTTGAATTGTATCCATAATTTGTTACAATAAATAAATTTGAAATTTGTAACACAAGCTCAGCTGATCTTCGGACTAGATGGCGTTGTGTGTTAGACATCCGATATATTTCTTTCATTCATTTTATAAATCATGTTAAATAACTAATAATTTAGGGAGCTTTTTAACGATCATTTATCATATTCATAAAATATATTATAATCTAATCAGCTCTGAGGATAGGATTACGTACCAACTAGATATTACCTTCAACCTTCTTGTTTTCACGATGGCAACTCTTAACAACCTACAAGCATTTACTTCAGAGAGCTTAGCAAAGTAGAATATTCATATTATGCAAACTTAATAATAAACCCATTTGTCTATTAAAATAATGAAACATATTTTTATATACTCATTTGTGTAATAATCTAATGCGAAAATCGAATTCAGGCACTACTATATGTCCTTTATTCTTTCATAATTTGGGAATAGGAACCCAAACACACAAAACTTTGATTTTTAGAAATTGTCCATTGAAGTCGATACATAGTAATAACTACAAACTTACCTTTACAAAACATTCTGATTAAAACTAACATTCGCTTCAATTTTGTGTAACATGTGACAAAAACTCATGTTTCTTATTTAGTATCAGCATAAAATCAATATCAGATCACAAGCGTTTAACACCGAGGTTTCGCCTTTGTTATCGGGTTCTCAATTTTGTATATACGAAGACTCGTCAAGAAATCATTTTACAATCGCCGAATTTGAGGCACAAATCAGTCAAAAACTTTGCAAAACATACATGTATTTATTAACTGTGATTTATCACTGGACGGTATCAATCTGAACAGCTTTACCACCATACACTATTTGAGTACGTTTAAACCACGTAGATACTACAATGTAAACTAAAAATACTTGTGCTATTAAATGTTTCTGCAGCGAGAATTGGTTGTTAGAAACGTAATAACAAGTAAAATCGAAAAACTTCAATAATGGAGAAACGAGAGTGAAATTATAGTTTTTTCTTTAATTTAGAAATTTAATTGATATCTACTTAGCAACTAGCTGATCGGGAAATATTGTATCACAATATATAAAAAATAAAAATTTGGGGTTTGGGTCACCTTTAACATTTAGAGGTATGAAAAAATTAATGTTGACCGATTCTCAGACCTCCACACAAAAACTGAAACACTGCTCACAAAAATCCAAAAAAATCGGTCCAGCCGTTTCGAAAGGAGTTTGGTAAAAAACACCGCGACACGAGATTTTTATATAAAATATCACAGTAATACCTATCTAATATTAATTAAGTTCGAAGGACGATTCTAATAGAAAGTATGAGTTAGCTAATAAAAACACCAAGTAATTAGTGTCAAGTTAAAAAACAGAACGTGATTTTATGTGAAATTGTTTTTTGCCTAAAGTCAGAGAGAATTGGTAGCAATTTCGATCCTTATAATAGATAATCAATCTATACATAAATGTAATAATATTAATATCTACATATATAATTATTAGAAGCACAACTAATATACCATACAAAATGTTTAAAATTTGCCCAAATGTTGGTCTCTTCAATATGCACCTCTTGTCTATTTTTACTAGTCCGCTTTAGTGAACGGTAAGTCGAATATTGACCCAGAGACGCTTCCAAACACTTCTTAAATAGATTAGTGCTCGCACGTATTACCTAGGGATTGAGAACGAATAAAAAAATTGGATCGCCTACTTGAAATCAGATGAGATTAGGATTAAGTACCTACATAGCGTCGTAGCGTCATTCCGCCGGCCAATCAAGCCATTGACGTACTGACGAGCTCTTAGACCTATATTCAGACCAAATAACTATTAATGTGTATAGAAAACAATAAAAATGCTAGAAGCATTTATTTTTATTATCTGGAAAAATGGTAGGATAGCGCTTTACTTGTCAATATGGACTACTTTCAACGAGGATTCGCTTCTACAATTTATGAATTTTATCATCCACATGTTCTGTAATGAATGTATTCAACTCGTAGAATAAACTAGTTTATTAACAGATGTGACAGCATACCAGATGTTTTTTTTGTGGTGTTCTACATTGTGAAAACAGTGATGGTAACAGCTACCGAGTGAAAAACAATGAGTGGCAACAAAACTATGTTAATGACCGGTAATAGGGTCACCTAACAAAGAGATCAGGCAGACCGTTTAAATAGGAAAATAAGAATTTAGCGTATGCTACGAGTACCTATATACATAAAATTAGTGATGCATGTTTCATAGTACCCCTTATTATAATAAAAATAAAAAATAACACCCCATTTATAAAAATCCATCAGGTCCTTTATAGATTTCGGTTGCCAAAAGATAAATAGGTAGTTATGGTGATAATTAAATGTACCCACCCGCAATTAAACCTATCCACTCAAGCTCGCCCTTTCTTCAAAACTACACTAATTTGATCAAAGTAAGTTTTGAGAGGACGAACCGTATTGGTTATATACATATATATAAATATATATCGGTGTGTTAACATTCGTTCCACTCTGATTGCTTCCATGTGTTCAAAATACTTCAATTTACCTTTTTAATTTTCGTCATTCCTTCCTTTCTTAAGCTACACTGCGCTTCAGTGTAATTTACGAAATTACTCAACAATATGAACATCAATTCACATAATTTATTTTACAGCAATGTTTCGGGAATGCTGATTTTATGTGAGGCTATGGTATACACCATAGCCTCACAAAAAATCAGCATTAAGTAATTCGCTCGTTTCTTTTCCCAACTCAGTGTGTGAGACGTGAACTCCTCACATCACATCAACAGCTTCTAATAGCCCACTGCCGGACATATGCACCTTCTTCGAAAAAAGTTGTGGCCTATTATACCACGCTGGCGAGATTGGTTGTATATGATATAGATATGATAATGGTATATATATGATATAGGTTTATATCAAGATGTTCTTATTTTTAAAATGTACTGGTTAATAAAATAACGTTCGGTATCCGCGTATGGCTCTGACCGCCAATACCCTCTGAGGGCGCCAGAGGTGCGCCTTATTCTGGGCGGTCAGGTCAGGGCCGACAACCACACCGGTGCGCCATACAGCGCCATCAACCTGACAACCGTGAAGAGGCTTCTCGTTGCGACACTGAATCCACCCAGATTGGGCAAGAGTCGCCCAAGGGCGGAGGCAGTGCCGACCAACTTGGGAGCAAGCTGCCGGCATAAATATACTGACAACTAGTTCAACCTTCGAATTACGTTCACCCACAGGGTTGTGGAGGTCAGATGCCAGTCGCTCTTTGTAAAAACTGATAATCAGGTTAAACCGGTTGGACTAGCAGTTGACACTAAATAATCTTGGGAATAATAAAGCTAAATGGCTAGGAGGATGACGACTAGTTAGTAAAATAAAGTGCTACATTTACTACTTGGTCGTTGTCTTTTATGGTTTTGCTTAGTTTTAACTTTTGCGGTAGCAAGAATTTGTAACTAAGAGCTGGTAGTAGACACGTCCCGATTCCCGTTACTTATGATTTTAAAAACAAAATTAATATTATAGTTGCAGTAATCCTACTCTACTACTTATATAACTGATTTACTATAAAAACTTTTTCCATTCCGTACTGACAAAACCTCTAAATAAAATGGCAGCACTGTATGGAATGAATCTTTTGTGCTCGCAAATAATTTCTGTCTATGTAAAAATGCACTTTGCCTTAAAATACGTTACGTATGGCTGAATCGACATCACAAGCGCATTGAAAGGATTTTTTTTGTTAAATGCATTGGACAAAAGCTTTTGAAAGCTTTTAAAATGTACCTGGATCAAATAAATACTGCTGTTTGGTCCTCTTTATAAAAGAGAACAAAATGGAAAAATATAGTAAATATTTACTGAAGCGCCAACTTACAAAATGTCTTTGTTAAAAAAAAAAGAATATTAACTTATTGTAAAGTCAATATAAAATATTTGGAACACATCATCGTCAGTCAATCACTATCTATCTACTACTGGACATAGGCCTTTCCCACGCCACTGTGACTTCCTAACTTATTTGGTTATGGCTATCAAATCCTTTTCTTTTCATTACAAATATGTACAATTTTATTATTTGGCATTTTATGCTTTCAATCATTTTATTATGAAAGATGAGAAACAAGGAAAACACACTTCCACTAATTAAATTCTGTCTTCAAATAAAACAGATCAATAATACCAAATATCAACATGAGCGAATACCAACAATACCGTGCATAAATTCATCTCTACTAAAATATTACAGTTGATGTTTTACAGAATCCTCTTTACACTTGGAATGCATATTTGAATTGCAAACTGAAAGTGTATAATTAAAAGCGCGTATCAATAAACAGCACATGTTTGCGTGGGTTTATTGTAACTGTTTGTGCATCATATGTAAATGTTAGTATTTACTTACTTTAATATAAAATATTCGAATAAAATTATAAACTGTCATACAGAGGGACACCTCGGTAGCTTGGGATGCAGAAGTGATTTCTTGGCTTTACTATATATTACACGATTTTGAGCTGTTTCGTATCTAACTGTTTTCTCACGTATCATGAAGAGCCATTTATTAATAAACATTAAAGTGTACCAGTTAGCATATCCTTGACACCAATAAACTAATTGATTTATGAAAAACGTGCATGCATTAAGGTGTGTGTAAATATGAAACGAGTAAATGAGGCTCAAAGAAAATCGAGTAAAATTTTTTCAATCGCCTTAACTTTTTAATATAAAATACCGGTCGGAGAAGAGTTGAACATTAAATTGATGTCAATTTTATGTTTTCAAATATTTTCTAAAGCCATCTCAATATTTACAGCTGTTTGTCATTATTTTATGACGATGAGCTAATCAAGGACGATACAGCTCCTCAACAGTTAGGATTTGGAGGATGATTTTTAATTCTTTATATATCATATGTTCTTCGATACATGTTTAGTCGCATTCTTTCAAGTTATTTAGGTGAGCGGATGATGGAAGATGCAACGCCTGAATGGGTAGGATTTATAGATACTTTACATTTTTGTAAAGAATAATGGAATTAGATGTTGGCAAATTATTTATCATACTTTCATTAACATAGTAATAGTTTTCATAAATATATATTATGAAAACTATAATATTTATAATTTATTTCAATTATGGCCAAATTTAGCAGTTTTTAACCGTGATTATTAAATAAGGTGCATGTATATAATATCACATAAGTTATCACGCGTGCGCCGTACCACATGTTGAACTATGCCCCTCGTATTATATGTCGTTGTAAATCTAAAACTCTGCAATTTTCATCGAGACTTTTTCCCAAAATAGGTTAGGGTCGGCTTTCAGCGTAATGCCGATAAGGGTGAAATTCGATTTTTTATGTAGAGCTACTGCTATCATTCTGCCACTACAAAAGTACTAGACAATATCAAAGTTTTCTTATAGTTTCTGTTGTAGCTTTGTTTAACTTTCATGCTATGAATAAAATATACTGTGTACTGTTCTATAGAGTAAGCTCTATAGGCCCGCAAAAACGAGGACTAGATAATGATAGACAGATAACTTCATGCCCTAGAAATGCCGAAATGCGAAATAAGTCAAAATTAAGTGACGACAATGATGTATAATTTTTTTGTAGTCGGACTATCAAGTGGGATATTAAAAAGAAGGAAATCAGTTCTTTGTCTTTTTGCAAATGATAATTGTATTTTATACTTCACTGTTTTTTTATTGAATATGGAATATGGACAAGCGTCGTTGGTCTAGTAGTTGGCGTTTTCTTTTAAATTCTCGGGTCGGTCTGATATCGGATTCTTCTTACTAGAAGTTCTTAAAAACAGACCGATGTCGGTGTTTCCCGCCCGCACTTCGAAGAGCACGTTAAGCCGTCGGTCCCGGTTGTCATGAACATCTATGGCACTCGTTATTGGGAATTCAGTAATATATTGACAACTTTTTTTTTTACGATTGGAAGGAAACCCCCTCGGGCCTTCACCGCACCGGGGTTTACGTCGGGGTGGTGTGTCGGAATCGAACCGACTAAAACCACACGGTGTGGCACTCTGCGCCTGAGACGGGAGGGAACCGCTTTCTTACGCCATTCGGACCCCTCCCAGCGCCTGCCCGCACTGAAGCGGGTACTGTCTCTAGATGTTATATCCTCTCAATTAAGGCGACGTTCGGCACACGCGTAACGTCACCCTGTGAAGCGGCTGGCCTGTGAAGCGGATGGAGGGGAAAACCCTTGAGGCGCTGATAGACGCGCCTCCGCCACCCGGTTCGCCGGCGACGGATCGGGTCCGAGTAGAGGTCGTCCTCCCAGGCCTTCTCCGCTGCCTCCTTCTGCGAGATGATTTCCTCGCAGAAAGTCGCGGCCGTGGTAAAACTGCTCTCGCCGCCGGCCATGGAGCGTACAACGGCCGGCAACGAGAGATCTGCTCCGATGACTGCAGTGAGGGCCCGGCGCTGCGGCGCCCAAGCGGGGCACACCACCAGCGTGTGCTGGGCCGANTGATTTCCTCGCAGAAAGTCGCGGCCGTGGTAAAACTGCTCTCGCCGCCGGCCATGGAGCGTACAACGGCCGGCAACGAGAGATCTGCTCCGATGACTGCAGTGAGGGCCCGGCGCTGCGGCGCCCAAGCGGGGCACACCACCAGCGTGTGCTGGGCCGAGTCCTCACTGCAGTCGCAGTGGTGGCAGGCGGGACTCAATTTCCTCCTGGCGACCGAGTGCAGGTACTTCCCGAAGCAACCGTGTCCGGAAAGCACCTACGTCAGTTGGAAGGAAAGGGTCTCGTACTGCCGCCCTGCCCACTCGCGGATGACCAGCTGGAGAGCCTGAACGGTGGCGAAGCCAGCACGTGGAGCCTTCAGCCGCGACGATGTTCATGTAATATATTGACAACTAATTCAACCTTCGAATTTAGTTCACCCTCAGAGGTGGAGGTCAGATGCCAGTAGCAGTGTAAAAATGGTTTAGGTAAAACTGGATGAACTAGTAGCGGACCCCAAATAATCTTGAGAATAATAAAGGCCATGAGTGGGTAGGCGAGCAGACGTATCGCCTGATGGTCGCCGCTCATTAACACTCGCAACACCAGAGGTGATACAAGTGCGTTGCCGGCCTTTTAAGGAGAGCGCTCTTTTCTTAAAGGTTTGAAGGTCGTATTGGTCCGGGAATACCGCAGGCGATATTTCATTCAACAGTTTTGTTATGCCAGGCAGAAAATTCCTAGAAAACCGCAGAGTTGTGGACTTCCAGCCGCCTAATTGATGGGGATGAAATTGCGGTGGCGGAACGACGGAAGGAATCAGACTGAACAATTCCACGGAGCACTCACATATAGTAAATGACGTAGAAGATGCAAAGCCACATCTCTACGCCGAGTCAAAGAGCCAGCCGAAATGAAACATCCTGGCAGTCGGCGATTCGAGTCGCTCTCCGTTGAATGCGGTTTAGAGGGAGGTGTGGAATGCGGAGGAGCTGGTACTAGGGTGCCCCAGTCCAAAGATGAAGACAGTATTCCATACGAGACCTAATCTGCACCTTATGAAGCAGAAGGCGGTGGGCCGGAGTGAAATATTGTCTCGATCCTTTGAGCACGCCAAGTTTCTTCGAGGCCAATTTGGCCTTATCCTCCAAATAGCCACGGAATTATACCTCACTCGATATCTACTCCAAGTATTCCAATGTTGGCTGAGGCAGATAAGGGGGTGTCTTCAAACCGACGTCATACGACACACAGTTTTTTAGGGGTAGGGTGGACCATTGACGCCATCCATGATGTCGGTGCCAACTCTGGAACGCACATCTACATCGCATAGGAGGGATTCCATCCGGCCACTCGACTTTAAGCCGCATTCGTTACAGCTTATTAAGTCTGGGATGTAACCTGTAAGTTTTTTGCTTTTTTCGTAGGCTACATCTTCTTTAATTTATTTCTTGAATTTTATTTCTGAAAGCGAAAAGGAAACTGTTTATTTATTAAACGGCGGTGCTAGCTTTTTTACCTTTTGCTTTACTTTTTAATCTCCCAAGGCAGAAAACATTTATTAAATATTTTAGGTTGTGTGGGTTCAGTTTAAATGGAACGAGTTTATGCTCTTTCGCTATATTTAACTTAAAAAAAGAAGTTACGATAAAACATAAACTAAATTTGAATGCCATTTCAGATTACATTGGTAATAAGGTTCATATGCGAGATGTTCGTGAATTAAGATCCTCTTTGCCTCAATCAATCAGTGATTATAATGAATCAAATTGATCTATTAATAATACATACACGGAAATCCACTTAAAACCGAGTAGTGCTGCTGCTTGGTTGCCTCGGAGCTCGCATTGTAACGGTAGTAGCGGTTAGGACTCTGACGTTTCATTTGTCTCCTGTGTAATTGTTATTAACCAGTAGATAATATGTCGTCAATAGTTATATCACGAAGTTGTCGAAAATATATCTAAACATTTATTTAAATAATTTAACAATTCAGTCAGTATTTATGGTTTAAGAACGGTTATTTCTCAAAAAAATATATCATTATTCGCGTATATGAGAACTTGAAACTATTACTAGTTATTAACAATGTCACTCTAAAGAGCGTACTTATTATAAAAATAAAGGTAAACAATAAAGGTAATAAAAATATACATATAAAATTGATATTAACAAAATTAAAAAATGACGGTAGACGTTGAAAACCGCCTGTCGCCATAACTACGCATCGACCGATCGCCACAGTGTATAGTCATTACTAGACGAGACTGATAACTTGTAAAATTAATTTAAGTACATTTGTATGTGTATTATTACTTCTCAATCTATTTATGCCTGTGTTTATTTATTTACGTTACTCTTGTTTACAATTATAATAATTAATTATATGTATAATTAATTACGGTTATAAGCTATTTGAATCCCTAACATAGTGTTTAAGTGATTTTTTAAGTTTTAAATGACTAACTTCTCGAATGAATAACTTCTCGGATATCACTTGGTATTTAATTATATATTTTTGCCCCCTCGTAGATAATGTTTTTTCTACCATAGCTTGTTCCAGTTAAGAGAAGTTCTATATTATAAGCTCGTCGCAATAAACATTTCAGGGTATTTATTTGTTTAGAAAACGTGACTTGTGAATGAATATCTTTCTGTAATATTTTACGAGTTAAAATGCAAGTGTTACATATGTTTGCTTAAAATTCAATAATTTTTTTTCATTGTATAGCTGAACGGTCGGTGTCAGATAATCGTAATTAAAAATAACTTTGAGCACTTAAGTTTGGGCTGTCTGAATTATGTTGAGGTTAGCTTTAGCTGATGCACCTCGTATTTCAATTACGTAATTAATGTGTGGCTTTACTAGGGAATCATAAATTTGATATCGCATCTTTTTTGGGCATACATCTAGTGATTCCACGTTGGGCTCCCAGTAATGATGCTAATTTACTTTTCAGCTTTTCCACATGTAGTCTATACGTTAGATGACTGTCCAGTATAAGTCCTAGATATTTTTCGGTACTAGTTTTGTTTATGGATTGATTGTTTATTGTCAAATTATGATTGTTTATTGTATTGCATTTCGTAACCTGATTCAAGAAGAGATCTCAATTTAAGTATATTTTTTTAAGTTTGATGGTTTAGAACTCGACGATTGATTAAAATCAAAAATCTTTTATTTCTAGTAAGCCTCTTCCAACACTTTCGAAACGTTACATTAATTACTCTAGTTGTTCGGTTCAAAATGTCATTGTAATGAAGAAGAATCGGGAAGAAACTCCACATTTATGTACATTTATTCATCATCATCAAAAACCTATAATGTCCCATTGCTGGGCTCGCGTTTCCTCTCAGGAGAGGGTTAAGGCCATACGTCCCCACGTTGACCAAGTGCGGGTTGGGGACTGGCAAAGCAAAGTTGTGGGTACGTAATCTTACCGTTGGATGTTTTTAAGCCGCCCATAGGTCTCCAACTAAGTTTCACGACTGTTATCCTATGATAACAACCGAGACCGAGACCTCCAAATCACAGAGACGATCATAGTAACATGCCACCAGCGGTCACCCATCCAGGTACTGAACGCGCCATCGTTGCTTACCTTCTGTGATCTTTTCTAATCACCGAGTGCAACTGAGCTGTGAGCGCCATTTGTGTACATTAATATTGATGTACGCAACAACAACGTAAAATAGCAAAATTAGTACCTAATTTTTAAATATAAATAAATATATATCATCCTAAAGTCATCGAGGAATAAATAAATCTGTAAATTAGATTAACGCTGTTGATACATTTAAAAACACATAACACTAATAAGTAAAAGTAATAATATAAAAATATTTGTGGCTCTAATCAATCTAAACTTAAATTATTATTTTTTGTTAATTTAACAGGAATATAGTACTGGCAGTTCTTTTTCCAAACGAAAAATTACGACCTAAAAGTATTCGAATACAGGTTGTTACCATTTATTACGACGTAGGGGCATTAATGCAGGTAGTAACAATTTAAAACTTCATTTTGAAATTATTAAGTGCTAAGTAATTGTGGATACTAACTACCAAGGACCTATTATGATAAAAACGCTAGATATCTCAAAATAGTTTTCATTTGTAACATACCTGAAAGGAGGTTAGCTATATTTCCAGTTGTTTTTTTTTCAAAACAACCTATTAGCAATTTAAAAAATTCCTCGTTTTGTAAAGTGGGGGTTTTAGTTTTTGGTTTCCTATAATCAACGAAATTTTTAACCTGGAGTCAATATTTAGTACAGAATCAAGCCAGGCTACGAAAACATAATGATCAATTTGTGTTAAACCTTTCCATAGTTAGAACTCCATTAAATGCTATTTCAACAAACGTCGAAACATTCATTAAGCCTTCAGAGGCAAGTGGGTTCAGCCATAAGTGACTCTCTACAATGGTTATTTGATAATTAGATGCCTGCGCTGGCACCAATTCAATTAAATGCATTGTCAAATGAACATTTCCGTGCCTGATTGAATAACTTTAATACTACTTTAATAAAGAATAATCAAATTCCTAATCTTTTTTGGTTGCGTGAAATCTTTATCGATTTCTAAAAGAGGAGCTTCTCAATTGGGAGGTTTATATTTTTTACAAATTACACTTTGCGTTGTTATGATTTTTGAACAATTATTTTAGTTAAAGAAACCCCTTACAAAAGAGATTTCAATGTTTGATTACAAAGATATCTCTGAGCCTCAAAGTACTCTTATCTACTTTTCATTCTAACGTAGTTCAAGAGTATTGGTCTCTCTATTAATTTTACAATTACTTTGACTATTGACTTTCACCAAATGATTTTTTTCATCATCAACTATGTAGGCTATCTACTACATATAAATACTTAAACATATTTCATCATATTATAATTTTATAAATAAACTTAAAACCTGTCTCTTATAGGTATTTATATATTTACACTTTAATATATACACTAAGTTTATTATTATGTATTTGCCAATATCGATATCGTATCCTGTGTCGTACCAAATGTTTGTATGATCTACAAATATTTGTTTCGGAGGTTGGGTGCTTTCTATGTATTAAGTGTATGAATTTACAAAAAAATATATATATATGTTATAATATCAGTTGTCTAGTACCCATAGTACAAGCTCTGGTTAGTTTGGGACTAGATGGCGTTGTGTGTTAAAATGTCCAAAAATATTTATTTCTGTAAGTTACATAGTGGAGGAATAGTAGGCATTTTTAATAGAACAAATGATCTATTTCAGTACCGAGACTTTTTTTGTTAAATATGCGAGACTTACTGTGGTGTGGTTTATTGACAAATAACAGTACTGCGCGCTGCACTACGCTCAATACTGCATAAAATTTTGTGTTAAATGTTTATGTACTATTTTTTGAACAATATTATGATAAAACCCGCGGTCTGTTACCTAAGTGCCAATTGATGAGAAAACGTTAGATGGCAACCACAAAAAATGATTTGTTTAGCACGATCATAACAGTTCGTACAAGTTTTCTACAATTTAGGGGGTGGCACAATAAAGTACAAACACACATTTGCTAGTAAGCGATCATAAATCTCTAAGAGAAGTTTGTTTAATTTACTTACAAACATATGCTAGGTGGTCACTAGTCAACAAAACTAAAGTTAAGACTTTAGTTTCGGGAGACCGTAAACTTAAATCAATCTAACTTGAACTCATTTAATAAATGCAGTAAAGTAATTGTATATTTAATAGTTTCTTGCTTTGAACTTTGGACAAATATAGAACTAAATATGGTCCGGAGCTAGTTCTAGTCCCAGTAAAAGGTTTTAATAAAAACCGAATACTTAAAGATGTGAAGAGATAATTAAAGTTTGCATGGAATAATATTAACTATAAAACGTGAAAGGAAGGAAGGAAAAAAAAGATCTAAAATGAGTGTAAAGAGAATTATCACCAACTATTTTTCGTATGTTAGATTCTCCCAGTTCACGAGAAGGTATTATATTTGTTGATTTTAGAGCAGTTCTATAAATGACTGTCAGAATAATAATGTCATTAATCGTTGGTTAAACGATATTTATAATCTAAAGTATTTGTTATATTTAAATAAGTTCTCTAGCTTGGTGGGTTGTTGCTGTGCCACATTATAGATACGTAAAAATTTTCCTATGAAATAATAGCACGGCAAATAGTCTGTTTGACCCTTATTGAATGTTATTTACATAAATAATTGAGATGAGTCAGTATCTCATTCTACCAAAATGAAAAAATAAACAAACAGTGCTTAGGTTAATTATCCTTCTCATCTTTTTACAAAAAGAATTTAGAATTTAGACGTTTGGAATACGCGTTCATTAGCGAGTTCTTTTGTTATGAAATTTAATGAAATCAAATTAATTTTGTATGTTAAAGCTTTTGAACAGATGAGTTCTGCCTTTTTCAACTTAGTGATAATACGATATGAGATAATCTCCTTTAAGGTCCCGAAAAAGCAAGACAAAAGAAAAGCAAATATATTTCCAATTGGATAAGAAAACAAAATTCTGCATAATCAAAGGTAAATCTGTGTCAAATCATAAATTATCGTCACGTCAAAAAAAAAGGAATGAATGATAAACAACATTGTAAAACGAACAACTTAATTCCAGGCAGTTCTATCCTTTGAGATGTTATACTATGGTCAGAAACAAGATCGCGCCTGACCTTCAATACGCATATCACCAACTTTGTAAAAAAAGTTTAACTTTCTTAGGTTTATTTATGAGAACGTCTTCGCCTTTTCGATGCAGAAACACTATTATCGTATTGTACTTCTCTTTTACGACCAGACACTTATCAAATTATCAAATTAAAAGGATTACCAAAATATGGCTTGGGAGATTTGGCTACGATGATGTAGAGGATTTGCTTTCAATCCGGACTTAGTTCAAATTTTTNAGAGAGAGAGAGAGAGAGAGAGAGAGAGAGAGAGAGAGAAAGAGAGAACGCAAATATACGCAAAATTAACAGATCAATTATGTAAGTATGTTTCATGTATGTTCCAATTCTAAACCTTTATTGTATCCTTATTTTTTGGGAAGTTACTGATACCCGACACACAGCTTATGCTTGGGAATCAGGGCTTGCACTTGAGTTGTATACCCATACTTAGTTACAATAAATCAATTTGAAATTTTGTTCGCACTAGTTTGAAGTATAACTCCATAATTTAGGACCCGCACGAGGCGAGGTACAGTACGATGCTAGATCGCGTCCAACAGAAATTAGCGCGATTTTTATACCAAAAGCTGTATGGGTTCTACCCATATTTATATCCATCGCTTTTCGTGCTCGGCATGGTAGGTCTGAATACACTTGCACTGCAACGTAAGTGTGCTCTAATGGTACACTATTATCTGTTATTAAATAATAAAATAGAAAATTCAAATTCGTTGTATGTTGTGGATACCAAACCAGTACACATGGCTGCGATCTTGTCGGCTCCTCACTGCTCCGCAAATGCGGACAAATACGGCACAATACGCTCCCACGAGCCAGGCAGTTAATCTGCTCAACTCTCTGATTGCTCAGTAACCAGATATTGACTTATTCCATACCATTATGAGAACATTTTTTAAATTTTGTAACATCTAATTATGTACGTATTTATATCAGTTATCTGGTATCCATGATGCAGGTTCTGTTTGATTTAGAACCGAATGGCGTTGAGCGAGGTATTTGTTTTTATATTTTTATTAATTAATTAGATGAATTTCCAGGTTGCTTCTACTGACAGGTTGTTTACATCAGTGTGGTAAGCACTGTTATCTACAATAACTTAGAACTTTCCTTAATAAGACACTGAAGACTAGTGAAAGCTCACAGGCGTGAGCGGAGGCCCGCAAGGTGTCAATTTCAGTTGCTTCCCGCACTTAGTCTATCCTTTTTTATTCCATTACTACTACTATTATATTCAATTATAACTACTATTAAAAGACCTCCTTTTACTCAATATGATTTATTTATTACAATATATTATACCAACAGCTTATGTACCGCGTTCGGATCTCTGATTACCGGATTGTTTAGGTATCAGAAGCATCAGAATGAAGTCCGTTATATATTTTAGTAAGTTAAGTCAAGCCTTCTATTTTTAATGAATTACGTAACAGATGGCCATGAAGCTTTAATTTTATGAAGTGTTAATTAGTACTGGTCACTAAGGGAGGGTAGAACGTGACATGCGAGACTTACTGTTTGCTCGACTACTTTGGGAAACCAAATATAGTGGGCCAGAAAGTGGTGATACTCGTTCAATGTTGCGGTATTCGTATGTACTACCTCTTGCCAAACATTTGACTAACGTGATAATGCGTATATAGTCTCGGCTTATATCTGTAAGGTAGATTATTACAAACTGTTGGTCGCAATTAGCAATCTTACAAAGTTGTTCACCCCATAATTTATGGCTAAATTTCTAAATGATAAGAACTTTCAAAGTAACCGAATTTAATTAATTAAATTTATATTTAAACATATTATTACTTATTTTATTGAAATTGGTATAAAATCTTCAAATAGAGCACATGTTATTACTTTGAGCAGTTCAAGTTTCAAGTACTATCAACCCCCTTGCTTAGGCTAACTTTAATTTATTTTGACGATGAACGTAAGCAGTCCAGAAATAGTTTATTCGAGAGAATAAATTTGATATTATCTTAAGGTGGATAAGTTTTAGCTTGAGGTGCGGTCATACACGCGGCAATATGCCAGTTGCTTGGAAAAGAAAAATTTGAATATGGAAAAGAAAAAATTATACCGACGTATTGTTTTTCCGTGAGCCATCAGAATAGTGTTCCCAATAGACTATATAAATACTAAAGAATTTGAGTTCGCATAAATCAGTGAATATTATAACGGAATGGCTGGTAGCTCTCACGATCGGAAGCTTATTCATTCCAGATGAATTGTAGATTTAAGAATTCAGAATTCCAATGTATTTAGACTTGTTCCGAGAATCTTTTAAGAGATGGAAAAGGGTGTATTTGCAGATTGATAAAGAGCTTTCTTTATGTTTGGTAAGCTTTAAAATATTTTATTTGGGTGAATATACCATTATTCTGCCACAAAGGAATTGTGAAGAAGAACACTTCCATTACGGTTAACTACAAAACGAGTAGGTCATTTTTCAGTATGAGCTGTTTATTTTTATATAAGTTATTGGCAAGAAAGATGAACTCTGTTTGATCTGGAGAATTAAGCCTTAGGTTTTCGACACTAGAGCAAATTACTATGCACTTTGCTCTAGTGTTGCTTTTGTTATAGAGGCGAAAGAATTGCTTAAATCACGCCCTAGATTAATTAATTTTGTGGTGATGGTGGCATATTATAATTGATAATATTTTATATAAGCAATAGAAATTAATCGTGGCGGTGCTTCGACGGTACAGGCTTTTAAATGCATGGAAACTTAGCAAGTGAAAGAAAGCAGTATCACGGAACTATTGTCATGGTAGAGCCTTTCTTTTTTTTATGGAATAAGGAGCAAACGAGCAGACATATCGCCTGATTGTTTTTTTTAATATTAAAGCTGCCAAAATGACAGCATTTTGGCAGCTTAAATATAAAAAAAAAAAAAATGACTCTGCCCTGCCTGATGGAAAGCATGAGCAGAATCCAAGAGTGGTGGTCACCATCCTCAATGCGAAAAATAACAATGCAGTATGGTGACCCACACTATGGCGGCCTGGGGGGAAAGGGGATGGTGAGGGGGATAGGGGGCGTTGGATTGGGGTATGGGCCTCCGGTATCCTCACTCACTCGATGAAACACAGCGTAAGCGCTGTTTCACACCGGTTTTCTGTGAGGCCGTAGTATCACTCCGGTCGAGCCGGCCCATTCATGCCGAAGCGTGGCTCTCCCACGATAAGCCTAACAGAAAATCTCTTTTCTTTAGAAGACTCTATATCCAGCGGTGTACTGTTACAGACTGCCTGTTGAATGGATTGAGAAGCTTTTGTTGCTCTTTATCGAATTATTGAAATCACCAGAGCCAAAACCCTGCTAGCTCCTGACGTTGCTACGCTTGTGATAGGCCTGCGGTAGTAACTGACCATAAGGTAATCCTCGTTTCCCTTCTTCATCTTGATCTATGTTATGGTGGTATACGATTTACATAAGCTGTAGTGTATGATTAATTTCAAGTTTATATACTATTTAAATATCTTCAGTTATTGCTTTTCCTTTTAATTTTTCTTTCTTTCCGGTTCAATTTTCATCTACCACCCAAAAGTTGATGTCCCGATTATGTAAGTGGGAGTAAAATATAAAGTAAAAACAAACAATACGCAGCTGATCATCTCTTTGCGAAAATCGATGCGTATACAACGTACCTACACATATAACTACAGAAATAAACACCAACATCATGAACTTTTTCTATTGAGTTTTACACTGTGCTGCAATTTCTATAAGCCAGATTATTTTATTGTTGTCCTCAGAAGGTTCAGTTAGCAAACATTTTTTTAAACAATTAAAACTATATACGACGCGTTAGATGATAAGAGAAGAGGCTCATTTCAGCAGTTTATGTGGATTACAAAAATAATGATTTCTATATTAAGGGGTCGACAGCACTGAAAACCAAAACGCATATGATCACGCTTGAAAATCCTTGAATAAGTATGTGCTCTATATTTTTGGTTGAACTTACTATCACATCATCTTATTACATCTGCTGACACGTTTGAGATTCTGCGCTAACCTCATATCAATATGTCGAATTTCAAAAATCGATACAATATCTGTGCACTTACATAAGAGAAAGCAATAATAATATAATATAATAATAGTTTATTGCATAAATTTAACCATACAACAAGAAAGTAACACGGTTATTTCATTTACAATAACAAATTATATAACAAGTATGGCAAAGAATTATATGAGACCCCTGATCCTCAAACTAGGATTTCCTGTATTTTGAGAAGCAGTGGCTCCGCCTAGCACGATGCAAGTTAGGTGAACTTAGTTTATAAAAATACTAATGATATATGGTATGATGGATTGTAATAGTTGATAGTTATAAAATATGTGAATAATAAAATGTGTGTGTGTGTGTGTGTGTGTATGTGTGCGTGTATGTGTGTGCGTGTGCGTGTATGTGTGTGTGTGTGTTCTTGTATATGCATGTGTGAGTATGTATAGTCACGTTTGCCTTACCAAACAACAAAAGCTCTCTGTGTCATGATAATCCATAGTGTGTAGCCATTGTTCAATTTTTACTTTGAGTTTGAACTTTATATGGGATTGAAGATATAGGATCTTGTGTAGTTTGTTATATATATTTGCACTTTGATACTCGAGGTTTCTTCTTCCAAAGGCTGTTCTGAAGTTCACAATAGTGCAAGGGGGCTTGGGTCTTCTGACAATGCTTGCAGAAACTACATCCGCTGCCTCGACGGTTTTGTGTCGACGGAGACAAATTCTTAATATGTAAAGTTGTCTAACAGTCAGGCACGCTGCATCCTTATAGAGTTGACTGGTAGGGTATCTAAAAGGTTTCCGAAAAATGACCTTAAGGACCGCTCTCTGCGCACGCTCCAAATCTATGAACCTAGTCTTAGGAGACCCTCCCCAAATTGGAATACAGTATGTGATGATAGATTCACAGAGGGATATATAAACAGATTTAAGAGTAGCCAGATCCGCAGAGTTACGAAGCTTTTTAAAAACGTATATTAATTTTCTAACCCTAGCAGTCAAATTTTGTATATGTTCATGCCAGTTAAGACAGTGATCAAGGGTAACACCCAAATATTTTGTGGATGAAGTTCTTGTTAAGGAGGGGCATGAGCATGTGTGACTATTGCTAGGACATGTATGAGATGCAATGATGCGATCAAGCATGGTATTCATAAATATTATCATCTCTTCAGTTCACTGCTCAATTTAAAAGTTACGTTAGTGAGGTACTAGTTTAATATTAACAATATAAATCCATTAAAGTCAGGATAATGTCCAAAAAATGCTTAACGAGAAGTAAATACAAGCGTCAACCAATGGAAACTAATCAAGAAAAATATGTGTATCTGAGAAATCTCTGCAATAAGATGTGTCGAAACGCACAACGCCAACATATCCAGTCTTCCGTAGAAAACGGAGATCCAGCAAAGGTCTGGAAATTTCTGAGAACTTTGGGAGTCGGGAAGTCTCATCAAGAGTCTATTCCTAAAAATTTCAACATTGACTTACTCAATAAACATTTCTCTACCTTGTCTGATATTAATGATAATACTAAAGCTAACACTCTCATTATTCTTCTACCACAACTCCCAACTATTCACCTTTCGTCTTTGATCAATTGTTCGCTTGTAATGTTAGGAAGACCATTCTGGCAGTTTCATCCAGTGCAATAGGAAGTGATACGCTGAAACATGATTCTTCCTATCCTTGACGAAATCCTGTTCATCCTATGCAATATCCTTAATCACTCCTTGACAAGCGGTGTTTTTCCGTCGACATGGAAAGATGCCTAACCAATCCCTCTTCCTAAAAAAGCTAAACCATCTTCATTTTCTGACTATCGGCCCATATCTATTTTACCTTTCCTGTCTAAAGTGCTCGAACGGCTCATCCACTCTCAACTAAGTTACTTTCTTTCTAAAAATGTATTACTGAACCCCTTCCAATCCGGCTTTCGTCCTGGTCACAGCACCACTTCTGCACTGGGACACATCACGGATAGCATTAGACTAGACATGGATAGTGGAATGATTACAGTACTCACTTTGCTCGATTTTAGTAATGCTTTTATTACTGTTGATTTTCACATTCTGCTTGGTATACTACGGTCTCTTAACATATCTCCACGGGAAATTGATTGGTTTCATAGTAACCTGTCTGGTCGCCGGCAACGTATTTGCATTGAAGACTCGGTGTCCTCCTGGTGCAGTATTTCTGCTGGTGTACCACATGGTGGCGTTCTATCTCCTTTACTCTTCGCTGTTTTTATAAACTCAATCTCTGATCAATTAAGTTCCTTCTACCATCTTTATGCAGACGATTTACAAATATATACTCAAGCGCCGATCGACTCTTTACTGGAGGCGTTCAACACTACTAATACTGACCTGCGTCGCATTAGCCAATGGAGTCATAATCATGGACTCAAGGTTAATCCTGTTAAGACACAGGTATGTGTTATTGGTGGTTCCAAACTGGTCTCGAGAATTAATTGGACAAAACTACCTCAAATTCAATTTGGTGGCACCACCCTTGAGATCAGTACTAATGTCAAAAATTTAGGGATCTGCATAGACAATACCTTGTTTTAGGGTTCACAGATACAAGAGGTCAGTCGAAAGATACTTGCTTCTGCCCGGTCTCTACGAAGATTACGCTATTTTCTTCCGATTGCAACTAGGGCTGCACTTGCGCAAGCACTACTTCTGCCAATTCTCGACTATGCCGATGTCAGCTATCTGAATGTCACTGAAGCACATCTTGATAAGCTTGAGCGACTACAAAATCTCTGTATACGATTCGTATTTTGCTGACGTAAATATGATCACGTCTCTGAATTCCGTCAATTGCTCAAGTGGCTTCCAATTCGCACTCGCCGGAATACTCATATTCTTATTTTTCTCTACAATATTTTGTTTAATCCCAGAGCCCCCTTCTACCTCAAAGAACGATTCAAGTTCCTTAATGACACACATAAAAAATGTCTTAGGTTATCTGAGGATTGTGAATGGAGATGCCAGCAATCCACAAAATTTTACGACCAGCTTTTCAATGTTGAAGCTGTACGCTTGTGGAATGCACTGCCGGTGAACATCAGGCAAGCGCAAACAATAAACGCATTTAAAAAAATGGTTTATGAACTTTATGCATCTTAATTAAGATGATCATTAAACAGGGTATGCTGTGAATATTTTTATTTATTTATTATTTTTTATGCGTTTTTTATTTATATGTTATGGTATATATGTGTATATGTGTATGTGGGTATATATATACATATTATTGTCGATCTATCGATACACACATTATTATGTTCTGTGTATATGTGTGGATGTATGTATATATATGTATGTGGTTCGTTATATTCATTAGCAAATAATTAATTCAAAACTCATTGCACCGACAACTACCACTGTCTCTCCTATACATTTCGATCCATACTAAGGTTGCCTGGAAGAGATTGCTTCTGGCAATAAGGCCGCCCTTTGTACACTCCGTCTCACATTTTATGTACTCTCTTCTAACTGTAATATTATAGTGTGCAAATAAAGATTTTTCTATCTATCTATCTATCTATCTAATGTGGTAGTGGTGTTTAAAATTTTGCAATTTTTCAACGCGATAAAGGTGTGCAAGCTTTTAAATATCAATTTTGTAACACACATAACAGTTTAAAATGTGATTAATTTATAAGAAATATCACATTAAAATAAACAGTTACAAGTGAACGAAACATTTCGGATGTTAGAAGTTAATGTATAATATTATTAACTGTAATTAATGCGATCAAGTAGCAGGCGCTGGGAGCAGACACCATCACAGGATAAAATTCACTGTACGTGAGGGCTCCAGCGTATTTTACTTTAACTCAAAAGTTGTACGTGAAGCAATGGGAATTGAAAAGTTAATAGGTTTCTATTATAAAGTTGCTTTTGAATTATTTACAACGTTGATGAGGATATATAATAGGGCCATTTTGAATCATTGATATTTATATATCAAGAAATGAATTGCCCATAAATATAGAAAATGTGCTACGACTTAGGACTAAGTTTAATTAGATAACAAATTTCTACAGAAATAATTACAAATTTTAACAGAAAAAAAGACAGCTTTAGGAACCGAACCAAATTGAAATATAACACGTTTCTAACAAATGAATGTCGGTTAATTATTTTTAGACAACCGTATTGTTAAGGAGGAAAAATCTTTCTTTGTACTGTCATGGTCGACTCGTGAACGGAAAGTAGAATAGAGAGCCTTCGTTTTTTTAAATTATTGACTTAAAGGTGTCTGTATTTAGAAGTCAATAATTATACCGAAAGAAATTAAACGAATTTCGACCAGTTGAAGCAGCAAACCGTTATACAAAAAAACAACTCACACTTAGTAAGGTGTATCAATTTTATTCTCTCTTATATATTGCCTATGTTTATATACAGACAGAAGTTAGACTTTATTTAATCAGACTTTATTTTATACATAATGCACTTTGGTCGAAGTTCGAAAGTTAATTAGAGGAGGCAGTGACACCAATGTAGTGTGACACCTGACTCGATGAAAATCTCTACTCCCAAAAGTCTCCGTCGAGTACGAAATATTAGCCATTTCCACTATATTGGAAATAATAAATCTTCACATTTTTATTTTAAAAATACAAGGAGAAATCTGTGCAATGCTGTTAGTTCAGTCGGCTGAGTCGATCAATTTATTTATTCAGTTCAATAGTCAAATAGGTGAAGTAAATAAATAAGCTATAATATACTACTGTATTTATTCACTTGAACGGAGTTGAAGTTAATTGAACATTGAAAAAATAACATCGATGGTCATAACAGTTATTTAATGATAAATTGATTAAAACAGGATCAAGTTACGAAGTAATATGAACTATGCTTTAGTTCCGTTACCTTTGAGGAAAGGCAGAGACAAAAGAAGTTCAAGTCTTTCTCCAATCCAAACGAGCAGACATATTGCCTAATGGTGAACGATTAATGCCTCCCAAGGACACCCGCAATACAAGAGGCGTCACAAGTGCGTGCCGGCCTTTTGAGAAGGCGTACACTCTTGTTTTGAACACTTGAAGATCGTATTGGCCCGGGAACACCGCAGGCGGCAGTTAACGAATTTATTCTTGTGTTCTCAATTCTTCTCTGTTGTTCTATTCTCAATTTTACCCACTATGGGTATTTCCATTTACTAATATTTACTCATATTCGTAAACAGGAATAACTAAAAATATATATTTTGTAGCCATAATCATATCAGTTACTTCTTCTATCACATGTAACTACGCTATTGCAACTTTTGTATAGCGGTCACGACAGAAACCTACGGTCTTCTAATAACCTTCTTCGTTGTCTGTCTCATACGTCCGAGTTTGTTGGCTCTACCTTTGTTGTACAGTCCGTTCTTCTTTGAAATGAGCTCCCTCTCGGGATCAGGATGGCCCTAAATACTTCCACGGTCAAGACAAATCATCTACCATTATAATTAATCTATAAATACATATCTATATATCTACATCTTATTTAAGCATATATACATGTATTCGATTACGTGTATAGGTTTTAGTATATGATGTCTATATAATTTATGTGTGTACGTATGTGGGCATTAACTCCGCCAATGCACAAACGTTCATGATGTATAAAAAATTAATATAGAATAAAAATATATCCAACTGACAAAGATCCCCTCTTTCAGATGGCGGAATGACTTAATCGACAGTGCACCTCCTTATGGTCATTTTCTACGACATGTACGATCATAAAATTATATGTATTTTTGCGTATATATCATATATGTCTTTGGTAGTCAATATCAATTGTATCTGTTACAGATTACAACTCCAACCTCGGTGCACCTATCTTCCTAGATAGCTACACTACACCCCCATAAGGTAGGCTGGTAGAGAAGCCCTGGGTATTAAGTCCGCCGATATACACAAGCGTATGAAGTTGTAAAATAAAAGAAAAAAAAATCCTACCAAAGTTCGAAATAGAGTTATTGTTCTTCGTACGGAAAATGCGTAGATTTGTTGTAAAAAAAACAACAATTTCTACTCTATTTAAATTCAAAAACGCAGCTAGCCATTTTTTGATTTCAATAGAATATCAAATGGATTAACTGGAGAGCCGAATGTGTCCATAGACACTTTTGAATATATCACGTTATTTAAAAATGTGTGCATTTGGCGATAACATTTTTATTGTCACTTTAAACAATTCATATATACATATTCGTGAAAATTAATTTCTATCGAAAAACACAGTATAACCAAAAAATGTTCTATAGAGTGTTAAAAATAATTTATTTCACTGATAGTCTTGAGTTTTGTTAAGACAAGTGTAAAAAAGAGGTAAAAAGATGCCACAGCCCTTTTTTCCTATCAACCAAGCAAGGGTTAAGTTTTTCGCGGGTATTTTGTATATATAGAAGCTTAGTTTGAGTGGCTTTATTGGCTTGAAAATATCTAATGGCAAGATTATGTAGCCACAACGTTGTCTTGCCCGTCCCCTACCCGCACTCAGCCAGCGTGAGGACGTACATACAGCCTTAACCCTCTCTTGAGAGGAGACCAGAGCCAAGCAGTGGGACATTATGGGTTGTTGATGATGATGAACTTACCTATTTGCAGAAATAAATAAAATTTAAGTGTCCCTTCGTAATTTCAAAATAACAGCTTTTCACTAAATTCATACCAAAGTATATGCTGTACTTGCTTGACATAAGTAAGCAAAATAATTTGTAAAAAAAATCTGTCTATCTCTTTATCCCGGTTATTCTGTGATATGAGAAGTGACTTAGACTAGCTTTGCCCCGTGGCGTTACTATCAACATCAATATCCGCGGGTAACACTGCGGAGCTCAGCTAGTTTAGAATATATCAGTATAGACTACTACCGGTTACTTCAGCAGACCGTCTGCCTAGTTTAGAATCAGACGGCCGTGTGTGCTGATGTATCAATATGACAATACTACTCCTTAGTAATATTACGAGCGTATTGAGCAATATACCATGTCCTTAATGCAAAAATACACTCGTCTAAGCTCATTGAATCGTCGGTCATTCGGCTTTCATTGAATATTTTCTAATATACTTTTGGTAGCGAACCATATCCCCGAAAGCGGTTTTTATCCTTCACGAAAGCTTTGAGGCATGAACATGGATTGTCATTATTTATCGAGGTCATGTTGGGACGTCAAGGTTTTTTTCTCTTTGCTTTTCCACCTAATCTCTGTTTGTATTTTCATTTACTTACAATATGAATTTTAAAGTGCTTTTACACAAAAGGAAGAACAAGATAAATATAAGACAAATACGTTTATAATGTTGTATTAGGAATGTACTTCTAAGTCTCGATATTACAAATATTTGCGATGAGGCTAGTTTGATAGAAAACCCTTGGATTCACTTGTTTCAATATAAAATTTTAGTTGTATCCTTAGATTGTGTAACTCAAAGGAATTGGCTCTGGTACTTCGAGTTATTTAAAGTTATTTCCTTGATTAGAAAGTACTACCAAATACCATTCAAGAAAAGAGTACGAAAATAAAATTGTCAAAGAAGCACTAAGAAAGTTAGAAAACTTGAACAGGTTTCTGGGCAACAAATGGATCTTGTTTATATTTTGCATTATTGCAACTTTACTAACTTAAGTAATAGTAACAAAACTTTATGAAAACGAAATCTTATCCGTGGCATTTTTTTTCGAAGGTTTGCTGTCGATGAAAATTTACCAAGTTATGATCGAATTTTGAAGTCAGAGACATAGGATGCAACGATTGCAAATATTTGGATATAAACATCTGTAGGGATCGAAGCAGCTCATTCCTAATAGGTACATACACATAAATGAGTAATAGTTTATGCAAAAGTTTTCCGTATGAGAGGTGTAAGAACATAAAGCTCTACTTTACATAGCAGTGTAGAACTTCTTTACACCAAGGAACCATCGCATAGACGAGGCAGATGTATCGGTTTGCAACTTCTTGTAGATATTTCAATCATTGTTATTCTTCCGATTACTTAGACAGTGATAGTCTGACACCAAGAGGACAGCGTGTAAGTTGCACACGAAAAAGTGCGAAGTGTGTAAATATTATATATATATTAAATATACACGTACACATCAGATAGGCAATTTTCGCACCTTGAAAGGGCGAAATTTTTGTACTTTCAGGACATTAAAATTTAAACAAGCATATTCTGAATGAGTATGTTAATGGATTTCTCTTGTTTTCAAATGAAGTACCTCTTTGAACGGTGGAGTGTTTGGTATTGAAGAAATCGAGACGCGAATTTAGATAGACTCCATGTTGAAGTACACTTACACAAAGTTATAACGAGTCAAAACCATTTGACAATATGGCTCTGAATGGCAGATTTATTACTAGAATAAAGTATTTTTTTTTATAGCATAAAAACTTTATATACGCCTGGTTTTTGCTTTAACGTTGGTAGCTTGTTTACTGTTGCAAATTGTAGATAGTTAATGTATACTATATAGCTGGATACAGCTTTATATCCAATTGATGTACGGTTATATTTATGAAGTAATCGAATTGCTTTCTACTTCGCTGAGAGTTGCGGGTTTGATACTCGTGACATGACAGACAGAACTTTGTAATATGTGCAAATTGTTGTTTAGAGTCTCTAATCAAAACTATAGAATAAGTTGGATTGCCAGAAAATATCTTAGAATTATTTTTTATTGTTCCCTAAACACCTAGTCCTAACTAGATTGCACATAATATTCATCATGGTTTACGTATAGTTAGCAGTTCTCGTTTCAGAGTTTGACGTAGTATATGTATTATATATATTTAGAAACATGTACCAAACTCTATATTAGAGACGAAGAGACAGGAACACATTGAAATAACAACAAATGAGACTAGCCTTTGTTAAGAAAATATCTCTTAAAAATTTACCTTTAAAATAATTCTCATTGTGAAAAACAATAAACGAAATAAAACGTTTTTACAATCCTAAATATTGCAATTTTGTATATTCTCTTAGGTCATTAGAGCATTTGTAGCTTATTTTTCTATTATGTTAGGATCGTTCTTTTTTTTCGATTATTATTATATTAAAGATAAAAGAGTAATAATTATAATTTTTGCAGTCTATGTATATTTGTAAATTCCACCGCAGTCTAAATTAATGAAATTGAAATAAAAATATTTTAATGATCAAGATGTTAATAGATTCCCGACAATGGCCTAGGTGACAAAGGAGATATAAATTTTGAAATAATCGAATGAATTGGAAATCTTTTCTTGTTTTCATTTCTTGCTACCAATAGCGATAAACTATCTAAATCCAAAAAAAGAAAAAAAACGTGATAATAACTTCCTTCGTTGCTGTCTGTACGTCATCCAGATAAATTAAAGTCATTCGTCGTCCAACAATCACACAGAAACTGCAAATAAAAAGTGTAATAGTAAGTGTAACTTACCTTGAATTGAGATAAGTATTCTTGTTGCCTTGTGATATCAGTAGCCAGAATCAGCGAACTGATTTGACGTTCGAGTGCAGCTCTTGACTCCTGCATTTGGTCTAGGAGGCCACTCTCTATGAGGCAGCTGATCGCCGAACGCCAATGGTGATTCTCTAGCACCGAAGTATTCTGCGCAAAGGAAGAAAGTACGATGTCAATACATACGTCATTGATTTATTGATATTTTTCACAAGATACAATTATTCACATAACGGACAATGCCTAAACATTTATAGTACTTTATAAAAACTGCGTAACATAGGCACGCATAGGCATGAACATCATCAGATTAACACGATCAGGTACCTTAACTGAGAATTGGCTTACATTTCGACAACAAACATAATTCAATGGCTAGTAGTCACAAGCTGACACGTTGGGAAGTCCCAGTATGGTCTAGGAAGATTTTAAATTTAAGTTAAAAAAGAGCACGTTTATTGTTAACTATTTTAATAATATACAATGTAAATACTATATAAATCAGTAACCTCACGTTTGTACATGAATTTCTATTTTTGATTTTGTTATATTGAGACTTTGTATGGTAATTTATTAAGATATATTATGTTCTCATTATTTATTATTGTTCTCCTACGAATATGGCTAAGTCTCCTGACGTACTGTTGTTTATATTCCGATTCTCATATCTCCAAGATAACCAATTCCAGGTATACAACGCGGTGTTCATTGAATTAAACATTATAAGGGTATTTTTATTATGTTATTTATATTTTTTTCATCCCATATTCCAGCAGAGCTCTCCTCATTCAAGGACGGGATAACGGCGCGGTACAAAGGACTCATACCCAAAAATACTTTAGTATTCGCTTGCCTTTACATAGCTCAGAGTTTACCCATACAATTTTCACAGTGGTATCAAATAAAAAAGAACCTCAGTAAATAGATAATACCATTAAACTTGGTAGTGGGAGTAGTAGCGAGTTATATGGGAAATGAGGAATGAATAGGATTGTTCGATACTAAAATAAATACAGTCCTTCCAAACCAAAACTAGTTGTTTTGTATGAAAATTATTCGGTGTGACATGTTGTAAGGGAAAGAGAGGGGTTGAAAGAGAAAATCACATTGGCCTGAAAGTGCATATACATTAGCCTTATATAATAATTATAAACTTTACTCGTCGATCAGATTAGTAAAAAAACGATCTCTAAAAATACTCGAGCGCGTCAGATTTAGACTATATAAATTAACTAAACGTAGAAAAGTACACTTCAATTGCATATTCTGCCAATTTGACCATGACAAAAGAAAATGGGTGAGATAGAAAATTGTAAAAAAAATGTGATGTCCAAATATTCGAGCGTTATTATAACATTTTTAACAGCCCATAATATGCCACTGACGGGCTCGGGTTTTCTATCAGGAAAGGATGTAAGCCATATGTCCACACATTTGCTGAGTGCGGGTTGAGGACTGATAAGAAAAAGTTAAGGCTGCATAATCTTGCCGTTGGATGTTTTTATGGTCGAAGGCCTCTAACTAAGCTTCACTGCTGTTATCCTATAACAACAAACGGGCCGAAATACTTAAAGTGACCTTCCAATAATTGAGACGCTCATGGTATCAAGCCACTAGCGATCACCCATATACTGTGTGTACTGACCACACCGTCGTTGTTTTCGTCGTGATTGGTAGTAATTAACAAGGGTATTTGGGCTTAGAGCGCATCTTATTACATTCATGAATAAAAAAAAGAAAGATTTTTTTTTGAAATGGTAACAAAATCCCTTCATATATAAATTTTTAGTCTCTTTCTGCAGCTACTCCTAACCACTAAACCGTCAGATTAATAGTTCTCGGTTAATAGGATGACATACGGCATAAACGCTATTGTTATCTGATACGCACGAGTATTTTAGACTGTTTTTACATTTTTGATAACTTGTACGCCTTTTTGTCTTAAAAAAATGGACGTAACTTGTAAAAACTTTTCTTTTTTCTCTTCTATAGAAGCTTGTGACACAAAGTCTACACTATTTGTTACTTTAAGTTAGTAAATTCGTTGCGAGTTTGTTTATACGCTGCTGATGTAGATCATCGCATTTAAATTAAAAATGAAAGGAGTCAAATTATTAGGTTCGTAAAAAATAAAGTTTAATTATGGTCTCACTGAGGTATTCTATTTAATATCATCATCATATCGCAGTCCACTGCTGGACATAGGCCTCTCCAATTTCACGCCACTTAGTTCAATCTATGGCTTCTCGCATCCAGCTCCTGCCAGCCGTCTTGCGCAAATCATCGCTCCATCTGGCCTGTGGACGTCCTACACTACGTTATTTATTATTAGATGTAATCATTTGTGTGACTATTTATTGTCTCAATTGAATACACAAATGATAAATAAACACAAAATGCAAGTTTTTACCAAATTCTTTTTTATTTTTCACCACCATTGGATATTGCAAGCAGGACAAAAAATCTTGATAGAAAGTTTCAAAGCAGGTGCAGGAGGAAGACAAAATTTTCTTATGTAATAATATGCTGCAAAAGCTTCATGGAGAATTTTCACTCAACATTTTGAAGGAAAAATACATGTTGATATCTAATACCTTTAATACCTTTTTTTAGTTTTATTCTTGTTTTCAACAATCAATAATACACCAATCAACTAGAATAAATCACCATCTAGCGCCATTTATTGAAAATCGAGCGAATTACATAAAAATACACTGAAATAAGAAAGAAAACTATTAACAATCCTAGAGGTGACCTACGCCTCATTGTTAATGGCTAAGAAGAGATTATGATAATTGTACCTTTAAGCGCCAGCGCTACCGTTTACCAGTTTCTAATAAAGTGTCAGATAGTTCTTACCAAATAACTTCAACTAGTCGAATATCTGACATATATGTATATCTGATATAATCTATCAGGGATTTTATCGGTAGGTAGATATAGATTTTAGTTCATAACTTTACATTCGATTGGTTTAATTTTAGATATAAGGTATTGATGTATCACAATTCAGTGATAAAGCTATTGAAAAAGTTAACTATCCGCTAGACAAGAATTCCGTACAAAAAAATGTATGCAATTAAAATATGATTAATTAAGAAACTTTGGGTTTCGTGTGATATACCGTTAAAGCAATCTATGTACTCCTGAGGAAACGAACACTAATCGCAAGTATTTGTAGGGATTTCGGAAATTCTTCCCTCATAGCTTTACCGAATTATAGCAAAGGCGTTTTTATACAAAATATTGAATTCACTGACCAAATTAATTTAATAAGCTATGTCCCCGAAGACAAATTATATCACGTATATTTCTCTAGAGTTGGTTTTTATTTGTTATTATTTACAATTTAACAAAAATACTACAAGGCGCCATCATACATCATAACAAACTCCACAAAAAGATAGTTAATGTAAGATAAAATCAAACTTAATTTAAAAATACATTTCACTAGAGGAGGCCCAAAAAGGACTTTAAAGCTATGTGAATTAAGTTCATAACTCCAGTAAGTAAAGTAATTAAGAATTATAAGATTGAAATATTATTTACCTAGTGAAGCGAAAACCGACTCTATCAGTTAATAAAAATAGTTTAATATCACGATAGAAAGTTAGTACCACTTTAATAACAACATAAGCAATAAGCACACAAAGGACCGGTGGCATCGGAATGAATAGAAAAAATAAATACCAGTAGTTCTCAATGTTAGTGAGCGCTATGTCATAATGTTTTATGATTATATGTATATCTACGGCTTATTAAACTTTGATTACTGTTTTCTGAGTGTATGAAAATGTTCAAGTTCATTGGTAAATAGTTCCCCAATTACATAACAAAGGTTAAGCCTTTGTCAATCTATGACTATTTTCTTCTGAACAGTAAAAATAAGCAAAGTAGGTACTGTCCTTAAAAAAATTGGAGCTGACCAAAATAATTTTATAACATGGATTTGTACAGTTGGTACAAGTTGGTAGATTAAGTTGCCGTAGTCCCTTTTGGGATTGTATTGGAACTGGTCGACATCCACATACAGCGCAACAGAAATATTCAACAACGCCATCTATCGAAAATACACTAAACTACGGAGTAACGTAGTGCACGAAGAAATTACCAATCCTGAATTGCGCTATAAAAGTTCTCGCGCCGATTAACATTCATACAACAACCCAACATCAACCGTTCGGCAGCCCGCCAGGTCGGAGGATCCTCCCTTTGTGCTGGAGGAACATATGACACCCGTTCCTCCACATACTATCAGTATAAAGTATCTTCATTACAATATCATTTTGCTTATTAATATGCGTTTTTATTCTACCTATAAATATAGTTGACCAGACTCCATATTTATCTAAAATATTGAACAATTTTTCAGAAATGAATATTCTAACTGGACTGTGAAACTGGAAAGAAGACTAATGTCATCTACATTACTCTTCTTTCAGTTTCACAGTCCAGATATTAGAATATACCTCGGTTAGCAAAATATACATAAAACATATCGGTTTGTAGGATCACTTCAGTAGTTCCTTTTATATTGGTCTCACGCGTGTTCGTTTGAAACGGTAATCGCTTCGCCTCCGCTAGAATTATTACCGATCCTGTTACAAAGGCTTTAATAGTTTCTAAACTACTTACAGCGCAAGGAAAGTCAGACTGCCTTACGCACAGCGAGTATATAGCACCGTCTGGCCGTTCGCAATGTTTGCTCGAGAACATGTCGTATAAAAGTTTGAGATACGCAATGTAATTAAACGAGCAGAGACGCGGTCGGGAAAAATATCTACCGACAGACGAGGATGACATAGTCGTATGTGATGATATACTACCCTCCTTACATTCCATACATTCCTTATAATGCAAGCTGTTTTTAAGTTAAACAAGGGTTCTTTAGCATTCATGTGTACAAGTCATCAAAACGACCACAGCATTTGTAATTTTTTCTTCATAAAGTCGTAATTAAAAATACAATAACCTAGTTTTATTTTATATTTAAGTTTCCGGCTTACCGGAGTTGATAAAATCGGCTATGTAGCAGTAATAATACTGTTCTTATTTAAATCAACGGAAAGTTCTTTGAATTTTGATTATTATCAACCAATAATAATTAAAACCTAAACACTAAAACAAATTAGAAATTAAATTTAAAACATGGGACTTTGATAGTGTTTTGTTTCGTGTGATCTTGGACATTTATAAATTTTAATCTTTTTTTATAAGCACTACGATGGATGCGGACTGCCTAAGACTGTTGTAGTAATAAATAATATAGTTGGCGCTCCTTGGGGCCATCCATCGTTCAGCAGTGGATGACGATAGTTTATTTTTTCAAGTAGACTTGTGCTAAAATTATTTGTCATATTTAATGCTGAGGATTATTTACATTGTGTATCTATATTCGAAAGGACGTATTATACAAATCTTATATCTCTCTAATTCTGACTGTTCTTACTAATGTTGTAGCTATAAGTTTAATTTATTAGTGATCACGTTGTAGAATACTTAAATTATTCATAGACAGCGGCATGACAGATGTGAACAATTATTCTGTATTAAAAGAGAACAGTAACAGATAAAATATAGAATTGCTATGAACGATATCTTTACGAAGACTTCTTATAATTGCAATTAATAAGTTCCCTCTGTCTTTTACTTTTTATTTATTTTAACACTGTGATAATTTTTTGGCATGATCCATAATTTGAAAGGGTTTGGATATTTTGTTTGGGGATGACATTCAATTCATTTAATTTGTGAAAATAGCACGGAGAACAGGCGAACTATGAAATGGAAAATGCCGTTTGTTAGCAGGAACCTATACTTTTTCCAGAAGTAATTTTCTCAATAGAAGGCATGTTTATTAATCCACTTTCTACAAGGAAGTTCAAATATCATCAAGCGTTGGCATTTAAACGGTATTGTTAAGCCTAAATGTAATGTAAGAAATCACTTCATAAAGTAGTCAACAGGTCAAGCGATCAGTTTTCAGATTTGTCTACAATATATATTTCAGATACAGGGGAATTAAAATTGTGTACTGTGTATCTCTCTCTGTCGCTCTTCTCATCTATATCTTTATTTATCATTATAGTAATATTGGATATCAAATTCGCAAAATTAACCAGAGTGGCGTGCATAAGGAGAACCATCTAACAGTGCAATGGAATAGGCTGATAATCATGATAATACTGAATAATATTTTATATATCATAAAATAAATATTAAAATGAGCTAAGCGCATCGAAAAAAGTAAACATTTTTTAATTTTGAAAAATATTGTTTCTTTTGTTAGGTTTCTTTAAGTACGCCTTCTTCTGACAAAGTCACCTTGCCACAAATGAAATCCATTGCAGTTTTCAGAAACAAAAGTAAGACACGAAGTTTTAACACCAAAATACATAATATATACACATAGTTGCTCGTGGCTAAGCTGTTAGCGAGTAACTTAGCATATTGCAAAGTTAGGCAGTCCAGGTCAATTTATCGACAGGTGATCGTTCCTAATATATTGAGCCCTGTTCGTGCCTCTGTGAGCAAGTTGAGCAGTTGGTATTGAATGTCAAATGAACAACATCAATCGATACGGGTTATAGTTGGAACTCTAAGAAGCCCGACTATGTTGGACTTCGATATCACTTATTACTTGTGATGTGTGTGACATTGATCGAGTGGTATTAGACCTACATGGTCTACAATAAAACTACACGTCAAATAGCACTCAATTCGTAAAAATCGCCATCGGTCCACATGGGCAATCGAGAGTCGCCTATAGTTGCCAAAGGAGAAGACAAAGGTTTTTATACTCAATCAGTTGCCAAGAACGATACATTTTTCGTTTGTTGCAACTTATTTACCACATCTTAGAAGGACTAGGCTAGTTAACAAAAAGAATAATCAGTTGCTAATATGTTCGGGAAGAATTTTAACTTTAGTAAAATAATTTCAAAAAATATATTTATTTATTTCAGTCGTGTGGTAGTCTCTTCAACTTTGAAATTTCGTAGGCAAGAAGATTTATATAGAGTACTCAATAATCAGCCACTATAAGACTCAAATCCTTCACTTAATACCTTTGGGTAGGACCAAACCCCAGTCTTGTTGGGTTGCTGCTCTAGTTTACATATTTATTCAAATGCTTATAAGTTTAAGCTGACTATAAAACTTGCCCGCGCAATCAATTCATTCTCTGTTGTCAAAGGAATAGTTAGATTTTCAAGGTTTTATGCATTAAATGCGTCGACGACTAGTGTTGTTAGTTTCATAGATAAAATGCGAAGTTTTACTATAGCATCTCTTGATAATATTACATTTCAAAATGAAACAAAAAATAATACATGAGTCTAGCCATACCAATTGTATAGGTATCGTGTATTATTGTCTGTTTAAGGAGTATCAGCTGAATTGTCTCTTCTGTGGCGACTACCTTAGCCCATCACAGTCCTTGGCATAAACCTTTCCAATTGCATGGCACTTGGTTCGATTCTCAACTTGTACTGTTAACATGGCTTTCAATCTAGTATTGATTTGAATGTATTCATGAAGTTCTGAATTCAATGAGAGAATTAGTATAGGTACTTACGATATTTAATAGTGAAAGATGTTGCCATGAAGATAGTAAATAAAATACAGTAAATATAGACGACGATTCCAATAGCCCAAGGACATTATTGGAGTAATTACGGGACTAGAAGTTTTTATAGGACTCCCTCTAGGAGATATTACTGTTTTACGAGGAACTTCGGCTTAGGGTATGGGGGGATTGGGTAGCGGTATAAGATTCTTTTAGCTATTGCGAAGCATATATATAGAATATCAATCGCTTCCGATTAATACCTACTAAATGGAAAGTTAAATGTGATGGGAAATTGTGTTGTAAAGTAGGTATATTAGATCTTACTTATTTATCACTGAGTAGGACAAAGTTTGTTTTCAACTGAAGAACATATTTTAAGAACATCCATTTTATACATATTTCTCTTATCACGTAGCTGGTCACGAAACTATCAAACCGATTTTTTTAAAACGTTGTTTTATTTGCTGGCGTGCTTATAATAGGAAAGTTAACATTAAGACCATAAGGAGCCGAGCATGATTGAAGAGTCGTAGACGAAGGTGAGTTGACAGCAATTTTTAAACTATTTTTAGATGTTTCCAAAGTTAGGCTAGTAATACCACTTACAACTTTATACAGGCTGCACCCATTGTTATTATTTTAGTTTTTTGACTTGAAAATGATAATAGGATAATTATAAATTATTAAGACTTAGAAATATGGAAAATAATGATCAGAAAATATAATTTCTCATACAACGTGTGTGTTTTATCACACAACAAAACATGGGCAATATTGAGGGAATCATATCATTATATATATAGATATATTTATAAGAAATCTAAAATGGAAAGGTTTAAATATTAATCATTTTCTATTTAAAGTTTGAAGTATTTCAAGTATATCAATAATAACTTTAGTTTGAAGATCCAAATTAAACTATATTTGACAAAATATATAACACATTCCTACCTAAGCATTTCAAGATATACACAGACGTATTCACTCACGTGTGTAGCTACCTATCTAGGTACAATTGTGGTTGCGCTCACATTCCTGGCGGTCATCATAACAATGTACCTACATACCTGACTGTATGTCAACTGTTAATAATACAAGTTTGTGGTCATTTAATCTTGAGTAAATCCAACGTATATTCGTAATGTAATTAATGAATTTAATGGTTTCTTTATTAGAAGGTTTGCACACATTTCCCTTGAGAAGTTTAGTCATGGCCACTCGTTTATCGGAGTAGTAGCTGGTTTCGCTTTACAGTTTTGATTAAATTATATACTGTGCAGTTGTCTGAGAGAAACATACAACATAGCTGATGCAATATACTTGACAGCTAGAGAATAAGTTCGTACTTTTATTTCGAGAGTTCGTACTTAAGTTTTGAGATAACGAAAATAATTTAAAATGAAAGTACTACAGTATTGTAGTACTTACATAAATACGCTTTTCACTTCAGAGATTTTTCTTTATGGTTAGGGCAAAGAGATTTCCTCAGTTTTGGCGATGAACTGATGGGTGAATCTGAAGGAAATCTTTCAATTAATATTGTCTGTTCAAAAATTAAAACGACTTCGAACTTCGTTCTGTTCAAAAGGACACAGGTTGACTACATTAAGGGTTTTATTGTTAACCATAAACTATGTTAAATTAAATATATATATGTATATTTATAAAATATAAATATATATATAAATATATATACATATTCAGTTTCAGTACTCCACTAATAATCCAAAAACAGTTCATATACAAGTAAACTCTTGGATTTTACTCAAGCTTTCCATCGGGTTTAGTAGAGCCGCTTTGGCAGGCTTTCAAATCAAAATAAAAACAAGCATTTTAACATAGTAGGTGTAAGCAAACAGCATCAGGAAGCCCACGAAGTAACCTTGGGTAGTAATATAAAAACAAATTGTAATTTATAGTATTTCTGTTACCCATTAAGTAATTAATGTGCCGACATCCATTTAATGCAAATTGAGTGGACACGTGAGGTAAGCATAAATAAGTATCACTTTTACAATATGTATAGCGCAACTGACGCATGCTGTTTTGCCAAAATAGTTCATCAACTGATATAAACTACTTTTTTTCAGGAAAAACAAGCATGGAATACTAAAAGCGGATAGTCTGATGAAAATGTTAGTGCAAAATTTTAGCAGCAACAGAGAACTTCCATGCATTTGTTATGCTTTATAAATTTGACCTCGTATTGTCTCTCATCTCCCGTTTGATGTTTCAATTGAGTTTGAATGCGCTAACATGCGAGCGCAGGGACTTTTGATTTCTATTTTGTCTTATCTCAAGCTGATGCAGTGTCCCTGTGGTAGATGCCAATCTTGTTATAATTACGAGACTGTCACAGGGACACGCGATTCCGATTTCTTAAGCTATTGCAGTTTCAGTGCTATTCCCATAGGAGACTTACGGTGTCTCTTACCTCCAGCTCCCGTATAATATATATTTTTCTTTGCCCATTTCATTTAGTTCGTTCCTTGGTTTTGTCTGATAATGAGGGTTCTACTATATACCCAAGGGGCTTGGCTTCAGGCATGCTGCTGGCAATAAAAATAACAAGCCCGACTATTCGTGATGTAACACATTGCGCCGTCTCCCACTTGAATTGGGAGATGGACAGATAAATGTTGGAATGTACTGTCCACAGTTTTATCTATAAGGACTAGGAAAAGCCTGTTTTTAATTTGATTTTGATAATATTTCACAACGTTTGTAAAGTATAATTTAATAAATCCGAAATATGTCAATTAACTGTCTTGTTATATTTTTTGTCGTATAAATTTTGTTTTGGATCGGTTTTGATTGATTAAAATACATTTTCTCTTTAATACAAGGAGGATTTTTTCATTGAAGAGCGAATATATTTTCCTTGACCGTTATTTTGTCCCTTGAAGTCATTCTTTTTCAGAAACGCATGTGAGATATCGAGTTAAAATTATATGAATTTATTTTTATTTATAACTTAGTCAGCGATCTGTTCGAAGTTATGAAATAAAGCTTGCAAATACGTAATGATAAGAAGACTGTTTAGATCTTGTTTTTCAGGTAATTTGAATTAGGTCATTGACCTAATTCAATAATCTTGCCTAACTCTCAATGACATATTGACGAAATATGACAACTTTTCATAACATAAAAACAATAGTAAAAATCCAGCAGTAATTTATTTGTATATCACATAAAAATTGTTTGGACATATAAATTTGCGAATGCATTTCAAATAGTGGACCTAGCTTATATGAAGTTTCCACGGAACTTTTGAAGTGCAAATCAAACCCATACAAATTGGAGAACACAGAGCCCTGTCTAAAATTTATGAGTAAATTTCCATCGTTTTTATTTCAGAGATAATTTAGTCGTTGCAAGTTCCGTGACACCCCTTCTTAACAGAATTTTCTGAACAGGCAAATCAGCAGTTCGAACTCCATGAAATTAGCAAATGTATTAACTGTAGTAGTTACGGTAATATTAGCACTGTACTGCCTGTTCAGTTCCATTCTAACCCCAGATACAAAACTACAGAAAATATGGCTTGAAGTAAACAAGAAAGTTAGAAGTAAAAAAATAGCCTTCCAACGCTAAGGCGTTTCAAAGTAATGGTCACCACATGTATCATTAGAGACACCAAATAAAGGATAATCATTAGACAATCTGTTACGTGAATTAATAAATATAAAGTTGTTATTCAACTTTAAAACCGAAATAAATTGTATTCAGTTTACAAACAAGTATGAGAGAGCCTTTCATGTTTGGTATTTACTAATGAGAAACGTTTTACTTAAATACCTATTCAGGGGATGTTCGACAAGTGTCAAGGAACGTTTTTGAATCGCTGATTCTTTGACACAGGTGTGTACAATTTTTTTTAAAGATACTGTTCCTCTTCAATAAATACATTCAAAATTTCTGTGTCTTGCCTTTTTTTATTGAGTAGGGGAGTAAACGAGCTGACGTATCGCCTGATGGTAAGCGATTATTGCCGCCCATGAACACCCATAACACCAGAGGCGTTGCCGGCCTTGGGGGATAGGGAGGGGGATGAGGGGAAGGGTTGGATTATAGGCTTTCGGTATCCTCACTCACTCGGTGAAACACAGCGCAGGCGCTATTTCACACCAGTTTTCTGTGAGGCCGTGGTATCACTCCGATCGAGCCGGCCATTGCATGCCGAAGCGTGGCTCTACCACGTGTAATTTTTTGGAGATTTTTATTTCAAACGCTACATTCTGGTCACCATAGGGGCTACATAGTCAAGGTAACAACTTCGAAGAGTAGCCCGTAAATATAAGGCGGCTTTACCGTTCAGATTTTATGACGCCACGACGTTTTGATGTAATGAACATTAAACAACATTGATCCTTTGAGAAACAAGTAGATTAATTAACTTAAAATGTTAAAATAAATGCTCAAAGTTTCAAGAGAGTGAAAACTACCTAGCCCGTCAATACAAATAATTAAATAAAATAAGACTGAAGTATTTGTTTTTAAATTCAAATTTATAGCTTTTCAAGAAATGCGGATGAAATACGATACTTGCAAAAATTTATTGCTATTTTTTTTCTGCCTGTCTGTTTTACGGCTTATTTCTGGAACCTTTGAACAAAATTGGTCCAGCTGTTCTATCATCATACTTCTCATATCATCAGTTATCTAGCTGATAATATGAGAAGAAATTTAGGCAAGCTAGACTTCATCATCATCAGCCTATCTTAGTCCACTGCTGGACACAGGCCTCTCCAATTTCACGCCACTTAGTTCGATCTATGGCTTCTCGCATTCAGCTCCTGCCAGCCGTCTTGCGCAAATCATCGCTCCACCTGGCTTGTGGACGTCCTACACTACGTTTGCCGAGACGCGGTCTCCACTCAAGAACTCGTTTACCCCAACGGTTATCGGTTCTTCGGTAAATGTGGCCAGCCCACTGCCACTTCAGTTTGCTAATCCTGTGGGCTACGTCGATGACCCTGGTTCTTTGTTGGATCACCTCGTTTCTGATGCGATTCCGGCCGAGCGAGCTGAGCTAGACTTTTGGGCATTTTTATATTAGCTTTGCCCCGCAACGTTTCCCTGTTGTACCGCGGATAACATCACGGGGCTCAGCTAGTAGAAAATTTCATTAGAAAGAGGGGAAAAACTTCGAGCAACTTTGGTGTTCGGCGAGATTGACGGTAAAAGACCATGAGTACGAATCTACCTAATAGGGCTACCTATTAGGTAGATTGACCAGATCCGAACAGGCTTAGATACCAATTTACACGTTGTTCTTCATTCGGCCAAGGAGAGGAACAAAGCAAACACCTGTCCGGCAGAGAATCATCCCACATCTGGGGAATCACTAGTAATAACGATAACGAAGCGTGGAGGAGGACCATTCCTAAGAAAATATTTGCACTTCTAATTTAAAAAATGTTTGTAAAGGTATGTCCTCCTATGAATATATGAAAAGGGAAACGTCGTGACCATTTTACCCGTTAATTAAACAGATACATACAAACTTAGGGATGAACATAGATTGCAGCTTTTGTATCTGAGTCTAATTCTCTAGCTAAAGCGATCTGTATCATTTTTCCAAAAGCACTGTAAATAAACATTAATTCGTTGGTCCTTAAAGCTATGGTTGGCTTTCAACATACATAAACGATGTGCTAACAATTGTGAACTCATAACATATGGTAATTAAGGAGCAACGGTGTTTATGAATATTAAAAATATTTAGTTTACATGGTTTTACTTTGTATTTATGGATAATCTTAGTAATTAGTTATAGAGAAATCGGCTTCGAATTTGTGGGTGAGGGTGGGTGTAATGGATTTGCTTTATTTATAGTATAAAGGGTTAACCGATTGTCTGTCTAACACATACCTGAAGTACCAGTGCCTTTAGTTTCCATATCATTAAGCAAATTGTATAACATATCGACCTTACCCTTTTGTATGGAAGCTTTAAGTACAGACTAGATTCTGATATTACTTCTTAATAGAAGTGCCATATTCACAAAACCACAAACATCAAAAGCTAATAACTAATTACGTTTTTGATTATTACATTTACAAAATACGAATTATGTACAGTAAAGGCAAAATCGTTTTCTATCCACTAAAACTGAATGTTTCTGATAACAAAGCCATATCGTTCCTGTTATTTAGACAATCAGAATCGCGCTTTTTCTCAAAGTTAATAGAAGAATCTTACATCATGTTTACTAACCAAAGGGATCTAAAAACGATTTTTGCGCGTCTAACGAATCTGGCCAAGTTACGTGCCGGTGTCTATATCTCTTTCAAAAGGGTGTTTTGTCTTACTATAACCGGAATGGCCAGACGGATTGGAATTAGATATGGTTTGCATCAAGATTTCCTCCTCCTTTCAGTGATTTTGATTTTTCTTTTGATTTCATCCTTGCAGTGATGTTGTTCATTATAATTTGCTCGCCACTCAGCTGAGATTTGGTACTACACTTACGATCCTATACCGTCTGCTTGTAACTTCTATTCAATAAAAAAATACATCTAACCTCATTGGTGTAAATACCGCCTTAGTTGATAATAGGCATGTATTACATTATACCATATATTACTAAATTGTACTACCTACTACAAAATTGTATTTATACATGTTGCAGATTTTTTTTTTTTTTCATATCTAAGCTGCCAAAATGACTCTGCCCTGCCTGATGGAAAGCATGAGCAGAATCCAAGAGTGGTGGTCACCATCCTCAATTCGAAAAAGAACAATGCAGCATGGTGACCCACACTATGGCGGCCTGGTGAGATGCTTCTTCACGCCCCGCTTAAAGGACCCGGGATCATAGTGGGAAGGAAACACGTGCGCTGGTAGTGAGTTCCAGGTTTTGACCGCTCGGCACAGGAAGGAATTTCCGAAGCGATGAGTACGAGAACGTATGTCTTCCACTTTGAAGCGGTGACTTCTAAGGCCGGCACGTGTTGTTCTGTAGAGGAAGGGAGAGGGGGGGATCAATTGGAAGAGCTCTTCAGAACACTCACCATGGTAAAGGCGATAGAGGACTGCCAAGGAGGCGATATCTCTACGCAACTGTAGAGGCTCAAGGGTCTCGGTGGCTTCGGGACTATCGATAATACGGATTGCTCGCCGCTGCAACCGGTCAAGAGCGTCAAACAGGTACTGTGCGGCACCTTCGCAAAGGTGAGAACAGTACTCCACGCACGAGCGAACCTGGGTCTTGTAAAGAAGACACAGATGCCCGGGCGAGAAGAACCGTCTCACCCTGTTTAACACACCTAGCTTCCGTGAGGCCGCTTTAGTGATACTCTCAACGTATTCGCGTGGGTTGAGGTCTCGGCAGATATCCATGCCCAGGATAGCGAGCCTATTTTGTAATGGCATTTGAGTGCACTGAAAAGTGGGAAGGGGAAGGAATGGAGACATTTTGGCTGAGAACGCGCACACCTGTGTTTTCTTGGCGTTGAACTCGACCAGATTCTTACAGCCCCATTGAAAAATGCGGCCCAGAACATGGTCAAGTTGAGCGACAAGTTCTTGTCGTCTTCCTTCAACATCTGCTGGTTTGTCATAGGGCTGTCCAAAATATTGTCCATGAACTGTGCTGTCGTCTGCATAACAATGAATGTTGCCAAGGGCTAACATGTCATTGATATGCAGAAGGAACAGTGTAGGCGACAGGACGGAGCCTTGAGGTACTCCGGCGTTAATCCATTGATACTCGGAGGCCGCACCGTCGCAAAGGACTCTGATGCGGCGCTGGTGCAGAAACGCGGCAGTCCAATTACAGAGTTTGGGGGGCAAACCGAAAGCCGGTAGCTTGGAGAGAAGCGAACGGTGCCAAACCCTATCAAAAGCCTTGGCCATGTCGAGGCTGATGGCCAAGGATTCCCCAGATTCAGTTCAGCAGATTCGTTATATAATCATTGTTTGATTATGATCAAGATAAAAAAAATCTTATCATCAAAGACCATCTTACCATCATTCCACTGCCGAACATAGACAGTTTTGGTCCTATAGTTGTCACATATCATATCAGACAACTAAATTATCATCTGGCGGCCGTATCGATTTATAGTTCAAATTAAATAGGGTGCCATAAAAGACGACCAAGGCAACAAAACTAAGCAGGTTAGTATGGCTGAAAATAAATGAAACCTGACGCGAAGTATTTTAATTTTATATCCCCACGAACTGTCACCTCACCGAGGTTTGCAGCGGAATGGTGTCGGAATCGGATCAACTAAAATCACACGATGTGCCACTCTGCGTTTGAGATGGAAGGAATTCGAGAGCTGCTGTTATTATAACAACCGGACCATCTGACACGAACTCTATAACAACTACTAGTATAGTGGACCAAAGCCTCCTCCTTAAACGGAGCCTTGACTACTAAAGGCTGTTATTGTATTTATGTTATTGTATTATTTGTTTGACGTGATTATTGCTACACGTCATCTTCCCTCCACAGACTGCATGAAAGGGCGTACAATAATGTATGACATCAATTACTACCATAATTATATCATAAGTACTTACTCGGTACAGATTGGCAAGATGGTTGGATGTGGCGATGAGGAATGGCTGGTTGACTCCTGGATGATCCATATCATGTGCAATCGCTGCCAGAAGGGACGCCATAATTTCCAGAGGCTTAAGGTGGTCTCGAATCTGTATACAAAGATATATAATATTGTATATTGAATTCACATTTAAAATTAGATTTTCGAGAGTGTATTAAGTACATCAGTGGTATTTAGAACCGATGGATGGTAATGACAGATAGGTGCATTTAATCTAATATATAAAATTCTAGTGTCGCGGTGTTTGTTACAAAACTCCTCCGAAACGGCAGGGCCGGCAGGACTAAGAAATTATTTCCATGTATCGTTTAGGAGAAAATCGTTACCAAGAAATTCACTGTAAAAAATGCAATGCACTTCTTAAACATAAATAAACGTAAAACCGTGGGAGAGCCACGCTTCGGTATGAATGGGCCGGCTAAACCAGAGTGATACCACGGCCTTACAGAAAACAAGGGTGTGACAGCGCTTCCGCTATTTCACCGAGTGAGTGAAGCTACCGAAGACCAATAGGCAATCTCTCCCCCATCACCCAAAAGCTAGCAACGTACTTGTGACGTCTCTGGTTGCGAGTGTTTATGGGCGGCGGTACTCACTTACCATCAGGCGATGCATCTGCTCCTTTGCAGACTATTCCATTTAAAAAATGGCATTTATGTTAATTTGAACGTCTGTAGTTCAGTATTCTATAGTACAATTTAGCAAAACTGATACATGTAGCCGGCTGTCGCTCACGTAATTCGGTAAAACCCTTACAAGTTTGGCTCCAAAAATAGAAAAACAATATCCAAATAATCAGCTCATACAGCCGATTAATCTTCTTAGGAACAGTTAAAGAGATTCTAGGCCATTTCGGGAGGATCCATTTATAATCAGGCAGCGACGTGTGCCTTTGGAAGGAGAGTAAATTGAGCGTTTATATAATCGAGATCTCTCCTCGACTTCCACTTGATGCCGAAGGGCCGTAAACTCGCGTTACAAGTGCACTTGTTTTGCTGGGAATGTAAAGTTATACGAAGACACCTCAGGTCGATCAATTGTGATGGTATCGGCTAGTTTACCAATGTTTTTGGCTTTGTTAAATTGTAACATCAGTTTAAATGCAAACACTACACGTGCAGATGACGAAAAGGTTTTCTATTAAAAAAAGGACGGGCGACACTAAAACTTTAAAGCGTAAATTAGCAGGAACAAAACATCATTGCTTCTTAATATGAATTTCGTCTTGGGAAACTTCTCATATTTGGATGCCATGAAAATTCATATTTTAAGTGAACGTAGTAAAAAGGGATCTACCTATCTCAACGAGGATTTGGAGATTAAAATTAGGAAGCGAGGGGACACTGAGTGTATGACCACAGAGGAGATAGGACCTCGAGAAGCGGGACGTATCGAGTCACATTGAAATAAGTCAGGTGAGTGTCTGTCTTATATAGTACTTTGTAAGATAATACGTTTTAATATGTAATTGCATCCGGGTGTGAGTATTACAGTGGTTTTTAGATAGTTCGATTTTATAGTTTCTCTTGCTGAGCACTGCAGTTGGTTTTATCGGTACCTTTGACTTGAGATGTGTGTGCAGTCTTCTTTATAATCTACGGCGAGGAGAAGCGAGTTGTAATCGAACGGAGCTCTGCGGCTAATCCTCGTATAGTTCTGCTACACAATTATACCTCGATGATCTGTCAATGTTGTGCTTTATACTGAGGTTGGCGTGCTTGAGGTGTAGGAGTGTACATAAGTGCTTTGAGTTTTAGTGGTCGAATACACGGACTTTTTGTAGGCCGGTCAAGACTTATAGACGTTGTATTGGTAAGGGAAATTGGATTCGAGTTCCAAAACGGGTATAGGGACGTTTTAAATGCCACTTGGTATTCTGTAATACCAGGCCTGGATAGTATATGGGCTAATGCACTTACTGCAAATGGTTATGGCGTTTGCTCCGGCAGTATAGATCTCCCTAGAGTAAAAGAACGTTAATCCACCTAAATCTTGAATGCACGATGGAAGAGAGAGATTTCAGAACAAACCAATTCTCCATTTGATCCGCATAACGCTTTTGATGCCAGTGGAGGAATTACGAACTGGCGAAGAATTCCACAGCGCAGTGCCGAGAAGGTGCTCTGGCCCAACCTTTTCGTGAGGTTTGCTAACGCTCTAAAGAAACACCTTGTATGATGACCGATTGCTTATATTACTCAAACTAGGGTATAAAAGAGGCACCGTCGTACAATCAAGGATGCAGGCTCCGTTCAACCGGTCGTCTAGGAAAACACTGACAAAGGTTTATGTCTAGCACAGGATACTTTTTGGTTTAAAATAAATCAAATGTGATTATATCAGGAAAAGATGCACACTTGTAAAAAAATACAAGAAACTCAAGGAGTTGTTTTTTATATTATTCAGCAGAAAATCACTTCCAATCTGATTATAAGATGTCATCGGTGCTCTCGCAATATGCGTGGCGATACGAGTTGACAACTCTATTAATAGTAAATCTTGAGACAGAAGCTAGTAAAAACCATAATACAGTCTTTATAGTGTAAGTGGTTATCATTATGCAGGAAAAATTAGAAATTTTTATATTTATGCATATTTTAACTAAGCAGTATTTTACAATAATATCTAAAATCAATGTGACGAATATAAACGTATGGTCTTAAAAATATAAAAAATTATAACTACAGTTAATTTCCTTATGAATGCGGAATGGAAAGTTTTATTAACATCGTCATCATCATCACCATCATCAGCCTATCGCAGTCTACTGCTGGACATAGGCCTCTCCAATTGCACGCCGCTTACTTTGATCTTCAGCTTCTCGCATCGAAATTTAACATTAATAAATAATAAAAGTAATAGTAATAATAATAATTTGATTTCAATAGTAATTAATAATGGTTTTTATATTAATTTGATACAATTGAAGTTTTTACTTTTATTAGGGTCGGCTACTAGTTCAACCGATTTTACCCGAATATTAGTTTTTACACGGAGCGACTGGCATCGGACCTCCGCAGCTCTGACGGTGAACTGAATACGAAAGTTTAACTAGTTGTCAGTATATTTGAAGGCAGTGACTTCGCAATAAAGATTGTCATATGGGTATAGGTGTTCATGATAGCCGGGACCGACGGTTTAACGTTCTCTCCAAGGCACGGGCAGGAAACATCGCCATATCCCATTTTTTTCGAACTGCTGTAAAAATCCAATAGCTTGCCGACCCGGGAGTCGAAGCCGAGACCTCTTGATCGGCAGTCGCTTTCGGTTTCTACTAGACTAACGAGGCAGTCTTCTTGACTTCATTTTCGACAATTCTTTGAATAATATTATTATTTTTAAACGATTACAATCTATGATTAATGGATTGTTTTATTGTCAAAGCGAATATTTGATTTCAAATAAGCCCAGTGGAACGCTACCTGCTTAGGGAATTAATGAGGCCGGGACAAGTAACGATTAAAACAATTAGGCCATTACCTGTGTCAATGTCAGTCACTAATATCTACTTGTGGGACTATTTAACAAGTATCAGGTACGCAGTTAGAACAATACATTCTATTTATTTAAAAACGAGAAAAATAATGAAAAAAAAATTACGTATTCACGTCGTTAATTCATTAGCTCTAGGATCCTCTTCGAAAGCTTCAATTGCCTACCCTTACACTGCATTTCACAAAATCTCGTACCTTCTTTCCTGAGGATTTGAACCACATTTTCAAAGTTATAGTTTATTAAGGCTTATCAATGGCTTATTAATGCAACCAAAAGCAGAAAAATATTCGTACCTAAAAGCTAAATATTTTTTTTTATTTTTGCATCAAAATATGTATTATTATTTATTATCTATTTCGTTTCTATCTTGCACCGAAAAATTAAAGTAAAAAAAAAAGCCTAATCTCACCTTACTTAGCAATTTAAAAAAAGCAAAGGACTGATGAGGACTGCCGACAGAAATGAAAACTCAAAAGTATAAACAAACAGTTATTGAATCCCACCTGAAATTAACTCTTTAAATAAAAAGCGCGATAAAAAGAAGTAAGTAATGAGCATTATTACGTACTAGCTGCTGCCCGCGGCTCCGCCCGCGTATATGTCGGTTATCGCGGCAAATAGTAGCCAATGTGTTATTCTGATGTATAAACTATATTACTGTAAAGTTTCATGCTTTTGAAGTAGCTAAATTTGACGATTTTTTGACAAACAATTTTCTTATCTTTTTTTTTATTAAAAGTATCCTATGTTACTTCTAAACTTTAAAAAAAAAAAAAATATATATAAATATATAAATATATATATATATATATATATATATATATATATATATATATATATATATATATATATATATATATATATATATGATCTATGAATTAATTGAATATACTAACCACAGCGATACAACAACGATAAGCAGCTGACTGTATCTTTCTCACTCGGGTACACTCGGCAGTCCCGATTTTAACCGAGCGGCATGACAATTTATGGTCTACACTCCTTCCGGACTTTCGATCACGTCACGTGTCCTGACGCGAGTTTAACATTTTTTATCATCACAAAAAAGTGCACAATAGCGCTAAGGAAGTTTCCACTTCAATAAAAGTAATTAGATTGTGTGGTTCGTGAAAAGATTTGATATCTTTTTGAACATTATAATTAGAAAGATCATGGACGTATTAAGTACTACTATAAAGCAATATACGCCGACTGTTCTGTTTACGTTGGCTGTAAACACTGTTCAGCACGGAAATTGCTTTGTTATTGCTCATTTATGCATGACAGGGGGAATATTATTATAAGCCTATAGTCGTAATCTTTTCGTGTTAGATAATCCATTAAGAGAGATCTAAATGGGTTAGATAACAGGAAAAGATTACGTCGTAAACTTGAACATAACTTTTACGCGAAACTTTATAAAAACATAATCAACACAGTATATGTCAGTGCCATAATCCTGATGAATTAATGGGTGATTGATTACGCTAATATAGCGGTGAGTGTGTATAATCGCGTATTATGTTGGTAATTCTGTTTTGTTACATAGGAGTTACTTTGAAAAACGATCTTTATAACATGATCTCGTTTTTAAGTTTCTGTTAAACTGATCGTTCACTCAGCTTCCAAGCGGTTAGTGCTAGAAAGATCAAACCTGCCATGGATAAGTGTATACAACATGTTAACAAAGTGATAAAACAAAATCACGAAAACCTCCCTTACTCGTAAAGTGGAAATGTTTTATTTTCTAGCGTCTACCCCATAGTGATGGGTATATGCAAGGTATTTTAAAATTTTGATTTATGTCAAATATTATATTAGGTTAGGTAAATAGTAAAAACCACACTTATTTATTTTTTCTTATAGATTGCGATAAGCTAATTTTAATAGAACAAAGTTTTTCGGGCCAGCTATTATACACTTCTCATAAAAAACAGATCGGAACACCTTGCACAGTGATGTTCCGAAAGGATTATTGGAAAATGTTTATTATTAACGAAAAATATTAAATGTTATTTAATAGTAAGTGTTATCATGTTTTCCAATCTTAATGAGAATGCTCCAATTTCAAATCACATTTCGATATATTACTGTTCAGTTTAAAGCGTCACTTTTATCCTATGTAGAGTTTGAAGGTAACAGGAAAAACAATACTGTAAACGTAAACAAAAATTTAGAAACAATTCATTCAATAACTTGTATTCCCTCCTCCGCTTAGAACTGCTTCCATTCGATATTTCATCGAACGTATGAGAGTCACGCCCACGCAATGGGGAATTTTCTCCCATTCTTCTTGGATTGCATTCCGGAGCTGACCAACCGAGATACCCAGTTCAAAGCGATAATCTCGTGTGACGACCGCAATGTGCGCTCGAGCATTATTATGCGTGAATATGAACTCCTTGCCAACAAAGTGTGTATGGGACATCACATTTTGTTGGCAAGGACACTCACTGTTTAATGACGGTAGACACGGTTCAGACACAAAGATAAGCTCTGTGTTACGGTGGCCGCCAAACTGCCCACGAACCGCCACCATAACTAATTTTTTCATCAATGCTACACTACGCTTAGCATTCTTATTCTCTTCTGTATACTTTGTCCTTCCGTCATTACCATAACGCCTAATTTTAGACTCATCAGAAAAATAACGGTGCTCGACTGGTTAAAAGACCAGTTAAGTTGCTCGCATGCAAAGTTGAGGCGCGCTCTTCATTGGTCTGCCGTTAAATTCGACCCATTTGCATGTTTGTGTGGTACCAGTCCACGTTCCTTCAATCTTCTTCTAATCGTAGAGTCACTTCCTACCATATTTTTAACAACACGAAGTTGTTGCTGCAGATGAAATTTTGAAACAAAACCTTTGCAGTGATCGATCGTCTCGTTTAGACGTAACCCGATTCCTTCTAGATTCAGGACGGCATGTGAATAACCCAGTTTCCCGATATCGTTTGTACACTTTATGTACATGTGACAGGCTTAGATGTAGTCTTGCAGCCACAACACGCTGGCTAAGCTCAGAATTCAGCGACGCTACCACTTGGACAGTTTCTGAGGGCGAAGTATCCATATTTTTTGGATAAAAAAATGTTAACATACGCCAAAAAAGAAAAAAGAAATAACATTACACTGCAAATTTTTCAGGTTTTGCACAATCATATGTGCTGAAACTGTAAAACACCAAATGACTACAAAATAACGTTACAGAAAATTTATCATCAGATAAACAAATGAAAATCTTTTTTTAACTGCCTGTTACAATATTGTGTTTTTTTTTCATGGAATAAAAACTATTTTTATGTTTGATTATCTTGTGAGAAAAAAGCGGATGTGTTTCGATTTTTTGATGAGAAGTGTAGTATGTAATAAAACACGAAAGTTTCCAAGTGTTGTTAAGGAGCAGCATATTAATGCGACTGTCAAGAACGCAGCAGCAGCAACAAGCAACAAAGCTAAGCCAGTACGCGTCTCCCGTGGGAACGAAATAAATTTGTAAAGTTTTAAGCAAATGCTTCACCAATCAAGAAGTTTCGATTCCACTAGGCATTTATTCAAGGATTTCAGCGCTCCTATCTTCGTATTTGATACAGAAAATTATGTTTATCCTATTTATAAAAGTAATTCGTAAAATAAATTATGTAAAATATTTCTAAAAAGTTTTATAGTACTTTAGTAATAATATTCATTGTTTTTTTCTGATTCGACTTTTTGATATTTTTTAACGCAACAAAAGTGGTGTGTGTTATAAGTTTGATGTCGTCGTTTGTCTGTCTCTCTTTCCCTTTGTGTGTGTGTGTCTGTGTGTGTGTGTGTGTGTATCTGTCTGTGGCATCGTAGCTCTCAAGCGGATATATTGATTTCGATGCGGGTTTTTCATTTAAAAGCCGGTTTCCTTGCGGTGGTTTTTAGCTATGTTTGGTTAGTATCGGTCCAGCAGTGTAAGAGTATCAGCTCTATTCCAAAATTGATTTAAGGCATTTACGGAGTATGGTTTCTGGTTTAAGAGCTTGAGTAGGGGTTTTTTTAATTTTTAATTTTAGCTTGTCTTAATTTCTATTGTAGATGAAACATCACGCGAAGATTTTTCTCGCAAAATGGGATGTATCACTTCACCATATATTTTGACAGATTTTGGAATCAGCCATTTACATTTAAGAGGAGAGGAAGCCCTATTTTAACAAACAATCGACCAAATGAATACTTGAACCAAAAATCGTTTTAGCAACCTCTCAAAGCGCGAAAAAATATACACAGAGTAAGTGTTCCTACGGGAGACACCCTTTTGTTTTTTTATTCAATAGAGGGCAAAATGATCAGATTTATCGCCTGATGGTAAGTGATTACCCCGCCCATGGACCGGTGGCGATAAGTAACACCGGTGGCGTCACAAGTTGGCAAGACTAAATACGTAAGTATTTTTAAGTATATATTTAATTTGTTCATAGTTATTTTATATCAGCCTATCGCAGTTCACTGCTGGACATTTACTTGCAATATTAGATTACAGACAGAGAGAAAAACATTAGGACAAGTAAAACTAGATAAAAGCTTGTAAAAAGTTTTCAATCGATAGGTAACGTAATAAAATCTTGAATGTAAAATATATCATATTAATATTAATTCTAACTAGAAACTAGTAGTAACTGGCATTCTGTGGAGTATACTTGCAATAAACTTCATGTATTCGTAATTGCTACTAACAGGCTGCTGCAAATCGTACCACGTAAGCAATTTCTCCATAACTTTGTGGCTTCTATACCTTTCTTAAGGTCTCGTATTGTGGGAACTAGGTTAGTGTTGAGAAATCATTTCGTGCACAAAAGAAATTACAAACCATATTCCGCACATAGCTCTGAGTTAGGTTTATATTTATAAGTCACAATTTTCCACTTTCCCTCATATTCATTGAAAATAAATAAGTTTTGTAAGATTCTACCTAAATTACTTCAGTGTTTATGAGGAAATCATACAGATTTTAGGTAAATACGAGTATGTATAATATATTTAAAGTTTCCTTTCAAACGAACCGTTTAGATTTGCTCAAGAAAAATGTATAGTTATATAATGACTTACTTTACGGGTTATGTCGAAATCATTGACAGAAATGTTATACATATATTTCAGATTTATTAACATAACGTGTATATTTAAATGTATTGCAGAATTGGTTAGTTAGTTATATTAGCGATTTTTCTTTATAAATAGATGGTATAAATGGAATGAATGAGTATAATTCAAAAGTACCTATCTAATAAAAATAATTCAAAAGTGGATCGGTACCTATCTTGAAGCCCCCAGATTGGAGAAATTAGCCGCGAACTATTTGCAGCAGAGGGGTCTCTGCGAAGGCTACAAAACTTCCTTCCCACAAACACTAAAATTACTCTCGCACAATCTCTTCTTCTTCCGATCCTTGACTATGGTGATGCCAGCTATCTGGATATCACCGAAGACCAACTAAACAAACTTGAGCGGCTTTAAAACCCCTGCATTAGATTCATATTTGGATTACGCAAATATGACCATATCTCTGAATTTCTTTCTAAACTCAAGTGGCTACCAATACGCTTTCGCCGGAATCTTCACATTCCTTCTCTTTCATACAGTATTCTGTTTCATCCCCACACTCCATCTTATCTTAAAGAACGCATTCAGTTCTTATACAACACTCAGGTAGGGACCTGAGATCATCAGAGTATTTGAAACTAGCAATGCCAAAACATTCCACACAGTTTACAGATAAATCCTTTACTGTGCAAGCAGTAAGAGTCTGGACCGATTACCTGAAACGATCCGTTACGCTAAAACCTTGCCTGTATTTCAAAAGTTAGTGAAGGATTATTATCTATGATTATATACCTCGTTTATAGTATATATATTCAGTCTGTGTATGTATTTATGTATATGTATGTATATATGAGTAGTATGAGTAGATGTGTATTTATATATGAATGTTAAATATTTTGAATATGGTGTTTTTTCCGAAAATATTCACATTTGAACAGATCTGAGATTTGTACACCCTACTACTGGTACCCTTATTAAGGTCACCAAATTATCCTGATAAAGGTTGTCTGTAAGAGATCACCATGAGTGATAAGATCGCCAATTGTCACATTTGTATGTTGTAATTCTTTTTTTTTCTATCTTTTAAGTTGTACAATAAAGATAAATAAATAAAATAAAAAAGTGATGGTCATCATCCTCATTGGGAATATGGCGCCATTTATAACTATACAATAAATTACCAAATAGAATAATGATAAAAACTCGTCGATTTTAGTGCTTGCCAATAGCAGTAATAGCAAAAATGAGCCAAGTTAAAGATTTTTTTATGGAATAGGCGGAACTATAATAAATTTCAAACTCCTCCCTTTGCATAATTTTCGTACTAAAGGGCACAAAGTTGTTCCTTTACGTTTTAATAAATATATTAATATCACATGAAAATAAAAATCTAATAGATTAATGTTCATATGCCAATTTTATTTTTGTGTAAATTTTCATCCATTTTCTTAAAGTACTGAATGCTAACAAATTTTACCTATGGAAAAGTTTCATACCTAGATATATAGCTTGTTAAACCTACGTTCTCAAAGTTTTAATTAAGGTAGTTAAAACTTCTCTTGGTTCTAGTCTGGGCGATTGTTGTTCCCACATTTCATATTCGAAGCAAAATTTAAACGCGAAATATGAACAAAACTGGCAACAAAACTTTCTAGTTTGTAGAATTTCACTGAGCATATTTCGGTATTAAACTTTGTCTTCGCTAAAAATGCTGTTGAATAAATTGTTATTGCCTTGGTTATTGTAGTACTTCTAAATCAGGAAATCAGCCAGTTCACTGACAAGTCATGAACACGAACACTCAGCTGGCGCCCCTGAAGATAGGTAGAGAACCATTCCAGTGCCTCAGGGGACACCCCAAGATACCAGAGGATTGTTAGAAGGATTTCGTGACTGACGGTATTGAAGGCATTAGAAAAATCCACCAAAACCAGAACAGTAACTTTGGTGTCCTCCTTGCCCTTCCTTATATCGCCTGTCACTTTAAGAAGAGCGGTAACAGTACTATGACCGGGCCTAAAGCCAGACTGCAGAGGACTTAACAATTTTATACGGTATACAAATTCAGAGAGATGCTTGTATACGCAGGCCTCGAGGACTTTAGATAGGAAGGGGAGGATGGAAATGGGTCGAAAGTGTTCGGGTAGTGACGGATTATTTTTTGTGGGAAGAGGTATGACGAAAGCCTTACGCCAAAGAGAGGGAAAGGTTCCAGAGTCAAGAGAATAGTTTATTATGTGAGTTATTGCCAACAGCCTATAGTCCAAGATGGTAATGACCATGCGTCGGCTAATACCATCACATCCCAACGAATTGGAGCGGATAGATATTATGATATTCTTGATATCCGCAGAAGGCACTGTACAAAAAAATTTAAAAGAGTCGATGTTGGGGCTGGTTAGACCAGATAGGTAATTCAGCGTTTGGCACTTGCTTTGAAGGTCCAGCGTTGTAGTGGATGAGAAATAGCGGTTCATATCATTTAAACCGATGGTGTTCTTAAACTCTGGACGAGGCTTATTGCCAATACCTAAAGTGCCAAGAAACTTCCAGATGCTGGAAGAAGAAGATGACTCATATTTTGCAAAATATGTCGGCGTTTAGCATTGCGTATCACCTGGTTACATCGATTTCTTGCAGTCTTATAGCAATTCCACTTTTCCTCACAGCGATCCCTCCTAAATTTGAGGAAGGCCCGATCCCTTCGCCTCATCGCAGTACGCACCTCATCCGTCAACCACGGTGCCAGGGTACGTTTCATTTTTATTGACTTTAGGGGAGCGTGAATATCATAAAATTTTATAACATTTTTTTATATACATTTTTTTATAACGTTTTTTTNGAGGGCGCGCACGCCAACCGCAAGAAAGTTTAACACAAAATTTCTAATTTTGCAATGATTATGGTTACAAAATGCTAAAATAATATTTAATAGGACTTACCTGAATGTCAATGTATGAAGTTACCCCATTAAGCACCTTAATTTACAGTTTTTTTCTTAATTTTGCACAAATATCATGACCTCTTCACAACAAAAACAAACAAGTTATGACACGAATTTGCGAACGAATTTGCCAAGGGCAGGGATAAATCACTGTAAAATGTATTAGAAATTCGATCTTATCCAGTAAAACCATAAGGGCTAATTTAATTTTGCTATTGCAACCGTATCTCACTAATTCAAAACAATTTGCGTATTATGCAAGCATTAAAATACTAAGCATTATAGCGGTAACTCATTACTGATTTTACTCATCCTACTTACCGCTTATCGGCTAAGCAAAAGTTGTGTATTTATTTAAGAATTTTAGCGATATTTAAATTTGCGGCTGGTTGCCTACGTAATATTAATATACCTCTAACACCCTTAGTGATATATGGTAAAACTGAGATAGAAAAATCTTTCTTAAGGTTTTTTCATACGTTTTGAACAAGATAGTGCTAAATGGCTTAGTCCAGTAGATGCGTATTTTTTAAAGCTATCCGATGGCATAAAAATCAATTTTACGATTTTTTTTGAGATACCGCTTTTGCGCTTAGCAGGGCAGTATACGTGAAGCGATACGTCTGCTCGTTTGCCCCTATTCCATAAAAATATTCAGATATCTTGTGGCCGTGGGTTCCGTATAGTAAATAAGAACCATGGTAAGTTTAATTCAGGATTTGTTTACATATTAGTATATCACATACATCAGTCAACAACTGGAACTCACGACCAGCGTACGTGTTTCACTGCCACTCTGATCTCGAGTCCTTTCAGACTTGAGAGAACCTTGAGAAAGCATCACACTATGCCGCCATGATGTGGGTCACCATGCTGCATTGTCACTCACTCGCAATGAGGATGGTGACCACCACTCTCGGATTCTGCTCTCCATAAGGAAGAGTAGAGTCACTTTGGCAAGTTTATATACATAAACAAACGTTTTAAACACCTCCACCGTACTCTTCTTCTTCTTTTTAGTGTAGAGAAGATCCAACTCAATTTTTTTATAGCATTAGAGTTGAGACCAAATTCCAATAGAAGTTCGTTACACTATTTTATTTGAATACACCAAAACAGATATTTATTTTTATTCATGATACAATTTTGATTTATTCGATTGCAGAAAACCTTTTTGCGTGTACGGTCAGCAAAACCTCATTCAACTCCGTATATCTTATTTACATATGTATCCTTTTTTGCTGACGTACACTGAGATATAAATATTACAATATACTTGGTAACTTTTTCTGTGAAATTGTAGTTTTTGAGCGAAGCAGTTCAATAAAAACTATGGTTTTTATTGAACTGCCAAGGAAAGATCCGTTAAATAATCTAGTCTAGATTAAAATCATTGTGCAATATGAATCCCAAATATTGCAGTCAATACGTTCTATATTAGGTAGAATTAATTAATTCTTTTTCTTAGTGACGTATTCGGGGTTTTTATTCATGAATTTTAATAATACGATACCTTCTTTTTTATTTCGACTGAAGATTTATAAAAAATCTTAGTTAATAACTTTGTCATAAAAAACCAAAAAAAAGTAAACATTTAAAAATCGAAACTCACCATTCCATTGTCCATTCCTCCATATGGCGACTGATATCCCGCCTTTTCTGTGACTGTAAAACACAAAAATGATTCAATAAAAACATTTCTTTGATAATAACAATTATTATTCCATTTTCTTTGGTTAGTCTCGCGTTCCTCGAAATAAGTGAAGTTTTCTTGCTAAGCGTGATATGCCATTCTCATCGTTTTTCATATAAGTGATCGCCCATCGATATAAGTCATCGAATTTCGACCGTAATTCATTTATTTATTTTTTTACTCTGCACTAATCCTCCATATAAACTTTAATTGTGCCAAATTTCAAACTCCATCGTACACATATTTTTCGTAGATAGATATATATTTATACTCGAATAAAATAAAGCTGTTTTTGCTGTTAATGCTGTTTGCTAACTAACTTAAAGCCAACAGTAAGTGAACATTGCCAAAATTAGATATACATACATGGGTATTATTAACGAAAGAGCAACTAAATAGTATTTTAATTAAATCTACAGTATCTGCAGAACATAATAAACATTCAATTTCAACAAATAAAAAGAGGCGCTCATAGCCCAGTTGCACGCGGTGATTACAAACAATCACCGAGGGTAAGCAATGACGGCGTGGTCAGTACCTAGATGGGTAACCGCTGGTGGCATGTTACCATGAGCGTCTCCGCGATTCGGAGGTCACATGCAGTCAGTCCCGGTTTGTATCATACGATAACAGTCGTGAAGCTTAGTTGGAGGCCTTCGGGTGGCTTAACAACATCCAACGGCAAGATTTACGTAGCCACGACGTATTCTTGCCAGTACCCAACCCGCAATTGACCAGCGTGGGTATGTATGGCGTTAACCCTCTCCTCGGAGGGAGACTTGAGCCCAGCAGTGGGACATTATGGGTTGTTGATGATTGATGAAATAATACGTTAGCAGATCCACTTCTCAGTCAAGTAACAGTTAAAAAAACCGCGCCCACACGGGCCCGCATAAAATAAATTCACCACATATTGAGATTTAATAGTTCGGATAACAATTTAAAATATAACAATATAATCGCATTATACAAACCGTAGACGTGATAACAATACTATAATAATAAAAAAATTACACTCGCTCAATAAAACCGGGTTTAAAGCGGACAACAATTTGATGAACCCTTTATAAACACAATATGTAAAGGGTGTGTCACTAGTTGAATAATATTGATAATGTTGATATGTACATATGTAAAAAACACTATGATCCAAATACTTAAAAACTTCCGATAAAATTTATGGAGTTTAGCTTGTGTGTTTGATACATAATGTTTGGTATTCCGATATATAACGCACGCACTGTAAAGTTTCATCTGAATCATTTCAGTAGTTTAGACACTACGGATAAACATACACAGACGGCCAAACTATTACCTTTCCTTTTGGTTTTACCGTAGTCGAATAAAAGACAAACTCGACACACAACAAAAGTAGATTTCACCATCTACCCGCAAATTAAGCAAAGGCTTGGCGCGAATTATTCAAATTAATTCTATAATTGCGACCGTTAGTGTAGGGTAGATATTTATTAAACAAGAACATTAATTTCAGTTATGGAGGCTATCACGCTTTGTTTGCTGCCTACCGCCTTATGAAGTAATGAGAGTTCTCGCTGGGAGAGGGTTCCTTCTAAGGTATTGAGATAATTTTGGGATGCTGTCATGTCTATTTGCAGATTAATAAAGGGATAAGGTTGAAATTTAGGCGAAGAATAATAATAATACTTACAGTTACGGATAAGATAAATATAAAGTTTTTTTACAATTATCTATCATAGAATTATAAATAAACTTAGCTGTTAAGTCATGTCATATTAATGACCTCTTTGTGTTTGGTCTATGCATAAAATTACACTTCACAGTTTCTAGATTTACTTTTTACAATAAAATTACTTATTATTATTATTATAATTAACCTATAGCGGATGATTCCTTAAAATACGTTCCCTTAAAGTGCTTGTAATTTTTAGTGACACTGTTGGTGCAGTATCAGCGTATGTGAGCGCTGAGCTTGAGTTTTACAATCAAACTCACTTGGATTTATTCCACTGTTTTATTTTGTGTGTGAGTGAGTGAAGTGAGTTTGATACTAGAATGTATTGCAACAAGTTCCATCAAGTGCCGACAGTCGGAAAGTATCAATTACTGAGCTTGAGGTCCCGGTTTCGATTTCTGTGTCAGTTCAAACCTTGGTGTGATCTACAAATGTTTGTTTCGGAGGTTTCTCCGTTATAATATGTATTTACAAAAAAAGTGTATGTATGTATTGATATCTATATCTAGTACCCACAGTGTAAGCTTAGTTTGGGCCTAGATGCTGTTGTGTGACTGTGGTAGGTAATTTATTTACATAGGTTTATTCAATTGAACTTTCTCGTAATAAGTTTCTACATTATAAAGTGTATTATTTTCATCCCCCGGTGGCAACACTATCATTTTGAATAGCTGTCATCCACCCTTAACTGAACAATGACGTAATGAAATTACACAAAAGCAACCCCCGGTTCTGAGCAAATGTTTAATCCAAATCGTACCAGACAATAGTGCGTAGGGGAGTCAAATTGTTAGTTAAGAATAAAGTATTTTTTTAATAAATCTCTTTTTACTTTGTGTTCTGGCAGATGTAATTCTGTCATTTTTTTAATCTATGATATATGTATATACATATTTACAATTCTTAATTTCCTGAGACAATCTAATTTAAAGAAATCAGAACTGCAGTGATTACTTTATTTAAGCCGTTCAGAAGTTTGGTTGGTTATCAATGTACATTTAATGCATTTCAAATATTAACACTAGCTGAACTCCGCAGTGTTCCCGCGGTTGTTGTTGTACTTTATAAACAAAAACAACCGATAACACAGCGAAGCTAGTCTTAAAAAAGTAGCCTAAGTTCTCACCTTATATTATCACCTATTTATCAGAGAAAGTCGAGTCAAAATCGGTGCAGTTCTTCCAGACATTAGCCGAACAAACAGACATACAAAAATTTATTAGTGACGTCAATATTTTCATACGTATGCCTTAAGTGAAAAGCTGTTAATGTTAAATTACAAACTGATACTTCTGTTTTATTTATTTTTATAGACATGTGTGGAAAATGATAGAAGCAGAACCTGTAAGTGAACCTTCCGAACCCGATTTTTCAGAATTATATATATTTTGAAGTGCTTGATACGTGAAATCTATTTCTCTGAGCAAAAAAAAACAGTGATATAAATAAGTAAAATAAAGCAATATATCACCATCTCCATACCGGTCAAAAATCCTTGGGTGTACAAAATGATTATAATTAGCGTGTCGTAGGCATTGTGCTTACCCTCCGGACTTTGCTGGCGTGTAATTTGATTGTGTCGTGTAACATAGGGGTGGACAAAACCGGATTGTGAAGTGTACAGCGGCCGGCAACGGTATTGATGGCAAAATGACCTATGTGTGTTCATTGTTACATTATATGCCACTTTTAAGAAATTAATAAGAACATCATTAAACTTTTCCCTAAATTTATTTATGTTTCATGTTATGAGTTTTCTTCTTAGAATTTCCTTTTCATTCATCAGTTCATTTGTTATTCATTTTCTTTTCTATGCATGTCCTCTTACGCGCCATAATCTGTCTTTGCATTAGTCATCCATTACTTCCCAGATATAGGATATGTCCAAACATGTTGTGGCGACTTCCACATACAGCATCAACATATATATATCACGACGCCATCCACTGAAGATACACTGAACTACGGAGTAACGTAGTGCACGAAGAAGCTACCAATCTTGCATCGCGCAATAGAAGTTCTCGCGCCGATTAACATATATACAACTTCCCAACATCAACCGTTGGGCAGTGGCCCGCCAGGCATGATCACCTCGCCTGGTTGGAGGATCCTCCCTTTGTGTTGGAGGAGGAACATGTGGCCCGTTCCTCCACAGTGGTGACCCCGACGTGATTGGAAGCAGCCTTCGTAGGAGCAGATCAACAGCAGCTGCATCACCGCGCCACCATCACGTTCACTTCCACAGCAAGTCTCAGCCAGCCAGCAACCTCGGCCTCAACAGGGATACACCACATGCAGGAAGCGGACCGCTCCAGCCTGGTTTACCCCTACGGCCTCAACAGCGTCTAGGCACAGCACACTGCAACTACGGTCCATGTAAGCAGAGCATTTCTCTCCCGTATATGCAGCAGCCAGCCACCGTAGTGGCTCATCTCACCGCAGCACCGCGCAACGCATGCGATCCCGACTCACTGGGACGAGCGGCATTCTGTTCCGACTCACTGGAACTTGCGGCACTCAGTTCCGACTCACTGGAACTTGCGGCACTCAGTTCCGACTCGATGGAACTACTCACTCCTGGCACTGGTAAGCTCCACAACAGAGCACAGACAGCTGACTCATCCAGATATCGACCTCCGGTCTGGGAGGGGAGTGATGTGGCGACTACCACTCACAACTACAATGTGATGCGTAAAAAGCCAGGATAGCCCTTAATTTCCCTTGTAGTGTGTATTTTAGTAAATCTTATCTTTTTTTTCTATAAATTCAAAGGATAAAAGCTGATTATCGATTTTGAAGATACTTAATACTTAATGCAATCGAGACCGACCTAATTACAACAGATAGAATGATTTATGAAAAGTGTGTATAATATTATTAACCTTTTGTATCAAAAGTAGTTGGCAACTATTAATGAGGATGAAAAAAAGCGCCTGAAAGCTTCACTAGCTTGAGGCGCGTAGACCAACAGTATGACACGAAAACTATGTATTCGTTTTAAGAAATTATTGCTCTGTCAAGGGTCTCCTAAGGGAAAATCTTTTTAGCTTTGGTAGCCCCTTAAAACTAGAGAAATATTCTTATACACAAGATAGGATAATACATTACATAGGAGATATGTTCGTATGCACCTGCGTAAATAATAACAAAGTCATCTAAATGCAATAAGCAAAAGTATAACTATGTGGTTTATATAAAAAGATTAATTTTCAATTGTAACTGCAGGCAATCATTCATGTTCATAACTAATGCAATGAAGAATGGCAAGTTGCAATAACAGTGGATAAAAATTACATGCTTTGTAACAGGTATTGACGGTGGTGCAAGTTGATACTCAATAAAAAACAATTTATAAAATTATCCAACCTCTGGCAGACGCTCTAAATATATCACTAACTCAGCTAACGGTGATAACTGATACATCGAAGTCTGATGAGGAGTTTTTAATTTGCCTTATATATCATTAAAAATTAAAAATTCGCTTGTGACGAATTGTAGTTTAAAAAACTAACAAAACAAGCTTTTAAAAATTCGTTTACAAACAGGTGACGCTAATAAAAGCGTGTTAAAAATATTTACGTTTATGATTTTCTAAATACGGTAAGAGACCGCAGATCTTAGGGATGACACATTTCTAAAGGACTGTTCCTCCATCTCGTATGCTACTTTTTCTATTCTTTCTTTTGTAATTGCAGTCTTTAAAATATAGCTTGATCTCTGAATCCAGCAGTGGACTGCGATAGGCTGATGATGAAAATTACGAAACAACATTTTAGAAATTACGAAATTTCATATATTAAATGTATTCCACTTCATTTGTGATAAAACTGGCATGTATAAATAAAAATACAGGTGACACAAAATAAAATTAAAATTCAAAATCACTTTGTCGATCTCGTAGCCATCTGACACAGATGGACGCTGATCAAGCTATGTTTTAAAGACTACAGTCTTTTCGTAATTTTAATATAATTATTTAATATAATAATTTAGTAATTTTCGTAGGTAATTTAATTCCGTCTCGCTAAACCTTTATACCTCAGACCACACACCATTTCCGTGCAATCAATAAGATACGCCTTACGATGCAACGAAAAGCTATTGAAGAGTCATTGATTGAATGATTATAAGGCAACCGATGAAGCTTAATGTAAACTTGGACATGTGTTCTGAACAAAAGCAATACATAAATCATGAGGAATTAGCTAGTAGTTTGAGTACTTTATAAAGTTACTGCAGTATTTATTTAACAGTCTTCATTATATACATAAACAGTGAGAAATAATTTAAGCCTTTAATATTAGAACAGTCAGGTTATCTTTGCCGGCATGAAATACTCAGTTGCAATATTCTAATGGCAAAATAAAGTGATTACTTTGCTTGTAATAGCTTTTGCTGTGTTCTTAAATACGTTAAGCTGAATTCGTGGTAAGACATGGAAGTGACTAACAAGAACACGTGGAAACGCGAGCTATTTCAGTTGATCAGTAATTGATCTTGCGCGATAATGATGGCCAAATATATGATAAGAAAAATTAAGATAAACATCCACATCGTGAAGAAATAAATAGAAAACTAATAGTGTCATACGTTTTATAACAACCAAAGCTCAGAAATCATATTTATAACTGATAAAATGATAAACTGGTCTACCAGTTTACTTTAATTTTACAGTTAAAAACACTGTCCATTATATTTCAAGCAAATATTCCATGATTGCTTAAAAAAATATATCACAACATATTTTTACCAAGACCCTCGAAAAAGAACTAGTCTAGTTATAAATACCCTCAAGAATTACCAAATTAAATTGTGGGAATATTTACGCATCTAACCACCCATAAGTGTTGACATTAAAAATTGGACTGCCCTCAGTTACACATATTTAACACCGCGACATACGCACACTTATAACGGCACGCGTCCGACGCGTGCGTCTATATGTTAACACATTTAATTGCGATGCATGCTACAAATATTATATGGAGCAGATTGGGTGTTAATTTTGCATGGTTACTGGTTTTTATATCACTATAAGACAGCAAATTAGCTTACAGCTTGGTTAATTCTAAATGTTCACCATAAGTATCAAGTCATTTGAAACTGTCAATACAAAAAAGTCTTCAGATACTATTAAACATCTTTAAAAACCAAATACTATAGATATTATGGACCCATATCTGAAATCCTAAATTTTTAAGACTGTTTAGAAAGTGCTATTCTAAATTTCAGATCAAAGTTGAACATAGAAAAGTATAAAAAATACACATACAATAAACATACTGAAATATACGTATTATATAAGAGAAGGGGGTACGCCCCCTTCCCTTATTTATAAACTTAATTTAATTTGGAACGGTTCTGTGTTATTTCCAACTTTAAAGTTACAACCTTAAAGGTGAAAGTGACCTAAAACCGTTGCTTATATTGAAATACATTTTATAAATACGGTAGATAACTCTTTAAGTAATTTTTAACCGACTTCAAAAAAGGAGGAGGCTCTATGTTCCTCTGTAAGTATGTGCACTGTATGTACACTGTTTTTTTTTCATGTTTGTTAACCGTTTACTCCGTCATTAAGTAGAAAAATCAAAGGTGATCAGGTTTCACTGTTATGCGTTATTTTAATATAATTATTTTCGAAAAAGAAAAACACTTACATTATGTTTCATTGTTAGTCTCAGATAGATTAATATTCATATCGTTTTAATTTGACATAAATCAATCTTATTTTATATGTATTGATGGGTTAGTTAATATAAAAAATATGTTGTTAAAAATGTGCGATACATATGCATAAGATAGTAAAATTTGTAACAATAAGTTACATATTTTGTATTAAAATTTTTCATAAATAAAAAAATCTGACGAATAATAAAACATGGTATTGAAAATCTCCTCCTTACTTTTGTTTAGATATTGAAGCGATCGAATCTGCGGAGAAAAGCTAGTATTACTTCTACTACTTCAGCCAATTGCCGTCCACTGCTGAACGAAGGCCTCACCCAAAGAGCGCCAACCATCCCGTTTATGAGCAGTCCTCATCCATACACCGCCAAAAGCTAGTATACACATATAATCAAATTATAAAAGGTCTATATCTGTATATTGAACAAATTGAATAAAAAAATTAAGGTAGGAAATAAGTATTTAAATTTTTGAATTTTTGTCTTTATTTGTGTTTTTCCGGGCTGATCTAAGAGGAAAACAAATTTGAATGATATTTATTATTGTGGTAAACTTCACGTATATTTTATTTCAATCGGTTGAGAAAAAAAAAAGATTTTCGTTGAAGAAGTCAACGCTATAACAAACATGAAAAAAAATTGGTTTCTTATAAAAATCGACATAAATCAAAAATAAACTCATATACGTACTCGTACATGTACTAAAAATAATAATAAACAAGGGTGCAGGATATATCTCCCCTATACCTAACATAATCGTATAAAAAAAATTAATATCGGTCAAAATTTATCCCCGTGCTTACCCACCGTGAAACTATAGGGATGATTCATGACACACAGATTCATATCTAAGGGATGAAAATCGGCCGAGAGGGGTGGCTTATCCGGCACTTATCGAGTAGTTATTTTTTTAATTGCTCAACGAGATTTGTAGTGGCGTCAATGGCGAGTAATTGAGACGACAGATGGATAACCTTACCGAGATTTGGGGCACATTAATTTGTTATAATCTGTGATCACTTTGGCCTACATATAAACAATGCATCAGATAACTGTACAGATTGTTATATATATCAAGCTTTTTGACATTGAATAAAATACACCTCCGACTTAAAAGTCAACTCTTAGGAAACCCAGCTTCGGGTACTGTAAGGGGGCAAACCACGCTAAACAAACAGTACTGCAGAGAGAAAGTACACTTGAAAAAACCCTTTTCTTTTTTTTTTTACGTGTGGAAACCCCTCGGGCCTTCACCCCACCGGGGTTTGCGGCGGGGCGGTGTGTCGGAATCGAACCGACTAAAACCACACAGTGTGCCACTCTGCGCCTGAGACGGGAGGAATCCAGGAACCGCTTTCTTACGCCATCCGGAAAACATAAAAATATACACATATACACTTGAAAAAACCCTACACCAACCTGTTTGGCTCAAAAGCTACTTGTCATGGAGAAGCCAATTTATTTATTTATTTAATCAGCTGCTCACCGCACTTACGGTTTGCCCAACACGTACATCGAGCCAGTACAATAATAATCAATGTTAAAAAGAGGAATTAATGTCTATTACATACTAATATTACCTACCACTAAGGAAAAATAGGCAAAAATTTAAAAAATGTGGTATGGAATATGTCAATATCCGGGTACTGAGCAACCAGAGAGTTGAGCAGCATAACTGCCTGGCTCGTGGGAGCGTATTGTGCCGTACACGTCCGCACCTGCGGCGATTCAAGCGGTTATCTATTAAAAGCCAGGAGTCAAATCTTAAGATCTCTGTTTCAGGAACAAACCTACTATCCCTTCAAATATATTCCACTATTGTTACAACTTCAAACCCATAATAATAATTCAAACGCTTGCAAATCACTATGCAAGTGCGTTACTAACATAATGTCACGCAATACACAACAACAAACTAACCGCAGAAAGTCAACTATAAAAACTACATTGAAAATTCTACGTTGATATAGTAGGTGTTTGGGTATAATTTATCCATATCGACCGATTTTGAGGAAACTTTGACTAGCAGATAGCTGAAGTCATAAGTAGTAACTTAAGACTACTTTTTTAAAACTAACTTCGTAACTAAGTTGTTGTACCGCGAGTAACACTGCAGGTAATACTCAGCTAGTCTAGAAATATATAACAGCAATTTCGTTACCATCGAACAGGTTCTGCCTAGTTTGGCATCAGTAGGTGAGACGTGATGTGACGGTTATTGAGTGTGTGTGTTCAAATACTACTATTATTATATATTGACGATGAAAAACCTACTAACAAAAGAACTATTGCAAGAGACCTCCTATGTGGACCTCAAGTATCCTCGCCCACTCGGTGAAACACAGCACAAGCACTGTTTTACACCGGTTTTCTGTATCACTCCGGTTGAGTTGCCCCATTCGTACCGAAACGTGGCTCCCTAACGAGCAAAACATTCTTATTTATAATATTAGTTAGTATTGATAAAATATATTAGTATAGTGGTATTTCTGACATATCTGTATAGTGTCCGTATATCCCAAGAGCGCGGCGTGCATTTGTCGTTAATGTTACCAATATTGTCCACTGACTGACTACAGAGGGGAGCGCTCGGTGCTCTATTCATAGTAAGTGAAATAGTAGACAATTGTTCATCATTAAACCTTAAGTTTGTATGAACATTTTTATATTATCAGGATGTTTAGTAACGATAACACATTAAATTAAAAAAAAACACTAACGTATTTTGAATCACTTTTACCAGACTGTGTCAAAAACATCTGTTTTTCGACTGTAAGTGTGTATGTGTAGCTTAAATTTTTTGATGAGTTTTAGCGTTTGAAGTATCGGAAGATTCATCTTAGTTATGAAAATCACACTGGATACATAAAAATTTAAATCTTCGACATGTAACTTTCGATTTTTACGCAAATAAACTTTAATATTAATCCAAGTCTGTAATGGCATACAGGCTTTTTTTATATCCAGAAAATTATTTAATTAACGTCAGTCAAGCAGCAAGCGGAAAACTAAACTAAAAGTAAGTCAAACTAGTATTTCAATACAACTACTTTTCAACCTTACGATCAAATTATTGATCATAATGTTATCACTAAATGATTAAACAATTAAAACAAAATGTAACTATTAAATAAATATTAGAGTTCAAACTGTGTGTCGCTCGACTAAAGTTACAAGACTATGAATACCGCCATGGTTCACAGATCCGCATCTAATGTGATTAATCGATCAAATTTAACGCTACCCACTTTTGTGCTTCACTGTACTCTACGATTAGGGTTATAGAAAAAAACAGTAAAACGGGACCAAAATGATGGATTAGATTAATTACACTTATCATCATAATCCTTATCACTATTTTAGAACATCCACAGAACATAAATCTCTCGAAATAATTGCCAGAAGACTTTAATAAGAGATCTCCTTTAATCACAAGAGATGGATAAAGATTTATATTTATTTACAGAACATGTATCACTTGGTTGACTTCACGGAGAGTACAAACAGACCGTTTCCACAGACGTGTTACCCATGCTATCGGAAAACCTAAGCAATAATTTTTATTATATACTTTTCCCTATTTGTAACATGATTAGAACAGTCTGTACATTTTCAAATGGTGCTTGAAAAGGCAAACCTGTGTCATAGGCAATTCTATTTTCTTCCCCCTTCCCCTAATTTGGACGGAGGGGACTCACACAGAAAAACGGCATTACGCTATACTTCTGTTGCTTTTCACCGAGCGAATGAGGCTATCGAAGACATAACAAACCCTCCTTTGACGGCAGCAGTAATTGCCAATCAGGTAACCTGGTTCAAGTCATCAATTCATCCAAATTCTCTACCTAACGCCTACCGAATCAGCATCTACTCCAGCGCCCTTCAACCCCCGTTTTTCTGACACAAATAAAATCAGTAAATTCATTATCTACAGCATCATCCCTCTTATTTACGTAGAATAAACAGAGAGTGCAAACACGTTTGTCCTACAAACACTGGTTGTTTTTTTATAGGATTATTTTGTTTGAACTTGTTTAATGGTAGTTGTATAACGGTTGAGTGGACTAGGGAGCACTTGGAGTGATATTCTAGACATTTGCCAACGTATTTTCTTTTTAGCGACTTTTAAAAATGGAGGAGGCTTTCAATTCGTCGGCATCTTTTGAAAAGACCTCCTGCGTTGCGAGGGACTTCAGAAATTTACATGAAACTGACACAAACAACACCTAGCCTCAAAACAACTATTAACTTCTTTTTGGATCACGCAAAATGTTATGTGAGGATGGGACCCACAACACTTCAGTACAGTAGAAAACGGCCAGTCGACCGCCTTAACCACTATGCCATCAGTACAGTCAAAGTCAACATTGAGTCTCGGCATAACCATAGCAGACGTCTAAAAGTATTTTAGTTACATTTTAAATGATTAGTAAATCGTCTAATTGTCTAATAAATCGTCTAATTTCCATATTCAAAGACACATAGTAATCCTTATAAGAATAAAATAAATAAGTATTAGTTACAAACCTTTTATTTATGTAAATCGTGCAAGAATCAACTCTTGCGCATCATGATCTCATGCCCAATAAAAAAAACACTACCTGAGTAATACTGGATGTAATTTTCATATAGTCTAGATCTTATAGAAGATGATATAAGGTTTAAAATGGTTTAAACTTTCTTTTGCACATTATTAAATGAAGTCGCTTCTCTTGTCTGTTCGCTTAGATCTTTTAAACTTTTCAACATATTTCAATTTAGTTTACAACAATAGATACAGTGATTCAAAAGGAAGGTTTATATGTGTAATACATGCATATTATAATTGAGGAAATTCGAGAATTTCGAAGACTTCTGTGCGAAGTCGCGCCGCACCAACAGAGATAAGTAAAACATTATAACATTACAATACCGTCTGTCCCTATAAGCTGCTGTGGTCAGTTCTGTTAAAAACCTACTGTTGAACCAGAGGTATTTGGCTCACTTTGAAAACCTTACACATCAGCACAAGTCAGTGTTTTCTATCAGTATAGACCACGACTTTCATTCTAGATTCTGCAGAATTTTTAACTTTGGGTTTGCGTAGTCACATTGTAAACAACTATGTTATTCATCAAAAATCAAAGTAAGTTCACTCCAAATGTCACTGAAATCGGTGAAGCAGTTTAGTCATTAAAGCGGAAATGATAGACAGAGTTACTTTCAAAATAATAATATTATAGTATAAGACAATCCATGTTTTGAAACATTATCTTCTTACGATAAAAAATACAACACCTAAAGCGGCAAACAAGCATACTGCACAATTACTTTATGTTAGCTGAAGTTAATTCGCTGGACCGATTTTTATGAAACTTTGTGTGCATATCGGGTAGGTCTGAGAATCGGGCAACATCTATTTTTCATACCCCTAAATGATATAGGTGACCCACTCCTATTTTTTTAAGGCTTTACGCTGTCTTTTAGCTTAGATCTTTTAAACTAATCAATGGATTCTAATGCAGTTTTTAGCAATAGATAGGAGTTATTCAAGAGAAAAGATATAGATTTAATACAGGCATGTTATAGTACCAACGGGAAATTCAAGATTTTCCATGAACCAAGAAAAATAAAATGTAAGTGTCAAGTAGAAAAACTGTTTAATGACCTTAAATAGATGTAGTACCTAAAGGCTACGTGTGAAAACACAGATAGATCTCGACGCTCGCCTTATTTAGCAGAAGACTCAATTACAAATGTTAGCGTTGACATGTTTATAATACTTCTAAAATATTATCCGATACGTTTAAATGAGTAATTCTGGTATAAATGTATAAATACAGCATTCGAGGTGTTGTTTCCTTAGTGAGTGCGAGACCGGAGGCCCAATGATGCAGAAACATCATTGGGCCGCCATGGTGTGGGTCACCAAGCTTCGTTGTAGCATTGTTTGCATTCGCAATGAATACAGTAACCTTAGATTCTGCTTATGCTTTCCACCAGGCTGAGTAGAGTCACTTTGGCAGGCCCATACATAAGAAAAACAAATATATTTATATTATATATTTTCTTTATATTTCGTAAATCTAACACACAACGCCACCTAGCCCCTAACTAAGCATAGCTTGTGTTATGGATACTAGACAACTGATATAAATACTTATATACTTTTTTTGAAAATAAATACATAATTATACATCATCATCATCATCATCATCAGCCTATCGCAGTCCACTGCTAGACATAGGCCTCTGCAATGTATTATAAATAGAAACACCCAAACTCCGAAACGAATATTTGCAGACCATACAAACATTTGATCCGATCCGTGAATCGAACCCGAGACCTCAAGCACAGCAAACGCATACGCTACCGCTGCGCCACAGAGGCTAATACTATAAATATATAATTAGTTTTATATGTACTTATTCTAATATAAACAGTAAACCTGATACCCGTTATCATAAAGGGGACGCCCAATCATTTGCATCGTATTACAATTTTGTCATTGATCTGTTTTTAAACGTTGATAAAGAACTATAGTGATGAGTTAGCTCAAATGTATGATTGCAATAACATTCGATGTTCGAAGACCACCCTAGGTCTTCTGAGAATCATAATACTTAACATATCCAACATTATCGTCAACGAATGAATGGCTTATATTCATAAGCACCACATGCACTTGCATGTCGTAAGTACTTACCATCTAGTGAAACGTCAGCTATTGCTCTTGAAAAAAAATAACAATAACGTTAATTCATCGACAACACATATTGTCCCACTGCTGGACTCGTGTCCCCTCTTAGGAGAGGGTTAAGGCTCCTGTAGTAGATCTACATGGAATTCAATATAGCTCTACAACCAAGAGATTATATTTTATTTCGGAAAAGATTTCCAAAAAGAAATTTTCGTTACATATACCAATTATAATTCATATCAATACAAATTTATCCATTTTTATTTCAACGATACAATAATCTTTTAACGAAATCGATTCGAGAGCCGACCAAAAACATTGGTGTTATAAAAAAAAAATCCACACTCATGGAAAGTAAATCATTATCAACGTTTAAAACTTTAACTTATATAAAAACGTTTAGCAACGCGTCATAACCTAATTTACAATATACATGTATTTGATCAGCTGCGCTTGGGTCGAACCCGTATTGGTGCTAGCGCCGACCAATCAGCACGTGTCGAGTGCGTATTCGAATTTCGAAATTTTTATTTAATTAGTTTATTACACGAATGAGAAACGCAACAAGTTCTTATGAGTTAGTAACCGTTTGACGAGGTATCACCTGCGGTTATGGGCTCTGTTCCGCTTCAAACAGGCATAGCGTCGTGTTAGAGGTCTTCCGCAATTAATAATTTATCTTTTACGAAAATACAAATAGATAGTTTTAGAAATCAGAGGTTTAAGACAAACAAAAAAAGCTGTATGTCCCATTAATAAAAATAATATTCTTTTGAAGGAATTTTTGGAATATTTAATGTAAAAGAAATGTAGTAAAACTATAATTTTATAGATGTTCTACTTTTATTAACCGTACTGTTTTAGTTAAAGTAGTAGCCATCACTAAAGGCGGACCTTCTCATTATAATGGCGACTTCAACACGCTTAGAAACAAAAACATAGATCAGCGCCCTCTAACCAAAACACACCAGACTACGTAGTAACTGCTAGTCTTGTATCGCGATATGAAAAGTTCTTGCACCATTACAACATAACCGTTGGACCAGGTCGCCAGACATGATCACCTTTTTTTTTCTTTTTTGTGTGGAAATCTCCTCGGATTCCACCCTAAAAACCGCACACCATCTCGGGTACTAGAAGCCGAGGAACCAGGTGTACCCTCGGAAGGAGATCCCTGGAAAGAAATGATCACCTGATCGGTGGGTCGGCGGTGTGTGAAGGATGCGACAATTTACTCGCTCTTCTACATACTCGTTTATATATAGTTTAAAATGTATACGATTCATAATTAATTAATATTTAATTACTAGAATAATTACAATGTAAAGGTTCACGCAAGGTCGAATATCATAAACAGGTGAAGCTATTTAGTAATTTAAACGAAATTAGATTGGGAAGGAGACATTCTTACTTACGGGATAATTAAGAGTTTAATTAAATAACAGGTAGATAAGTGACTAAAACTGCATGGCGTAGGATGCCTGTGGCCTGGCAGTTTCTTTTTTCACTGAGTGTTGTGAGTTCGATCCTAACATAGAATAATCATCATCATCATCAGCCTATCGCAGTCCACAGCTGGACATAGACTTCTTGACCCTATATCGATCCTCGACTTCAACAATACTTTCCGCGCAACGCAGTATATATTCTTAATGAGGGCGTTATCTTTGTGATAGTATTAGACCTGCTCCACTAGCCAAGATGACAGTCTACAAAAGTAAACAACAATAGCAAACTAACAAATATGAAACATAATATTAGTGAATAATACAAGAGAATACAGGCGATAGATTGTAGAAAGAGTTTCGACGCGAAACACTTGCATCTTGGCTAAGGGGCTGAGCAGATGACTTGTGGACTATTGGTGGACCTATTGGTCCGGGAATATATTCGACTTTCAAACCTTTAAGAAAAGAACGTACTCCGCCTTCGTCGCCGTGACGCCTCTGGTGTTGCGGGTGTCCATGGGCCGATATAATCGCTTATTATCAGGTGATACGTCTGCTCGTTTGCTATCCCATAAAAAGATAGATTTTACATTTATCTGTTTTTAGACTTTTACGACTTTATAACTGCACCTAGTTTTTACTATACAGCGGGACTAATTCGCGATAAAATTTTATAAATGTTACGATACCTTCTATTGCCCGACTTTTCGAACGGGCTCGGTTCGAAACGTCGGGAAATAAAATATATTGTAATTTTAAATGATTTTATTTCATAAATAGCCAACCCCAAAGAAACCACGATGAACAACAATACTATGTACTTTATTGTTAATATCAATAAATCATAATTATTACTTGAATCGCATGTTATAGATAACCCAGGGTTACTACGCGTTTTACATGACATCTTGTGTCAGCTGTCAGCTGATAAGGGAAAATGCTTTGTCTATTATTCGCGGTATGTGACGTCAGGGGCGAAACTGCATAGATTATAAATACTAGATACTGGTGAATTGCATTCCTATATAAAATTAAATGGTTTAATGAAATAAAAAAGAAATATAGGCGTCCTAAGTGTAGCTGAAGATATTCAAATTTGTGAGGTTTGAAGGGTTATCCTAGCATCTATCGAACCGATATAGAACCGTTCGCACGACCGACTGCACGGTGGGCCTAGTCGTTTAAGCGGTCGCGCCGCTTTCTACTGCGCCAAGTGCTGTGGGTTCAAATCCCAAAGCTGTGTCCGTTTCATGGATAATAATATAATAATAATAAATATTTCGGACATCTAACACACAACGCCATCTAGTCCCAAACTAAGCAGAGCTTGTATTATGGATACTAAACAACTGATATAAATACATATATACTTTTTTTTTTGTAAATACATACATATCCTACATAGAAAACACCCAAACTCCGAAACAAACATTCGTAGATCATACAAACATTTGATCCGACTCGGATGTTTGTAAAGTCCTCTGCGACAAGTGTCTAGTTTGAAATTGGCTATTTATGTTTTTAAAAACAAAATCAACGTCAACAAAGTATATGAAGCCAGTTAAGCCTCAGATCGTGTCAAACATACATGCAATATTTTGACTCAGCCGGTCGACTGCCTCTGTGGTGCAGCGGCAGGGTACGTGACTGCTGTTCTTGAGGTCTCAGGTTCGATTCCCGGGTCGTATCAAATGTTTGTATGATCTACAAGTGTTTGTTTGGGTGTTTTCTATGTATGATATGTAAGTATTTACAAAAAAAAGGTATATATATGTATTTAGATCAGTTTTCTAGTACCCCATAATACAAGTTCTGCTTAGTTTGAAACTAGATGGCGTTGTTCATTAGATGTCCGAAATGTTTATTTATCATTATTATTTATTTATTTATAGTCGGGTAAACCAGTGCAGATTTTCAAACAAGTGATTACTTGAATAATTAAACTACATTTTCATCAGTTGGGCTGCTCCGACTCGAGCATCTGTACTCTTACAAATTAAACTAATAATTGAAGGAACAAAACAATATAATTTGTAACACAAAGTCTGACGCATGTCATTTAACTGATAGCGGGTTCGAAGCCCGACTGATAACGATTCAATTATACAACATTTTATATCATATCTACATGTTCATTTTAAATAATTGCATGTCTTTATCAATCAAAAAGAAATAAACATACATGTTACATTAATAATAAATTAATTATATATGATAAAAGAAAAAAGATAGCTAGTATAGAAGACTAGATCTGCCCGCTTATTTGTCGGTTATCGCGACAAAATTCCTACGTGCTTCTCCATGGTTCAATCTATATCTACCTGAAATTCATCCACATCGGTTCAACGGTTTCGACTTGATAACGTAACAGGCAGGTTGATAAACAGTTATTTTCGAATTTATAATATTTCTATGGATCCTGTATTCATAACGTCCAGGTCTGGGCAGTTTTGAAAATATTTTCTTTTCAGAATTTATATTCAAATCAAGTACAAAAAATACTACACACTAACAGATGGACAGTGGAAACTGAATATTAGGGAACGGAACGCGATAAAAAAGAGAAAACGAGAAATCTTCTTCAATACCATGAGCAAGGTAATGATTGGTGTCAAAAACCCCTAGAGTTCAAAAGCTTGTGAAATGGCAAACATCCTATAGTTCGACCACAGAGTCGAAAGAACACATGACACCCGTCCAAATATGATTAATAGCTAACGTGTAACTTCACAATAGGATACGTGACTTACCGTATTTGGTCAGGTTATATCTACAGGTTGACTATAAATTAACAGTAATAAAAATCAATAAGATTATATACCGGCCTATCGATCTCGTTTAGTGGTTAGTGGTATTCACTGCTAAGCCAATGTTCCTACCAGTAAAATAAATTGTGGGATAATCAGGGTCATTTTTATATTTTTAATCCCATTTTTTGAACTTAGGATTTTTCTCCCATCTCCTCCATGAATAGTTAAAGATTTTAAACATTATAAGAAAGTGATACATGTCTTCAAAGTAATGAAAGTAATTAATGTAGCAAGCTGTGGCGAGTTTTATATACATCTATAAGACGCCAAACAAACAAAGTTTGATCTGATACTGACGTGTGGTCTCCACCGAGTAGTCTAGCAATCGTACATTAACAAGCAAAGTTCATGATTTTTTTCAAGTTGTGACACTTTACCCACAACGACAAAACGTTTAGTTTTTAAATAATGCGTTTTTTTTCCTCTTAACTTTAAGAGCATTCTGTACATATGTCAGTGGTACAAGACTAACTCAATGTAACATAGTAATGCCAATGCGACATTAATTCATACAGGTACTGTATGCATCGTGTCGTGTGGTATAAGTCATAAGCGCACGCGATGTCTTCAAGCGACAGATACTTGAAGGTATCTACGTGTCTTCATTTTAGAAAAATTGTAGGTTATAAGAAAAATTACAGAATGTTCTGGAATTAAGACCAAGTTTGGCACCTATTAGTTTATATAATTACAATCATGTGAAATGTAAGCAGCGGCAAATTTAAGATCTACTACTAAGTCAGAAGACAAACGGGAAAAGAAAACCACAATGAACCAGCATCACTGGCTTTTAAGTGTCATTTAGTGTTGGTGTTTTGTTTATTTATCAATAGTATAGCAAAAGAGTAAAATAAAAAAAAAATGTTGAAATGCATTTTTGAATAAACACGTGTTAAATAATTAAGAAGAGTCGCTCGAACAAAACTTCACAGTCCTTGAAAAGAAACAAAAAAAATGCTTTTCACCGGTTCGACAGTCAAGCTGTGGCTTTACTCCAGTCAAGTCTTAACCTGTGTGCCGAAAAATGGTTCTCCTAAAACTGTGGCGACTTCCACATACAGCTCAATAGTAAAAACATACTACATCGTCATCTATCGAAGATATATCGAAGTACGGATTAACGAACAATACGGAGTAACTACTAATCCTGAAACGAGATATAGAGGTAATCTCGCCGATTATATACAATATAACAACATCAACCGCCGTGGGCCGTGGCCTGTCAGACATGATCACCTAGCCTAGTCGGAGGATCCTCCCTTAGTGTTAGAGGGACGTGACACTCGTTAATTCACAAAACGTTAAAATTTTCTTCCTTCCCCCCCTTCGCCGCATTGTGGATGGTTAAAATACACATTTTTCTACAATTGATATATTTGCGCTTACTGTCAATTTAAAACACAGGCCATTAAACTTGGCAATCTATGAATTAGTTGTAGTAAATTAATTTAAATTCGCTCAGCCTATTGCCGCTTACTGCTGGAAAAAAGGCTTCCCCCAGGGAGCGTCGGATGACCCGGTCTTGGGCTGTTTGCATCCCTCATTCGCATTTGCATCCCTATTATTGGTTAACCATATTTAACTGATTTTCACTTACTGCTAAGATGTTTTTGTTTTCATGGTACATATTGTTTTTGCTGTAAATCTAATTAATTTTTACTGAGTAACATGACCTTTTTTTGGTAATATGTGAGCAATAGTGTTGGTTACATGTTCATAAATTTTGTCATACATTGTATCTAGTTATAATCGAACATGTATCTGTTTTTGTTCCAATAAATAAAATTAATTAAAAATTTATAGTCGAAGAGAATGTAAACCATATCTCTATAGATCAGATATTAAATCAATTTTGCTCTTCAGGCAAAATTCACAGCGCGCCGTTTAACGCTACCTCTTATAGCACACACCACGCTTCAGTAACGGGCACAATCATAATCTAAACCTAATACGGCTAGATAGTTCAATGACAACAGAACTGATTGATCTCTGCATTGAAACATTTAACACATACAAACTTTTATTTACGACACTCCGATATAAAAAAATGTTCTCACGATTATCAAATAGAAGTGACTAACTCACGAAGGAGAATTAACGTAATTCATGAGATTGGTACCTTTGAATTCCTCTAGAACCAAACCTCTAGAGAATTAAAACCTCTCTGTGTGACATTTTATAGAGGAACACGATAGGAAATCGTTTTTTTTCATAAAAATAGGATCTAAAAACTGTATATTTGGTAGATATGAGAACATAGAGCTACACGGTAGGTAGCTACGCAGCCCCTCAAAGTATAAGTACAAATGGGCCTACGCATTACACTTTTATGACACATAATGTATGTATTCATGTGTGAGTGAAATTGTGAATGTTTTGCATTAATGCGTTAGTTCGTAGTGACAGACAATTGTTTTGTATGTAAGTATAAAATGTCCATGTGTGAGGACCCCATTTACATTCGATTTCCAAACTTTTTACGTGTCGTTCTACCCAAAATTCTTAAAAAGTACTTCGTACGATGTATGTAGGTATTCCATATCATCACGCTAGTCTAAAAATCAATTTCCCCAATATATTTTCTTGCCGATCGCAGTTTTAACGTCCGCGTTTCTCGTTAAATTGATTTATAATCGCCAGACATCATCTATTTGAGGCCGAGAATATAATATTGGTTATTTTGGTTACCTTACGTTTTTGTTAATGTGTAATTTTGCTATCTCTCTCACCTATAAGTTGGATGATAGATTTGTTTATATTTTGTTTGAGAAATTTCAGTTTGGTACATTTGATGGGGGATTTGTTATGGTCTTACGTAGTTAGGTACACTTCTGACGTGTATTGATGAAGAGTAAATATCTGTTTGGTGTAAAAAAAAATTTTTTACACATTACATATATTTGTAACCGAGAAAAATTAACTTTTTTTTCTCGTGTACTCACCGCTCTACACAGTAAAAGGCGGAAAACCGACCCACCTTAGAAGACAGCCCTTGGCCGCACCTGGGTGTCACCGGTCTCGGGTCACCTACAGCGGCCAAGTCTTCCCCAGATGTGGCCACAAACGACCCTTACGCGACGATTGAAGAGCTAGCGGCCTCTACCGCGTCCCCTTCGTCGCCTCCTTCAAGCGGGATTGGCCCTTTCCCGATTCCGTTCTGCGGACTCCTGAAGCATAACGTCCTCACAAAAGGAGACCGCGGCTTCCCACCTCTCACTACTCGCCAACATTGCCTCAATCAATGCTGGCGGTGAATATAGAAGTACTTACAATTAACAAATCTTGGGATTTTAATTGTCAAGTTAAGTTTGCACCTCGCGAAAAAACAAACAAACTCAAAACTTCTGTCTGCCTTATAGCAACCCATAGATATTCCTAACCAATAACTCCCTATAAATCACTATGCAACACAAAGGCTAAGAATTGAAGAAATCCAAAAGGGTATCTTTAATCATCTTGACTACCAAGGGTATTGCAAAAAAACAACCAATCCATTTGAAGTGCTTTAAGTATTTCAAAATCGACTCCCTAGAAAAACGCAGAAACTCATCTGATTTGCTATTTTTATTTAAACTTAATTAATACTTAACAGCAATATTGATTGCCCAAATCTGCTTTCAAAGTTGAAGTTTACTATCCCTCATCAGTATCCTAGAAAACCTGTTATGTTTCTACATCCACCTTTTCAAAGGACAGTTTTAGGTTCCAACTCTCCTATTTTACAGCTTAGTAAGTATATACAATCACTACAGTAGTCAGATAGATATATTTGGCACAACACTTCAATGATTTAAGAACCAAGTCCACACTCTTACTGACGATTAACATGTAGCAATTAATTGATGTTCTTAAAGATATTTATTTCCTTACTCTTTAGACAACCTCTATAATATATACTGAGTATTTTTTTCTTAATTCTGTTAAACTTATGCATTGTCTACCTACATGAATTGTATACTTAGATTAAAACTTCTATTTTGTACTTACGTATGTTTTAATGTAATAACTATTGGTAAACCATTAAATAAATAACCAAAGATAATATAAGCACGCTCATGCAATGGTGACATGCCTACCTGAGTTGACTGGCCTCATCTTTCAGACAGCTCAAGGCTGCTAGTGCAAACAAGTTCTAGAGTTTGACAGCAAGCCTGGCACGTAAAACTGAGTCTCTGGAACAATACCCCGCAGTTGAGGGGCCTTACTAACGATAGAGGTACCTATAAAGGATTTTTTTTTCAAAGATCTTATAAAGAAGAAGCTTAATACCATCAGTGGACTATTAAAAATGGTAATTGAATTTTAAATGTAAATACTGTGTACAACCATAGATGTTAGGTAACAGATAAATACAACACTAAGGTGGAAAACTAGTATACATATATATAAACCTTTTTTTAATAAACTCAGTTATAACATTACTTAAAATAGATTGTCACATATAGGAACAATTTTCAAGATTTAGCAAATAAAATGTGTTAATTGATTGATGTAATGAGTCACGGGTGCACTAAAATATACCTAATGGTAGTTTCTAGGTCAGATGGGACTATTCGAACCGTTTTATGGCTATTTGTATCACTGTATTTTATCGTTTTGTTGTCGGTGATTTTTGTGCTGATGATATCATTGTTGAGAACCAACGTTAGGTGTGAAGACTGATGTAATATATGATAGAAGAGCTGTGGTGACTTCCACATACAGTTCAATAGAATAACAAACTGCAGCGCCATCTACCGGCGACACACTGAACTACGGAGTAGTGTACTACACAACACTATTAATTCTGAATCGCACAAAAGAAGTTCTCGCGCTGATTACCATGTATACAACTTCCCAACATCAACCGTTGGGACGTGGCTTGCTGGGCATGATCATCTCGTCTGGTCGGAGGATCCTCCTTATGCATTGGAGGGACATGACACCCGTTCCTCTACAAAGCCAAACCTTCAGCACATATAAGAACAAAGGAATATGTGTTAATCAGCCACGCAGAAAACAATAAATGATTAGAAGTGCAAAAAGGTTACGTAAAAAATTTTGAAGGAAGACAAGGTTTGAGGAGGGCTTTGATGATATTGCAGCACAACACCAGTTGTTGTGGGGAGCCTTGGGAGAGGTCTATGGTCAGTAAATAGATACAAGATATAAAAGAATATTTAATAAAATAAAATATATACATAAAATGTAACAAAAAATATTAGAAAAAAAACAAAAAAAGGATTTATAAGGTCACAGTAGCCTGTGCTATGGTACTTTACGCTTTTCAGCACTGATTGACTGCCCCTGTGGCGCAGTGTTAGCATATGCGACTGCTGTGCTTGAGGTATCGGGATTCGATTCCAGGGTCGGACCAAATGTTTGTGTATGAACTGCTTGGGACTAGATGGCTTTGAGAGTATGAGATGTCTGAAATATTAATTACTAGATATTGTGCGCGGCTTCGCCGGCGAGTTTGTCTGTTATCGCAGCAAAAAGTAGCCTATGTCCTTCCTCAATAATCAAAGTATCTCCATACCAAATTTAATTGAAATCGGTGTAGCGGTTTGGCCGTGACAGCAGGACAGACAGACTTACTTTCACATTTATAATATAAGTATGGATTATTATTTCTTATGGACCCTCTTGACGAGATTGTTACTATGTTAACCAGGCTGATGGTAAATACTTACATATATATTTCTTAAAAAGCTTTTTCCCGCAGCTTTACTTGCACAGAAGTACATATTTTCATACCCTATTTTACGCCCTTAGGGATGGTATTTCCGAAATTCCTTTCTTAATACTCACTTTATATTACGAACATACATGCACGCCATACCAGGATTCTAGGTTCAGCGGTTTGGTCTGTGGGTTGGTCTGTGGGTATCTTAGTCAGTCGGTCACCTTCCTCTTTTTTAGATACATATATTTTATAGGTCAGTTAAATCCACAGAGCAAACTGTGATCTTCACACAATTTATTTGTGCTGGGTAAGAGTTGAATTCAAATCAAAGAATTGGAATATTACCACACAACCGATTTTTAAGTCCCATCTTTTAAATACATATTTTTTTCAATCTAGGACGGTCCATACTGTAAAGACTTTTGTTTTTTTTTTACATAGTCAACAACACAAATAATTTAACCCCATTTCCAACTCTATGCTCATGCTATAAAGTTAAATATTGAATATTACACAGCACTGTTTGTTTTACAAGTATATTTTATTTAGACAGATGTTTAGAACTAATAAGTAATACTAAATCTACATACGAATTTAGACACGGTTCTTTATGTATGTACTGTGGGTACATATTATTGAAGAAAATGGTTTTTGTTGGAGACTAGTGATAATTTTTCTATACCTGACTGTATAAATTCAACCATTTCTTTTTATATCTAATATACTCAACTTGATCTCTCCATTTTTAACTTTACATATGATGATAAACCAAAACATATGCTCGAATTTTATGGTTTTACATCATTTTCGGTATTATTTTTAAGTTTGCAGCATAAAACTTATAACATTCTTTCATTCAACACTTATTTTACACATAATTATCATCATCATCATCATCATCATCAGCCTGTCCCAGTCCACTGCTGGACATAGGCCTCTCCAATTTCACTCCACTTAGTTCGATCTATGGCTTCTCGCATCCAGCTCCATAAGTATCAAGCATTTCAAATAGGATAGGCCTGCATGGGCTATATTTGCTTATAAAGGGGAAATAAATGTTATCAACACATATTAAAACATCCATTAGTATGTTATTATATTGAGAATAAAAAGGGGTACTTTATTTGTGTGCATTATCATTTCATATTGTTTCTTTATTTAATAGCGAGTGATTATGGTCACATAGAACAGCACCAGTGACATGTGAGTGTATGATATAGCTAAAGCACAATATGGAATGGTCCTAAATAAACTTATCAGTATTAAATTTCGACGAATAGACTAAACTGAAAAAAAAATTACTAGTAAAAAATGGATTTAACCTTCTTAATAATCATAATTTGAATATTTAACAAATTAAGAGTTTATTAACCCTAAAATTAAGAATATGTATTTCATAATCATTATAACAATTATTTATCTGACGGCGAACTAGGCATATCTTGTGATATGGTAACCAGACTGCTGATAAAAACACTTATATTATAAAGAGGAAAGATTGATTGACTGTTTGTATTGAATAAACTCGGCAAGTACTGAACCGATTCGAAAAATTCTTTCACCTTTAGAAAGATTTTTATATGCTATATTACATTTTCAAAAAGTTAGGGATCTGTATGAACACTTCAATACCCAATGTGTAAAAAAAGTACCCAAAAAATGCCCTATATTGCACATACTGCGGGAAGTATAAACGATTGAGCAAAATAATATCATACGATTTTATAGAGTACATCAATATCCACAAAAACATTTTTGGGTCTATGTCTAGCCGTGCGAAGCCGGATCTGGCTGCTAGTATTGTATATTATGGTGGCTAGTTTCATGAGCAGTTTTAACAGAACTGCTGATTCTAACAGAACTGTAACCTCTGTGCAACTAGTGTTCTAGATTTCAACATCCCCTAAGGTTGGGCTGATAGAGAATCCCCAAGGCATTAAATCTGCCGCCGTACATTAATTTGTTATTAAAAAACTGTAAATAAATTACACTCAGAACCAAACTTAATGCCCAATTATTTATCCTACACATACCATTTCTAGAGATCATGGCTTTGATTCCATATCAATTCAATTTGGATTCTATGTTTAATATAAATATTTTGAATCAGTATTGGAAATATTAATTATACAGTCACACCTGTAATGGATCCCAATTCTCTAGTTTTATGGGTAGTAAGATGTGCATCAATTTACATATATAAACTTCTGAACTGTTTTATAGTTATTGTAAGATTCTAGTAAGTTATGAACCAGGTAATTGTGAGGTTACCTTATTGATTTCTAAGCAATGTACTTCATAGTAGAATCAAAGTCACCATACTTAATGCAACAATGCAGCATGGTGACCCTTGGCATGGTGTGAGGCTGATCTCATAGAGTTAGATTTAGCGTAGTAACTTATTGACGGGTTTTGGTACCAAGCGATAGTTTTAAAGTTATATATTTTTTTATGATGTATGTGTCAAATAAATCTCCCCATTGAGACAGAACCTTGTAAATATATAGTACTTAGATTTTAATAGTGTATGCTCCCATAAAAGTTAGTACCTGGTTGACTGAGTATTGCTGCATTTTTTTTGGTAAATGTTTTAAAAAGTAATCACCCCAAAACCAAGCATAATAAATTTCATGAAAACCACTAGAGCCATTTCCGAGATTCAGTTTATATATTATACAAGAATAACTGGAATTAGATACTTATTATCAAGTAGATTTTTTTATGTATGTAAGGTATATGTTTTCTGTACCTCTGACATTAATGTATTAAAAAATTTATAACAACCAGTTATAGGTTGGTCAATGTGATCATATTTGTCTAAAGCAGTTTAGTGGTAGTATTTGGGGTATAATATCACTAAATTCTTGTAGATTGCAAAACCAAATAAGACTCATAACATGTCTGCAGTCTACTATCTATGGTCTATGAGCTATTTCTATAAAAAACCCTTATTTTCAATATAGTTCTGTTACTAAATAAGATTTATTTCTTATAGTCTAATTTCTCATATAATTCTTATAGGATTTCAATAGTGGTCCTTGTCAATATAATAGATCTAGAATAACTTCAAAATGAGAATCCTTAAATAAAAAGACTGTGAAATAATATGCATATATTTGATTGGTATGTAGTAAAGAAGTATATATTAAGAATTTCAAATAGATTTTTCTGGTTTACTAGTAAATAGGTAAAAAAAAATTAAGGATGCATTCCAACTCCATCAAGGTTAGGTTATGTAGCATAAATTAAAAAAGTGAAATACTTTTTATGACCCTAGTAGCCAATAACAACAAATTACAATATAAAAAAACAATCAAAAAGAATGGTAATTGAATACCTATTGATCTGATCTTCAAAATGTTATAATTTAACTTCATAATGTGTCAAAATTATCCAATAAGAATGGAAGGATTTTCAAGCAGTCTGCAAATGCATTTAGCATCAATTATTACCAAAATTACTAAATTACAGAGGCATTTAAAAGTAACTGGTTAGGTTTTTTTTTCTAATAGAGCGTGCCTACAAACATAGTCGTTTATAGACGCTCGAAGTCCGCGCGTTACGTGTGTAAATAAACAAAAAAAATATGCTGTAAACACTGGTACAATGAGAACATAAAAACAACGAATCGCGAACTGAATTCGCATATACACAAGTTCATGACAAGCTGACAACATTGTACCCATTGATACTTGAATGAGAAAAAAAATGCAACAAGAAACGCACTCATTCGGTGACTTGAGCTAAATACCGAAATGTTATTAGTTTTTCTTAACACGGAGATTAACTTTACCTTACACATTCGTGAACATCGACGTCAACGTAAATAAATCCCGTAAAACAATTTAGATTCGCACTAAAATCGCTGTAGCACAATGGTACAGGCACATTGATGTCGTAGCATACGATCAAAACATAGCCTTTCCACACTCAAAACGTGAGTTTAAGACGTCCCACGCTAATAAATTGCATACATTAACTATTAGAGAAGGTCGAAGACGGGGTCTCATATACGTAGATTGGGTAATTCGGGCGTATTTTGAAAAAATGCTGTTGCTTTTAACACTGGTAATGGCATAACACGCAAACACTATGACTGATATTCACAATGAAACACTTCACTTAAGCACTACAGTTCTTTCGAGGAACGCGAGACGAGCCACGGTATGCATATTCTAACTCACCTTGTTGTTTATTTGCTATTTTATTAAAACAGTTCTGAAAAACTTCATATAAATGCATAGGCTCGTCATCGCTCGTCGCCATTTTGGATTCTACTGTCCAAATAAAGCATAGACAAAATAGAGCATGAATTAAATGACGTTCTTCAGAAGCATCTTTGGAGAGCACCATGTATCATTTAAATGAATATTGTGTTACATTTAAATAATTAGGTTTATTTTGTGTGTGTATTTTAATACACATATGCCCATTAAAAAACTAATTGCCATTATTTTAAAAGATACTATTATCTGAAATTCAATTCTATTGCGTAAACTGGGAACAAGCATGATTTTTATGTTAAGAGTTCCGTACATTAAAAGAACATATTTACAAGAATTTTTAAATCAAATCTTATTATATTTTACATTTTTAGTTACTGCTGGTAGGTTAATTCTTCTTCCTTTAAGTCTTTTCTCAAATTATATCCACTACAATCTTACTGAAGTGCCTCATATTTGTTAAGAATGGTCAACCATTTATACACCAGATATAATTTGAAATGATTGTAATACCAAAAAGGCCCTGAATATATTTTTTATACCAAATAACAAGTACTATTAACTATATAATACTTCGTTCTAACCCATCACTGTAATTGAAAGTTCGGTACTATGAGTACCATAAAACTTTAATGTATTTTAATTACGTAATTAAACATTTAAGATTTTTCAACCAGACGAGGTGATCATGCCTGGCGGGATACGATCTATGTAACCTATTTGGGAAATAGAAGGTCCATATCGTAAATTTTTAAGTCCCGACACAACAAAAACTATGTGTAAAAGTCAAGAAAGTCTAAAAAATAGACACTAGCTTCTCCCCACAGCTCTCTTTTTAACGAAATACATCCAAATCGGTAGACAGACAAACATAGGTACTTTCGAATTTTTAATATTAGTATGGATGGAATAGTAAAAACATTGAGTGTTGCAATTTTGATAAGAATTAGATGAATCTTTAAAATATGAATCGTAATAAAAGTATTCAATTTTATTGTATTTGTGGAGGAGTGGGTCGTGTCCCTCCAACACAGAGGGAGGATCCTCCGACCAGGCGAGGTGATCATGCCTGGCGGGCCGCCGCCAGAGGTTGACATTGAGATGTTATATATATGCTAATCCGCGCGAGAACTTCTAATGCACAATTTGGGATTGGTAGTTTCTTAGTTTCCTTCGTTACTCTGTCGTTCGACGTATTTTCGGTAGATGGCGCTGTGGTGTGTTTCTGTTGTTTTACATGTAAGTCACATATTTAATGGTTCACAAGTAAGATAATACTGGCTCCCAGATAAGGGGTAGATATATGCTGACATAGATTTTTGTGTAGAACTATTAAGACAAACAATTTCAGCGTACATTATTGTCGTGTGACATCATCGGCTTAGCCCAAACTTCCTACTGCCTCTGCCTGCAAAATGCCTGCAGTCTAACAACTATCTTTATGTATCCAAACCATTTAGTTACATCAAGGGAGTTTTCAGACAGAACGATTTTTTTCCAACTTACTTAGTACTCTAAGCTAAGGCCTTTATAATAATCCTTTATGATAAGGCCAACACACACAAATAATAATAAATTACAGCCCATGTTATAAGTTATTCTGATATATTAGTCACAGTACACATACAGTATACTAAACGACTGTAAAGTTTCATCTAAATACGTAAGTTAGTTTTACCTTAAAAGAATAAAGAACATTAATACATTCATCATAAAAAACTTTCGTATTTTTATTATTAGTAGAAAGTAAAATTATAACCGATTAGCCTATCGGTTATAATTAAACAGAATAACAATAATAAAATATAAATCCATAATATTGATAACAATAAAATATATGTAACTAAGCCAATGAAAGTTTGTAATATTGAATGATAAAGTTCTGATTTTTTTACAAAGTTGTGATTTCAAAATTTTTAAGCCTTGTCTTATAAACAAGCCGATGCCTGCTAATAAGATGCCATTAAGAGACAGTATTTATGTATAAGGTTTCCAAATAGTGATTTTCATTGGGCCTGGAAACAATAAAGTGCGCTGCGTTGGTTAAATGATTACCTTGTATAAAAATATGGAATTAACAGCTAAAAATTACCTGCCTATTGAATGTTAATAAATTATATTATGTTTTGTTCTGATATGAAGAAAAAAAATATTCGACTAATAATACAGCGCATACTCCTTACGTGATTGTTCTATGGCAAATTCAAATCTATGGTCACTTTTTTTGTGGCCGAAAATTAAGTTTGACGTGAGATAGCTGCCTACAAAATTTTCTAGTGTACTTCAAAGAAAAAAACACATATTACCATCTACATGTAACATGTTCTCATTGAATTCTATAAACACCCAAAACCAGGTAACTATTTATTACCATACTCCGAACGCGTAAAAATTGAGTATTGACTACAAATATGTTTTGTCATTAAATATAACCTTTTGTCATTACAGGTTTTAGTTAGTTTTAGTCAATTATCAGCAAGATATTCAAAATATTTTAGACATAGCAAGCAAAAGAGTGTAAAAAACAAAAATGTGAGGGGTAAACAGATATCATGTACAGTATATGACGCAACGATTTGTCCGGAGAGTCTGCAGCAAACAATAAAAAATTTCGATAAGAATGTCCTAAGGTGAGCACTGTTGGCTAGTCTTATTGTATTCAATCAACTTCCTATGTTGTGTGATCGTATTGTTTTTTGCAATTTCTGTTTTGTCCTCTAAAACTAGCAACAGATAAGAAATGACAAAATATTCTTTGAACTACATCTATCATGTCAAGTTTAGTACGATTCAGTACGTAGTAACATTGCTTAATTTGTCTAAACACGCACAAAGTTATATATTTGTTGAAGATTAAATGTGTCAAAAATTTATCAAAATATGTACACTTAGTTCAATGACCTTTTGACAACTCAGTACCAAAAAAGAAATTGTAAGTTCATTTGCTCTTCAGAATAGTATTCACATTCTAATTGGCTTGTTATATTTCTGATAATACACAACGTAACAAGAAATGTTTGTACAGCATCTATCTATATGTTGTAATTTTAAGCTGCTATTTTATTGTTTACCTATTAAATTAATTCATCAATATAAAACATTAATTCTAATAAGAAATATATTAAAAGGGTAAGGGTAAAGATAAAAACTGGTCAGGAGCTAATTAGAATAAGGCATTCACATATTTCAAGAAACAATGCAACAGAAATAAACATCTAGACAAATAAGAAATGTTTCTTTAAACTAATGCTTTTAATGTTTGTTAACTCCTTTGTGGGAGACTAGTACCTGTGCTAGGTGTCCGTGCTACACAGTTTACCAGGCCTCCTTTAGGATTGAAATTGCTCACCTAGAAATAATATTATATTAATACATTGAAGCAAGTTCTTATAAAACAATATATTATTTTAGAGAGGAACAATATTTTTTTGTAAATATTCACATTTAAAGATCTGAGATTTGTGCACCCTACTTCTTAATGTCACCAAATTATCCATATAAAGGTTGTCTGTAAGAGATCGCCATGAGCGATAAGACCGCCAATTGTCACATTTGTATGTTGTAATTCTTTTTTTCCTATCTGTTAAGTGTGTACAATAAAGATAAATAAATAATAAAAAAAAAATGGTGTGTTGTGTATGTAAAGTATTTGTGTGTGTTGTGTGCATGCATGTGCAGTGTTTGTGTGTGTATGTATATGTAGGTGTGTGTTCTTAAAAAAATAACTATAAATTAGCATATTTCGTCTACTTGAAGAATAACATCAATTTAAAAGGTTTATGTTAAAAGTATCAAGCTTTTTAATATTCTGTGTGTTTTTTAAACAAATATCATTATCTGGAAGAAAACCGCCTACTCTGGTGTTGCAGGTGTCTATAGGCAGTAGTAACCGTTTACCGTCAGGCAATATGTCTGTTCATATGCAGATATTCTTTAAAAAAAATTTCATTGCTGGACATTGGACTACTCGGATGGTCTAGTCGTTTCAGTGGTCGCCACACCCCTTCCTACTGCGCCAAGTGTTGTGGGTTCAAATCCTACATGGTACAACATTTTGTGTGATCCACAAATTGTTGTTCTAAGTCTGGGTGTACTTTGTATCCTTTTCATGTATATTTGTAAAGATCCCCGCAATACAGTAATTTATATTCCAAAAGCGGGAGGTGTCTTTAAAAAAAAAATATAATAGTAACATTATGTCGTTTTGCTTTAGATGATGTGCAAAAGATTGAACCTCATTCCACCTTAAAAATGATAAGAAAACATAAAGAACAATACCCATTACTTACAATAATACACAAGCATATAAATGGAGTAGGCTCAAGAAAGCAAATCGTGCTAATTTCAGCACATAGGGCTTGTAGGACTAATCTAAAATGACAGCATTTGTGCTGTTGTGTTTCATTGGTCAGTGCGAGACCGGATGCCCAATGATACAGAAGTTGCTGAAGAGGTCACCATAGTGTTTATTGCCATGCTGTATTGTGGCATTGCTTGCGTTGGCAATGAGTATGGTGACCATTAGTACCACTACTCTTAGATTCTCATAGTGCCTTCCATCAGGTAGACTAGAGTCACTTTGGCAAGCCCTCAAATGTTCATGTCACTGATAGTATTTATTTCTTTATTGAGTTGAATGTACGGATGACACAGTGGTTTAAGTTTCCTACTATACTGAATGTTGTGTGTTTCATTTAAAGACAACAGTTTGTATGGTTCACACATTATTATTCTGAGTCTGGGTGTTCTCTGTGCCTGTTTCATGATTGACAAATTAAAGTAAAAGATATGAGTGTACTTTGTAATTTGAAAGCCTTTGAATGAGAATTAGGTAGAGAGTTGGTCTCTAGTAGCCTTACTCGGCAAAAAAACTTGATGTTTGTAAAGCTATGTAAACCTGGCTCAAATGTACCCAAGCATGGCCAGCAACAGAGTTCCTACACAGAAGGGGGCCATCTACAAATGTCAGGGTTTCAGGGATTTACTTTCAAGGGTGCATTTATTCCCCAGCTTTTATAACCTGAGATGGTGTGTTTTTAGGCTTTTTAGTTAGTTTGAGTTACACCGACTTGGTGGATATGTCCAGTAGGTCGAGTGGTATCCGAGTGTATGGTATCCGAGGGGATTTCCAAACAAAAAAAACGAAATGCTGTAGGGAGATTATAATAACAACATCTGACTATATCACCATCATTTTTAGACTAGAATGAAAGAGTTTCAACTGATTTCAGATAATAACAAATGTATGTTGTGACCTAAACATATAATAAAACTTGGCATCAATATATTTGGCAACATTCACTATTTGTTGTTGATATTGTATGTTTTATTTTTCGATACGACACCATGTTTTATCTGGCTTTATAGTACTAGTAAATACTCAGATAAATTTAGATACTTACATGGTTTCAATGCTGTATCAGTTTTATCAACAGTACTACAATAACTATTTATAAAAAACTGTCCTCTGCCCGTATATATCGGTTATCGCGACTAAAAGTAGCTTGCCCTTTTCAAGGTTCAATCTATCTCTATGACAAAATGAATTCAAATCAGTTTAGCTATAGAAGTGTAATAGACAGACTATAGTTACTTTAACCTCGGTGGCGCAGTGGTAGCGTACGCGACTGCTGTCCATGTGGTCTCAGGTTCGAATCCTGGGTTGGACCAAATGATTGTATGATCTCCAAATATTTGTTTCGGAGTTTGGGTGTTTTCTATGTATAATATGTATATAGTTACAAAAAAAAGTACTTTTGTATTCATATCAGTTGTCCAGTACCCATAATACAAGCTCTGCTTAGTTTGGGACTAGATGGCGTTGTGTGTTAGATGTCCGAAATATTTATTTATTTATTATTACTTTAGAATTTATATTGTTAGTGTGAATGTCTGCGATGTCAGTGTATAAAACCTATATAACTTTAAAGCACACATACTTAGTAGTGGCTTTTAAACATTATAAAACTCAAGCTTTTGATTCACAAGCCTTTTAATTGAAGATGAAGTAGAAATAAGTGGAGTAGTTTGATGAGACATGATAAAATAAAATTTTGATATTGAAATTAAAATAAATTAAATATATAGTAGTTTCTGTATGACAGGGCCTCCGGTCAAACACGACAGCCATGAACGGTGTGAAACCGAAGGCCCAGTGATGCAGAAGCATCACTAGATCGCCATTGTGTGGCTCACCACGCTGCGGTGTTGCATTGTCTGCATTCCTAATGTATATGGTGATACCCACTTTTGGATGCGGCTTATACTTTCCATCAGGCAGAGTATTTGTATTTGTTCTTTATTGTACACATTGAAAATACAAGTAAGAAGGAAATACAAGGAAGTGTCATGTACAAAAGGCGTGCTTAACTGGAAATAGTAGTCATTTTGGCACGGCGATACATAAAAAAACAATCTAAATCTCGAGTTTTAACCCTGAATGCCTCTTGCATTCTCATACATGCCATTTTGCACTGGCAAATGTTTCAATGGGAACTTTGAACCATAATTAATATTGAGTCGATCATCTAATTGCGCATCCATATTTCTGCCACTAGCTTTCTTCAATGGATTCATTCTTCATCTTAACCTATGTATGTTTAGATGGTCATAAATCCATTAACACATTCAGTCAGCTCCCCACCAGCCTCGATCATAAACGCTTTATCTACACGTTGTTTTTGGTTTCTTATCATTTAAATGTACTTTCTTGATATAAGCAGTATTATTATCTGACCCAAAGGTTAAGGTTCTTGATAAACTTATAGAAATATTTGTGAAGAACTGTAGCTTTTCATGACCAAACTCAGTCAAAAATAAAAAATATAATTTTAATTTTTGTCACAAGCTGGCGTTGACTACCCCGTTGGTATAATTGGTTAGCGTAAGTGACTGCATATCTAGAGGTCTCGGGTTCGGTTCCCGGGTCGGATTGCTGTTGGGATTTTCTTAAAATAAATTCTTAATGGCAGCCCGAACGAAGTATGGAAGATGGCGGTGTTGCCCGTATGTGCCTCGGTGAGCACCTCAAGCCATCGGTCTCAGATGTCATGAATATAGTTAAACCTTCGAATTCGGACGGATGGCGGGACGGGTTTTTTCCCCCCATCCGCTTCACAGGTCAGCCGCGAGGGGGTGACGTTACGCGTGTGCCGTACGTCGCCTAAATTGAGAGTTTTCCATCAGACGACGGTGCCCGCTTCAGTGCGGGCAGGCGCTGGGAGGGGTCCGGATGGCGTAAGAAAGCGGTTCCCGGATCTCTCCCGTCTCAGGCACAGAGTGGCACACCGTGGTGGTTTAGTGGGTAGTCTGGCGAGTCAGTCAGGAGTCCCACACAAAGCGAACCCCCTGTCTCCGCGGGGGGGGGAGCGAAGTGAGTAAAGGCATTCCACAACGTAAAAAAAAAAGTAGTCGACCCAAATAAGACCAGGGATTAATAAAGGCTAGGATCATAATAATTTTAACTAAGATTTGAACGAGCTAAAGATTTCATTGATGCTAGTTGTATAGTAGTAGTTGATGTGTTATTAGAACACAATGCAGTAAGTGCATGACACTAGACGATGCCGGCGATGACAATAGATTTGCGACTAGCTTTTGTCCGCGGCTTTGCTCTCTTGAAAGATATTTTTCTATTGATAGAGCATTGAATAAAGTGATAGAAATTTCTGTGAAACCACAGTGCACTACTATACTGAATATAATTATATAAGAAACTTTTGAAATACCATCAGAGGGTCTTAATGATGCCCATCACGGGATGTACGGAGGTTGTTTCGGGGCAATAGCCTTTTGCCAGCTAGTGCTAACTGCACGGTCGGCCTGATAGTTTAAGCGGTCGCCACCCCGCTTCCGACTGTGCCAAATGTTGTGGGTTCAAATACCACATGGGACAACATTATTTGATCCAAAAAAGGTTGTCCTGAGTATAATAAATCCTATTTTTTTCATTTCCTTCGCAGCCGGTAGATCCTGGAGTGAAGTGGTCATAACAAGTACTCATGCTTATATACTTACTATGGTTTACGCATAGTCATAACGCGATCTATCTATATGTCTAAATACCATACAATATTACACATAATTTATTCGACGTGTACGTCATGACAGTGTCTCTGGTGACCACAATTATAGTGGACTTGGGATCTGTAGCGTGTAATGGAACGCATTCACGCAACACTAAAATGAAAAAGTGTTGTATTTGTAGTAATTATAGCACGCAGTATTGTAATTTAATATTTTCAGTAATATTGTATACAAGGTTATGTTGCTTCATATATATACTTCATCATATATACGTTGATACTGAAAAAACCCAATGAAAATATAGCAATTTGACACGTGAATATCCACAATCAGTTCAGATCTCTGCAACAGCGCACGCTGTGATCGATTTGACCGTCTCCACTTTGCACATAGAGAATTCTCTGACACAACCAATAATCTTGCTCATCGCTCTTGGATTCAGCTCACGCTTTCAGGGCCAGTAGAGCCATTATGACAGTTTCATATATAAAATGAGTAGATATCGGACTCACACTCATAACTACATACTAGGTATATATTTGTTGCAGCGAGATGAAAAATATCGAGCTGCGAGCATTATCGATCCCAGCGCGGCGTTTGCCACTCTTGCATGAGCTGTGCTCATCACGCAAGGTGTCTCATATCTCCGCGGCCACCTTCGAAGAGAACAAGAATGGATGGACGCCTACGCCCACTATCGCCGTGGATCTGACACCAAGGAGTACCAAGTAAGTTTATGGCGGCTCATCATCATCTCAGCCTAACGACGTCCACTACTGGACATACATGGCTTCCAACAAGTTTCTCCACGAGTCCTGTGCTGCCAGTTTATCGGACCACTTTTTGGGGGACCGACCAATGCTGCATCTTCCGGCTCACTAGGCCGCCTTAGTATGGGTCACCATGCTGCATTTTCTACATTCGCAGTGAGTGTGGTGGCCACCGCTCTTGGATTCTACTCATACCTTCCATCAGGCAGAGTAGTCACTTTGGCAGGCCTAAAATAAAAATATATCTATACAAACTGGCCGATTTCATCAGCATCTGTCAGAATAAGTTTTGCCCGTTTTACTACGATTTTCATTGATGATCGGTTAAAGCGGTCGTCACGCCGCTTTCTATTACGCTGAGTGTTGTGGGTTCAAACCCCACATGGAACTTCACTTTGTTCCACAAATTGTTATTCTGAGTGTGGCGACTTCCACATATAGCGTCAACATAAAAATATATGACAGCGCCATCTACCGAAGAAACATCGAACTACGGAGCAACTAAGAAAACTAAGGAACTACCAATCCTAAATCGCGCAATAGAAGTTCTCGCGCCGATTAACATATATACAACTTTGACTTTGACTACACGGTTGGCCTAGTGGTTTCAGTGGTCGCCACGCCACTTTCTACTGCGCCAAGTGTTGTGGGTTCAAATCCTACATGGGACAACACTTTGTGTGATCCATAAATTGTTGTACTAAGTCTGGGTGTACTTTGTGTCCGTTTCATGTATGTTTGTAAAGATCCCCGCGACACAGGAATGTATATTCCTAATGCGGGAGTTGTCTTTTTAAAGAATAATAAAGAATAGAATAAATAACTTCCCAACATCAACCGTTGGGCAGTGCCCTGCCAGGCATGATCACCTCGCCTGGTCGGAAGATCCTCCCTTTGTGTTGGGGGAATATGTGACCCGTTCCTCCACATGAGTATGGTTATCTTTTGTGTCCGTTTCATGTGTGTTTGTATAGTCAGTATACATTGCTAATGCGGGAGTTGTCTTTTTAAATGCAAGAATACTTTTTTATGGTATATATTTTATATGGTATATGGCAATTGATTACCGCCACCCAAGTACTCTTGCAACTCAAAAGGTAACAGAATGCCGGTCCCAAAATAATAGAGGAGAAGGTTTCGGCTGCTGTATCCTCACACTCTTAACGTAGTCGAACCTAAAACCTCAGCAGCAAAGATTAAGTGTATAGGTCACTACTTACAATTTAACGTATTATTTTTCGTTAGAATTAGTATAGATTATGATCTAACTTAAAATAATAAATATAATTGTATGAAGTAGGTTACAATTCACAATCTTTCGACAGTTTACAATCTCGCGAGACAGATTACGTTAAAATGGTTTTGACAATCTCACGATAGCATATATCTCAGTTAATTAGTTTACACAAATGCAGGAGCATATATTAACAATAGTGTATCTTGTACCATTTGCGTTTTTCAGATTATGTTGCACAAACAACTTCGTCGGCTTGCTAGCGCAGAGCATATGCAGTAACAACCCGTTCAAGTATTCGATCCAAGTGCGAGGGTTCAAGACGGAGCGTGGTATTCACGCGGACCTCAAACGTAACCCCAACCTCATCAACAGACTGCGTAAGTAGCAAGCACTATAACGCCCCTAAAGCCCCCTTACAAACATACAAACAGTAGATAATATAAATAAATATTTTAAGAAAACTAACACACAACGCCATCTAGTCCCAAACCTCGCAGAGCTTGTGATATGGGTACTAGACAACTGATAAGAGTAAAATACATATAAACTTTTTTTTGTAAATTCATATAAATTATATTATTTATAGAAAACTCCGAAACAAATATTTACAGATCATACAAACGTTTGGCTCGACTCGGTTTTCCCACCCGAGACCTCAAGCAGAGCCGTCTAAAATATTATATTAAACAACATTATAATCTCTTAAAACTGATTGCCTTAGTTAGTTACTTAGCATAGATACAAACTAAAAACATCAAGCTAGAAAAAATGTGCGTACTCAAAAGATGTACCCACACTTTTACAAACACAAAACACTCTAATCCTCCACGAAAGCTGACAAGCAAGTGATCGATACCGGTACGTGCGCCGCCTTTTATAGGCATATCCAGGAACATGTTCTGTCCCTAAATATTGTACCTATATATTTCGGACATCTGATACACCGCAATCGCAAAAGAGATTCAAACTAAGCAGATCATCTACAGCTACTACAGCTAGATTGTTGTATACGTTTTTTTTAAATACATAGAAGAAATCCAAACGCCTAATCAAATATTTGCAAACATTTGGTCTGTCTCGGGAATCGAACCCGAGACTTCTAGCACAACAGTCTCATACGCTACCACTACATCACCGAGATAAGAACTTTAAAAAAATAACTACCACCGAATGGCTAGCATAGGGACGGATTTTATATTTTGAAACGAAAACATATCGTGTACATTGTATTTAAAGTCTATATTACCTTATTCGCGGAAAGCGCTCGCAGTCTAGGACTGACGCGTCTTGGTATTGTGGACTTTAAACTCTTGTGAACATGATTTAATTTTGTTTGAACATTGTTCCAATGCGAGCCATTCGGTGGTTATCATCCTCAAAGAATATCAGGCATAGCCATAGTATACACCTCAAAAACCAGTGTCAAGCAAATTTCGATTGCATGTTCACCAAACAAATGAGGTTACAGAAAGACCCACTTCTATAGTTTGTAGAGGTACTGAAAGTCCGGTGGCTCTCTTGAGATGTGTGGGACATGGCGTCGAAAGTCGATTCATCATCCTTCATGACCTTACCTGACTTGTTTTTTATGTTATAAGAAAAACTGTATATAGTTGAGCATCCATAGGCGACAGTAGGCACCATCCGGGTCCCGCCTGTTCCATTGCCCCTCTACTATTTAGTAGAGCCAATTTACGAACGGGCTGGCTCGGCTGGGGTGGTACTACCATCTCACAGAAGACCAATCTAAAATGACAGTATTCGAGCTGTCGTGTTTCGTTGGTGAGTGCGGAACCAGAGACCTAATGATGAAGAAGCATCTCAGTAGACCGCTATCTTGTCGGTCACCATGTTGCATTGTGGCATTGCCTGCATTCGCAATTAGTTTGGGGACCACTACTCTTGGATTCTGTTCATGCTTTTCATCAGGCAGACAAGAGTGACTTTATCAGGCCCATATAAAAATAAACACCTTGTTAATCAAATGAGGCGATCATAGCCTAGTTGCACTCGGTGATTGGAAACAATCACCGAGGGTAAGCAATCACGGCGTGGTCAGTACCTAGATGGGTGACCGCTAGTGGCATGTTACCATGATTGTATCCGTGATTCGGAGGTCACGTTAAGCAGTAGGTCCCGGTTGTTATCATAGGATAACAGTCGTGAAGCTTAGTTGGATGCCTTTGGACGTTTTAAAAATATCCTACGGCCAGATTACGTAGCCACAACGTAAGTCTTGCCAGTCTCTAGCCCGCACTTGGCCAATGTGGGGATGTATGGCTTTAACCCTCTCCTGAAAGAAGACCCGAGCCCAGCAGTGGGACATTATGGGCTGTTGATTGATAATCAAATATTTTGTGCATCCACAGGCTTAAATGCAACCGAACCGCCAGAGAAACACACTTCCAGCGGACCTGATGTCGCTCCTCGCCTGGAGAAGCTGCTCACCGAAGAGTCACACCTTACACATCAGCAGAAAGATAAAATCAAAATAGCTTTCGCTGAGGGGTATCTTGCGGGTAAGTTCAACCCTTCAAGTTAATTTCTCATACTATCCATTGAGATATCCAAGTCTTTAGGGAAGGAGGGAGTCAGGATTATATGATGTTTCAACCTAAACCACCCTCACTCAGGGTAGATTAGAGGTACTGCGGTAGGTGGAAGAGACGATCGAGTTTCTACATTGTTATTGGAGCGATTCGTGGAGTATTGCTATCTAAGGTCTATTCCAGGGATGGTTCCTGGTTAGGCGTAATGTTGACTTGCTACAGATAGGTTTAATTCATTATTGATATTAATATAAATGATTTAACTACAGATGGATTATTGATAACGGTATGAATAAAAAAAAAGCATTTCAAGATCTTTTTGTCGACTAGTTGCCAATAACAAGAAAAATTATTTAAAAAAAAAATGTTTTTTTAAATAAAACAAGTTATATATCCGTAATCACCGTTAAAAAATATTTATTTTGATACCACACACGAGGTATATAGAAAAAAAAAATTGAGATACTTTCTGGCGCCAAAAATCTTTAATTTTTTTTCTTTTTAATTACTCAGTGTTACTCTCACGACTAAGACGAAACTATTGACGACACCACTCGCATAAAAATATGACAAGCCAAAGAAACATACATACACATATTACCCTTATAAACATTAAAGAAGAACATAACTCGAAAATCATTACCCTCCTTCTTTCGCAGTCGAATTAAAAGAAAAGAAATCTGCATATCAATGAAAGTTTTAAATAAATAATTTTGCAAAAAACTGCCCAAATGCGAGTCGGACTCGCGCATTGAGGGTTCCGTACAAGCCTGTATAATGAAGTGATAACATGGTTTCACAGAAAACTGGTCTAAACAGCTTTTACGCTATGTTTCACCGAGGGAATGAGTTGCCAGTGGCCACTCACTCCCTCGGTGGCCACCACCAGAGGCCCATTTTTTTTTTACGTTTGGAAACCCCCTCGGGCCTTCACCCCACCGGGGTTTGCGGCGGGGCAGTGTGTCGGAATCGAACCGACTAAAACCACACGGTGTGCCACTCTGCGCCTAAGACGGGACAGATCCGGGAACCGCTTTCTTACGCCATCCGGACCACCAGAGGCCCATATTTCAACTTCTTCCAACCGTACCCCTCCTTATCCCCGCAAGGTCGGCAAAGTACTTGTGACGTCTATGGTGTTGCGGCGGTGTTAATTGGGGGCAATAATCTGGGGATAATAATCGCTGCATTCTTTAACTCCCTATCTGATTTAGTAATTTAAGAATATAAAATGTATCGTTCATAGCCCAGCTGCACTTGGTGATTAGAAAACATTACCGAGGGTAAGCAAAGTGGGTGCGGTCAGTACCTGGAAGGGTGACAGCTCGTGGCATTATACCATGAGCGTCTCCGTGATCCTCTGTTATCATATGATAACAGTCGCGGACGCCTTTGGACGCCTTAAATCCAATGGCAAGATTACATGGACACATCGTTGTCTTGCCTGTCCTGAATCACTGGAAGCGTGGAAACATATGGTCTAAATCCTCTCCTGAGAGGTGACCCGAACCCAGCAGTAGGACATGGTGGAGTTGTTGATATATAATATAATCGGACGACAAATTATTGTCAATTAGGCAAACTTAGCACCTCACGCGCTGGTTGGTCAATTCAAAAGTCATCCTCTTTTCCGGCTTCCTGTTCCATCCGCACACAGGAAGCCAAGCCAAGGTAGTAGAGCCACGCTGATTTCAGCACGAACGGGCTGGGTCGACCGGGGGGCAGTACTACCCTCGCACAGAAGATCAACGTAAAGTGACAGCGTTCGTGCTGTCATGTTTCATTGGTAAGTGCGAGACCGGAGGCCGCTGCGGTATGGATCATTATGCTGCATTGTTGCATTGTCTGAATTCGCAATGAGTATGATGGCCACCACTCTTGGATTCTGCTTACGCTTTCCACCTGGCAGAGCAGACTAATTTTGGGTCATTCAAAAAAAAAGATAGCGCTTTTAGCGTATCAATGAAATATATTGCAAAATCATTATAAATGTTGAGAGCTTCCATTGCATGCGCTGTGTAAACAGACGGTTAATATTTCTATCGGCTATGAAGCAATAGGGAAAATGCATGTTCTTTTTATACTTCTTAATCCGATCATTTACGTCTGTTTAATATAGAAAATAAATAGAAATATGAATAGGCTTGAAAATAGTCAAACTAATTTTCTATGTGAAATTAAAACACTGACTAAATTTGAGCTATTCAAATGCCGCTATTTACTTTTGACACGGCCAATGACGTCATTGTCATTTCGTGTTTTGTTTACTATTCAGTGTTTCAGTTACTTTAAACTTATTTACAGTTTTAATTGCTGTAAAAATCATGGAAGAAGTAAATTTTTTTCACAAACACTAACACAGTATGAATTTCAACGACGATACTTTCGATTAAGTGACCATCGACGTCAGATTTCGTTTCGACCAATAGTGAGCGTTTTGTAAGTTTGAATTTCCTTCCCCTTAATTTTCACTTTTTATATAATATTTTCTGGGCTTAAATAATCACTAAATTAAAAAAAAAAGTGCGTGCGTACAAAGTACACATGTCAGAAGTGAAACTTCTTAGCTCTCTCCCACCTCTCGCTCCATGGCACTGTGCGTGATACGACAATCGCTCTATCTCACTTTCCTCTCGATCTTTCTCACTTGCTTGCTCCCTACTCTCACTCCATCGCTAGTTGCTTCATGCTACGTTCGCCCTGTCTTACTCTCTCTCAATCGGTCTCGATCGCTCTCTCTCGCTTTTTCGACACTTCCGTTGCATACTTGCGTGACGATATATTTGTAAAAAATTTACCCTCATGCGCCTAAAGAAGTTTCACTTCAAAACCTTTTAAATACATTGTAAAGACAAAAAAGAATCTAGAAAAAATATTTGAGACAAAGCATTCTTTTTTTGCATATTCCCTATTGTTTCCTTTTAAACGACCGTCTGCTACAGCATATGTCTATTTTTACGATTCTATTACTGTAACAGTTTTAATGGTAACTAAATTAGTTCGCGCATTTATAACATCACGTTACGGGTAATAAGACACAGATGAGGTTGCGTGGGTCATTTTGTTATAATTAAGTTAAATGAGGAATCATCTCTACATAACAACCAGTGACATAATTCAGTATGTAATATGTGCTAACGTAATATTAAAGATAAAATCTCCACTCCTAGAAATAGTTTTCTAGTAATAGACGTAAATAAAACAGGAAGAGCTCGTACAAGACAGGGTCCCGTTTTTTTCAATTTTTTTATCGATCCGTTAATGTAACAGTAGTGATTGAACATAGGGGCTGGTATTCCGAATCTGGAGCAACTCCTGCCTGAGAAGGTGGACCCTAATGTCAAGGCAAAGTCAGCTGAATGTCACGAAATGAGAGGACTGAAGACGAATATAGCTTTTGCTGAAGGTTATGCAGTAGGTGAGCAGTCGGTAGATTGAGAAATTATATCTTTACATACATTACTTGTCCTGACTGACTGGTTCATCGACGCAGGGCCTATAAGCTTTAGGTTTTGGCAGCTGATTCTTTTTTATGCTGTAAGCACCTATTAAGAAACGGTTTCTTGAAATTTCACACTGAAAAGGATAAAATAAGGAGTGAGCAGTTGTATGGGTAGCGTCAATTTCCAAGTTAGAAACACAAACTAATTAAACAAACACTGCCAGCAGTAACGCTCGTTCAGAATGCATCTAAAGTGATCAGGTTGTTTTAAAATTCGGAAAATAATTAGTAGCAAGAAACAGTTTCCATGATACTAGTCCGGCTTTCATATACCCATCGCGATGTGTTTTAGATTGATTCTAAGTTCTACTGTATGCCGAGTTTGCAAGGTTTTTTTAAATTATTCTAGTTTATTTAAATACATCGCGTTTTATTCAGATATTAATAGGGATACCTCCATTAAATCTTGAATCAGTAGGAGCTCTAGTCCATTTGTCTCGGAGTATAACGTTACTGTAGTATTGCCTTCTATTTTAGAATCAATCTCACTTGTATTAATTCTACTATTTTAATTAAGTTTCCACCTATCCAGTTTTTCCTTTAAGGCATTATCAAAGTACAAGTGTGTTTGGTTCTAGAATGTATTGCAACAAGTTCCAGCAAAAGCCGACAGTCGAGAGTATAAATTACTTTACTGTAGTATATAGTTCTATGTTGTCGGTTCTTAGACAAACGCCCACTTACCTCTACCGCTTACAGTCGATTGGACTATTTCACAATGAGTGAGCGAATGAATGAGTGACTGAGGTGACTGAATAGACGCATACACTACCATTACGATAACACTAATATAAGCTTAATAAACTTACATTGAAATACTTAAACGAAATGTACCGGGTCTGTTAGCAATATAATATTTTCATGTTCGACGGCTCGTGACGGAGTGACATTGACGAAACTAAGTTGGATAAACTACGGTGGCGCAGTGGTCGTGGTCGCATCTATCTCTCTTCCACTCCATTCAGAGATATACCATACATAAACATGTACTCTTTTGTCGTTATTACATTAAATTATCGTCCGTAAACCGACTTTAGAAACAAGCAATTTTTTTGATCAAAAGTGTGTCACACAGATACAGTTTTCTAAGGCCAAAAAATATTAGTAAGTTACCCAGTACATTAAAACTATTTAATAGGTATATGAGATAGTGTTAAGATTTGTGAAACCAAAATCTGTAATTAGAAAGAGTAAAATTCGTCCTTTAAGAAGGTTATTGTTTAAAAAACATGTACTCTACGAAGTTGAAAATTATGAAAAAAACACCTACATAACTATTTTATACATAACGCACTATAGAAATGGTGAACTGTCAATAGCAACGAAAGCTGTCTTTACAACGAAAGAAGAAAGGTAACTTAAGTAATATGTATACGACTCGTGTACATTTTATGATGACATTTAGTATCATGCGGCTGTGTCAAACAGCTTCAACGATGTTTCAAGATGTACTGGTCATTCAATCATTACCGTGGGAGAGCCTTACTCCGGCCCCACGGAGGATCGTGTGGAGCAATTTTGCTTTTTTTTTTTTTTTTTT
>PKRV01000686.1:363626-490594 GCA_003709505.1 Hyphantria cunea | reverse complement strand
ATGGAAAGCATGAGCAGAATCCAAGAGTGGTGGTCACCATCCTCAATGCGAAAAAGAACAATGCAGCATGGTGACCCACACTATGGCGGCCTGGGGGGAAAGGGGATTGTGAGGGGGATAGGGGGCGTTGGATTGGGGTATGGGCCTCCGGTATCCTCACTCACTCGATGAAACACAGCGTAAGCGCTGTTTCACACCGGTTTTCTGTGAGGCCGTGGTATCACTCCGGTCGAGCCGGCCCATTCATGCCGAAGCGTGGCTCTCCCACGGATGCTTTAAGTGAAGTAACCGAAATAACCCCCTCAAATTCTAAGGTGAGGACTTTTATTGCAGCAACGAACTTGTAACTATTGCAGGTGTCCATGGGTGGTTGTATTCCCTTATATACCATAAACAAATACCTGTGTGTTTGTTCCAGGGTCTCACCCAGACAATGTTCGCGGTACGAAGGCATCGAAATACTTAAAGCTAGTCCAACAAATGCTCACCATTGTGTTGTTCCTCGCCATCTTCGTGAGTCTCATGGCTTCCGTCAGCGGTACTGTGTTCAGGTATGAATTTCATTCACTCATAAATACATTCACTCATTCGCTCCTGTAACCCCGAAAAGAGTGTTAAATACTAATAAATGAAATATTGAAATAAGATATTCGAAAATAGATCCATAAATTAAGTCAAGTAAACCTCTGTAAGCCAACGGCAGTCAGTATTCTGAATATAGATGAGAGAATCAACGTAGCCTTTATATGTACAGGATTAATAGAGGTTTTAGTTTACTGTACCACTCTGGCCAGTCGGGTTGATCTTTCTCCTGCCAGTGCCGTTGTTGTTGGTAGTTTGCTCCCTCATTCGTCTCTGACGACACCCATGGGTTGGGTCATACTCCGTATTTTTATTATATTTTAACAAGTCGACGTCAAGAATATTGAAGAAAAAGTAATAGAACTTAGAATTTTTGTTTGTTTGTCTGAGTGTTTACTGATATCATGATGAGGTTTTCACTTGTATACTGTGGTAAACTTCACATAACATTTAGTATTTGTTTTATTTAAATCGGTTTGAAAAATAAAGAAGTTTAAAAATATGCGGCCGGAATCGCAGGCAAAAGCTACTAAATAATACAATAAAACGTGTTTCAGAATCCAGTTAGGTAACCAAGTGGAGGTAGACCCCGAAGACATATCTGTCACGTTCGACGATGTGAAGGGAGCTGACGAGGCGAAGCAGGAGTTGAAGGACGTGGTGGGTCATCCTCATTCATTTATTTGTCTTTTACTTGGAGAATTTCTACACGGGAGCCACAGTGCTGTAAAATAAATGGTTGCCAGCAGTGCTCTAGTACTGAATAGTGAATGCGGTTTGCATCTTTGCATCTGAATTGCATTGCATGGATCACTGGGAGAAGTGTGTAGAGTGCAAGGAGACAATGTAGAATAATAATAAATTCATACATATGTACAGTTAGGTACAAAAAACTTAATTTATTTAGTACTAGTCACCCGTCACGGGACTTTGAAATAATCGTATTTCCTCAACTATAATATACGTGTATTACACATAAAAACCTTCTGGAATCACTCTAGTTATTGCTGAAAGTTGCATTATAATCCATTGAGTCGTTTAAAAGGTCTAAGCGAACAGACAAGGAAAGCGACTTCAATTAATACCATGTAATAATTTGGTATTAGTTACACCTTCGCCCCGCCCCCCTTTACAGCACTCTTTCTCTTAGCGTGCACTTACACTAGCCTTATGTGTGTCAGGTGGAGTTCCTGAAGTCCCCGGAGAAGTTCTCGACGCTGGGCGGCAAGCTGCCCAAGGGAGTGTTACTGGTGGGTCCACCAGGAACGGGCAAGACTCTCCTGGCGCGAGCCGTGGCAGGCGAGGCGCGAGTGCCGTTCTTCCACGCCGCGGGGCCTGAGTTCGACGAGATCCTCGTGGGGCAGGGTGCCAGGCGCGTGCGGGACCTCTTCAGTTAGTACATGCCTGCCCTTCTATTACTATGCTTCCCAAACAGGTTGTGTCAAGTGTTCTTTCTCTTTGCAGTGCTTTTGTCTAGCGTAGTTTGCCCCTTCAGTATTAGTCATCCACAGGATAAATAAGGGTAGTGACACCAACTACATTATCCCACTAACTAACATAGGTTATATATCACCATTGACTGCCTCGGTGGCACAGTGGTAGCGTATGCGACTGCTGTGCTTGAGGTCTCGGGTTCGATGCCCGGATCGGAACAAATGATTGTATGATCTGCAAATATTCGTTTCGGAGTTTGGGTGATTTCTATGTATACAAAAATTTTTATTTAGAATTGAACCCATGACCTTCAGTTTAACAGTCAGGATCACTGACAACTAGACTGACAGGCCTCTTAATCAAATCACAGTTTAGAAATTCATAAATTTTGATAAATCATGAATGGTCGTTTCTAGAAGTACAGATCTTCTTTCTTTATGCATAAATTACGTGTCACGTTGTTTGACCGCTATAGACTCCTAAACTACTGAACAGATTTTAATCAAATTTGCACACCGTGGGCAGTTTGATCCAACTTGAAAGATGAGATAGTTTATATTTCAATTTATAATCGCAATATTGTTTTATTGCGAATTATTCGTTTCTTATCTGACAGTCACAATTTTCTGTTAGTTTCATAAGATTCCAATAGATGAGGGTATAAGGTTATATGCTGACTGGATTGAAAAAGTATCCAATAGATGGCGCTTAAGCTAATTATTATTTTTGGTGAATATAACATCACGCTACGACAAATAGGAGCCGGGTATCGACCGAAAATGTTTCGGAAACGGGATTTATTTTTTCTTTTGGAGAGACGCAGACACTTTGGAGAGATATATAAATATCGTATGTTGTGTACAGAGGCAGCCAAGGAGCGAGCCCCCTGCGTGATCTTCATCGACGAGATAGACTCGGTCGGGGCCAAGAGAACCAACAGTGTCTTACATCCTTATGCTAATCAGGTACGTGACGTTCTATATTGTCTTTTGACTATGAATTCATTTATCTAAAATCCTTTGGCATAACAAATCTCCTCACACAAGTAGAAACTGTTTAGTTGTCATTAAAAAGAAGGAGTTACATTAACTCACAGAAAAACCGCTCTGAAACAGCGGCGCCTGGGCTGTGTTTCACCGAGTGAGTGAGCATACCGTAGACCCGACCAACCCTTCCCCCATTCCCCTCCCCGTCCTCCAAAGACCGGGAACGTACTTATGACGCCTCATAGCCCAGTTGCACTCGGTGATTAGAAACAATCATCGAGGGTAAGCAACGATGGCGCGGTCAGTACCTGGATGGGTGACCGCTGGTGGCATGTTACCATGAGCGTCTCCGTGATTCGGAGGTCACGTTAAGCAGTCGGTCCCGGTTGTTATCATACGATAACAGTCGTGAAGCTTAGTTGGAGGCCTTCGGGCGGCTTAAAAACATCCAACGGCAAGATTTACGCAGCCACAACGTATTCTTGCCAGTCCCCAACCCGCACTTGGCCAGCGTGGGGACGTATGGCCTTAACCCTCTCCTGAGAGGAGACCCGAGCCCAGCAGTGGGACATGATGGGTTGTTGTTTGTTTTGTTTTTGGGTGTCCATGGGCGGAGGTAATCGCTTACCATCAGGCGATACGTCTGCTAATTTGCCCCTTAGTTTCCATATAAAAAAATAAAATTTTAAGGTGTATACAACATCGTATCGTGCTAAATCGTGGTCACAAATTGAACAGACACAAATGTATTCATCAAAACGAATCAATAAATATGAAGTGTCTGTTTATAATTTCAAATTAATAACTTTTCACTAAATGCAAATGAAAGTATATACGGTACTAACATCAAAAAAACAATAGCAAAATATTTGTCTGTCTGTTAAACTGATTTTGCTGAGACTTTTACTGATAGGTAGCTGATGATATAAGGAGTAATTTAGGTTTCTTTTTTAGCCTAGTTTTGCCCCTCGGGGTTGATATCGTATTGTCAAGGTGAATTAGGTGAAAACATCCAATTTCACTGCCTGCCTGTGTCGATCTACAACTTCTAGTTTTAAAACTGCGTAGGGCCTTATGAAAAAAATACTGGTAAAGAAACTCATGGCCACTCTTTTTAAAAGTCAAGGAAAAATTTACCACAATTTTTACTTGCTTCAATTTTGGGCAAAATAAATAACACACTTGTTTGTTTGCAGACGATAAATCAGCTGCTGTCAGAGATGGACGGTTTCCATCAGAACGAGGGTGTGATAGTACTGGGAGCCACCAACAGGAGGGACGACCTGGACCAGGCGCTGCTGCGACCTGGCAGGTTTGATGTTGAGGTGAGGTTTGTTGCTACCACGACATACCGTAGTCAAGCTAAGTTTGCACCTCGCCCACAAACAAACTCAAAACTTCCGACGTTTATCGGTGACAAAGATGCTAACCCCTGTGGCACAAGTTTCGACAGAAGCAGACGGAAGTTTTGAGTTTGTTTGTTTTTTCCCGAGATGCAAACTTAACTAGATTGTGGTGTAGTTATGAGGTGCAATATTAGTTTCTTCGTTATTCGCGTGGTGTCGAATTAAGAATACAGAGTTTCAACACCCCTACTGGGATGTGATGATTATATTTGTGTGATCCAAAAGTTATTGTTCTGAGTCTTGTGTTCATATAAAGATTTTAATGAAATTTGACACCGAGATGGACTATACTTTGAAATAGCACATAGGTTATTTTTAATCTGTGCTATTAGCAAGAGCAAGTATGGTTACTTGAATCGGTGAATAACAAAGGATTGGAGCCTCTGTTGAGCAGGATGCAGCCTTTTGTTAGTCGTGTCAACTGATTACACGATTGTTGATGATAATAACATTGTGAGAAGCAGCTAGTGATAATAGTATTCGTTGTTGTCAGGTGAACGTCCCGACGCCGGACTACGGCGGTCGGCGCGAGATCCTGGAGCTGTACCTGGCGAGGGTCCGCGCCAACACCGACGTGGACTGCGATGTGCTGGCGCGAGGGACCACCGGTTTCACTGGAGCAGATCTCGAGAACATGGTCAATCAGGCCGCGCTCAAGTCAGTAATCAGCCCCTCTACACCTACTGTCCTGAGCTAAATCTTGAGGGTTGAAAGGGGACAACCTAATAGTGGTCGCTACGCCGCGTAGCACTGTGTTAGTGTTGTGGGTTCCTATCCTACATGGAATAACACTCTGTGGGGTCATCAAAATTTTTTTATTTTTAATTTGTCCGTTCCTTGTGTCTGGTTCATGTACGTTTGTTAAGCCAAATCCTAGTGTGAGAGTAAACTTTGTATAAACAAGTAATTCATTATAAAAAGAAATCCGACTGCGTTTATTTCGATGTACTCACATAAAAATACGACAAGCCGTTTAGGCTCTAGAGCGTGCCAAAGAAATATGCATACACTCGAAAAACATAACCCTCCTTCTTTCACAGTGGGATAAAAAGGACGATTATTTCCAGTACTTGCCTCTAATGTTGTTCTCCGATTAGTAATGAAGTCGTTAAAATACCTCACTTCCGACTACAGCTATATATATTAATGAGTGTGAAAAATGACAAACATTTGCTTTACATATTAGTTTTAGTGAAACAACAAAACAAACAACAACCCATAATGTCCCAGTACTGGGCTCTGGTCTCCTCTCAGGAGAGGGTTAAGGCCATACGTCCCCACGCTGGCCAAGTGCGGGTTGGGGACTGGCAAGAATACGTTGTGGCTACGTAAATCTTGCCGTTGGATGTTTTTAAGCCGCCCGAAGGCCTCCAACTAAGCTTCACGACTGTTATCGTATGATAACAACCGGGACCGACTGCTTAACGTGACCTCCGAATCACGGAGACGCTCATGGTAACATGCCACCAGCGGTCACCCATCCAGGTACTGACCGCGCCATCGTTGCTTACCCTCGATGATTGTTTCTAATCACCGAGTGCAACTGGGCTATGAGCTCCTACCAATGTTTTAGTGATAGCATACTAATTTCCGATTTTACATAGTAAATCATTTCATTTTTTTAAATGAAGTTGACCACCGCGTCTGTTCCTCAGGGCCGCCATCGACGGCGCCAAGACTGTGACGATGAAGTACCTGGAGGACGCGCGGGACAAGGTGCTCATGGGGCCCGAGCGGAGGTCGCGCCTGCCCGACGAAGAGGCCAACGCCATCACCGCCTTCCACGAGGGAGGACACGCCATCGTTGCTTATTATACTAAGGTTAGTACAGTGACACAGGATAATAATAATAACGTTCTGCACATTACACACACAACACCATCTAGTCCCAAACTAAACAGAGCTTGTATTATGAGTACTAGATAACTGATATAAGTACATTTTTCTTTTATATATCTGTGGCGATTTCCACACACAACAGAAACCTATTACTGCGCCATCTACTGAAGATACGTCGAACTACGGAGTAACGAAGGAAAACCAAGAAACTACCAATTCTGAATCGCGCAGTAGAAGTTCTCGCGCCGGTTAGCATATATATACGACATCCTAACACCAGCCGGAGGATCCTCTCTTTGAGTTGGAGGGACATGTGACCCGTTTCTCTACAAGTCTCTATGTTTTAAGCAATCACGAGCAAAGAAGCGCCGAATGCCCAGCAGTGGACAATACAGAGTTGGTTGATGAAGATCATCATCATTATCAACAACCCATAATGTCCCACTGCTGGGCTCGGGTCTCCTCTCAGGAGAGAGTTAAAGCCATACGCCCCCACGCTGGCCGAGTGTAGGTCGGGAACTGACAACTCAACGTTATGGCTACGTAATCTTGCCGTTGGATGTTTTTAAGCCACCCGAAAGTCTCCAACTAATCTTCACGACTGTTATCGTATGACAACAACCGAGACCGACTGCTTAACGTGACCTCCGAATCACGGAGACGCTCTTGGTAACATGCCACCAGCGGTCACACATCCAGGTACTGACCTCGCCGCAGTTGATGAAGATAATAGGACTTAATGAATGAAGCAATAATCAACCTATTAAAACTGTTTTCTCAGAACTACGATACGATTGGAAACCAGTCTCCGTACAAAATCGTAAAATAAGTGTAAGTAGGCTACAGAAATTGTCAAGAAAATACACATAATTACATTCGAGAAACATAACCCTTTTTCTTGCGCAGTCAGATAAAACTTTTTTAAAATAACTAAGAAGGAAAATATTGGAGATTTTCAGGCGTTGTGTGTGAAAAGGATTTCATAGGGAAAGATTGGGGACAAGATTTATGACCGCTTCGTTGGCGCAGTGGCAGCGTGGGCGACAGCTATGCATGAGGTATCAGGTTCGATTCCCGGGTCGGACCAAACAATCCACAAATATTTATCTCGGAGTTAGGTGTTTTCCAAGTATTATATGTATTTATAAAAATAAAATATGTATGTATTTACTAAATAATATATATATGTAATTATATCAGTTGTCTAGTACCCATAACACAAGCTCTGCATAGTTTGGGACTAGATAGCGTTGTGTATTAGATGTCCAAATGTAATTATTTAAAAAAGCATTAATATATTATGTGTTTGTGTTTACCCAGGACGCGCACCCCCTGCACAAGGTGACCATCATCCCGCGCGGCCCGTCCCTCGGTCACACCGCCTACATACCTGCCAAAGAGAGGTACGACTCACTGTATACATAATCATCTTCCTAGCCTATATTATTCCCAAGATTATTTGGGGTCGGCTACTAGTTCAACCGGGTTTACCTGAATATCAGTTGAGCGACTGGCATCGGACCTCCACAGCCCTGAGGGTGAAGTGAATTCTCAGGTTTTACTAGTTATCAGTATATTAGAGGGCACTGGCTTTCCAATAATGTTTGCCATAGGTGTTCATGACAATCGTGACCGACGGCTTAACGTGCTCACCGAGGCACGGGCGAGAAACACCGCCATATTCTATACTCCAGGCTGTTATTCAGAATTACTTGTTGTAAACAAAACACCGTTTGTCCTGCAGTCGATTTATTTTTTTATACGTGGTGGAATACCTTTACGCACTTCACTTCGCTTCCCCCCCGCGGGGACAGGGGGTTCGCTTTGTGTGGGACTCCTGACTGACTCCAGCCAGACTACCCACTAAACCACACAGTGTGTTACTCTGCGCCTGAGACGGGAGAGATCCGGGAACCGCTTTCTTACGCCATCCGGGGTCCTGCAGTCACTTAGGCTAACCACTAGAGCAACGAGGCAGGCGTCGCCGTGTATATATAATATAACATATTTATTCAAGAAAAACTAGAAAAAATATCAGCAGCCTTTGATAATGCTATGGAGCAAAACCATTTAGGTGAAATAAAAATCCATATCATTATTAAATAGTGGAATATCAGGTCAGGTAAACTAAAAAATAAGTTATTGAACAGGACATTAAATAGTGGAATTAAAGTACTACTGAGTTTAATTTGAAGAATGAATTGAAACAAATTTTTAAGCAGTAGACGTCTCTCGACCGATAAAAAATAGGCTACCTCCTTCTGCAAGGTTTAATCTATCTTTATACCGGAATTCGTGTAAACAAGTTTAGCAGTTTAGCAGTAGAAGCGCTGTCGCTTACATTTACATTTGCCTGTGCAGAGTTACTTTAGATTTAATAATATTATGGTTTTGAGAATATATAATTGATTGTCGACAGATATCACGTAACAAAACAACAGCTCCTAGCGATGATGGACACGATGATGGGTGGCCGAGCGGCCGAGGAGCTCATCTTTGGACCCGACAAAATCACATCAGGTATTTATACTTACAGAGCATTGAATGGCGATCGTGCATCGATCTTTTGGAATGTGTTTAATAGTTTTTGTATCATGAGCTTTTGCCCGTGTATATGTCTTATGTTCTCCCTATCATTCAAATCGGTGCAGGTTTTGCCATGGATGAGTAACAGGCCGACAGAGTTACTATCCAATTTATAATACTAGTATGGACATAAATACTATATGTATGAACTGTTCGTGTGAAAACGGATGAAACATAAGGATGTCACCGCCCCTATTCATCCAACTACACAGGACATCGCAGCAAAGAAAGGAAATCTTTAAACATATTATATACCTTCCCTTCTGGCCAGCGTGATGAGGTCTAAGACACTTCTGTAAGTAGAGATGTATGGAAGCTGTGGACATTCACAATACGGCAGATGACTGTATCGCAAATAAATATCGACGCCTCCTTCATTAAAACCAATGTTACAAAACATCTCGGAAAATATAATTATTGCAGCTTTTCATTTCTGCTACAAATTTTAACCAAATAAGCATTGAAATATTGAGTAGTCTAAAACAGTGACGACATAAGTTTGTATTTAGTACATTTTTTCATACAAAGTTATCGTTTTGATGACAAACGATAGGAAGTAACTAATTTGACTAAGGTTTTATCTACCCTATTTGACACACACACTCACACATATACATACATACATAGACATAAATAAACTATATCATAACAGCGTAGTATAGTGGTGTTATATTTCGACAGAGGGGGGCGCACTTGTACTTCTTTATTAGCCACTGGAAACTCTCCGCAGTTGCACCTGTGTAGTTCCAGTTCCCATGGGAATTAAATATAGCCTATGCCACTCAAGTACTCGTATAATATAGTTGATAGAATTTATTAAATTAGTCCAATTGTTTTTGACTTTTTTTATTCATTACAAAAAAAATACAAATCTTTCCTCTTTATAATATTAGTGTAGAAACATGATGTGTAGTTTCCGTTATGTTGTCCAGGGGCGTCGTCGGACCTGAAGCAAGCGACATCGATCGCGTGCCACATGGTTCGAGAGTGGGGCATGAGCGAGAAGGTGGGGCTCCGCACCATGGAGGCACCCCGCACTTCCCTAGCAGGGGCTGAGCAGCTCGGACCCTACACCAACGAGCTGGTAACGATCCCTCACGAAACTAATCTACAGTCGAGGGTCATGAGTACATCCCGCACTTGTTCTGGGTCTATCCCTACGTATATATGTGATGTTCCAATGAGCATTAGACTTACTGAAATGTGTGTAATAACAAAAATTTCAACATCGAGTAGTAAAACTTAAAAATATAAGAGACGAGTTTCGTCTGGCTAGCGTGGTATTATGGCGACTTCCACATACGACAACAGCAGAAACAACAGCGCCATCTAGTGAAAATACATCGAACTACAGAGTAACGTACTTCACCAAGTAAATATTGATCCTGACTCGCGATATATAAAAGTTCTCAACGCCTATTTAGTATATATACAACATATCAACATAAACCGTTGGGGCTTGGCTCGCCAGGCATCATCATCTTAGCCTGGTGAGAGAATCCTCTCTTTGTGTTGGAGAGACGTGACACCTGTATATAACAGCCTCGCTGTGCCTGTACAACTTGTGTTTGAGGTTTCAGGTTCTATTCCCGGGTCGGACCAAATGTTTGTATGATCTCCAAATATTTGATTCCAAGCTAGGGTATTTTTCTATGTATAATATACATATTGTATAATATACATAGTATTACCTACAGGTAATTCCAAAAAAAATGTATCAGTTATCTAGTACCCATAAAACAATCTCTGCTTAGTTTGAAACTAGGTGGCGTTGTGTGACAGATGTCCCAAAACATTATCATTATAAGACCAAGGGCTCCTTTCAACACAGAGGTCTAAAGCCCACAATGAACTGTTTAAAAGCTGTTGACAATAACATATTTACAAGAAACACACTCAACTAGCGTACTAAAAGAAAAATTACATTAAATTGAAATTACGGTGGGATCTAACCTATGACCGTACATAAAATACAAAGTGGATTAAAATTATACTCCATTCGCATTTAGATCATCAACTATACTATCGATTCGTACGATAGCTGGAAACCCAATTGATTAAATTCATGAATAGATTCGTCGCTATTTTCTTACGCGAATAGACAAAATTTTTAAACATTCGAGTATCTATTTACAAAATGTGATATATTAGATAGATATATTTCCAAATTAAGTTCGATTCCTTTTATATAATTTTACAACAAACATAATTTTTATGTCAATATTCACTAAATGCATATGAAAGTATATATGGTTGGTAGTTACATAAAAAAGTTATTTTTTTTAGGAATCTGTATGTTCCGGCTGGTGTCTGAAACAGCTGGACCGATTTTGACGGAAGTTTCACTGCCAGATATCTGATGATATAAGAAGTAAATTACTTTTTTAAAGACTAGCTTTGGCCCTCGGCGTTACCTGCTTATGTATATATTTGTCGTGTGTAGGTCGACGGCGAAATCAAGAAGATCCTGTCGGACAGCTACGAGCGCGCCAAGCTCATCCTGCGCACGCACGCCAAGGAACACCGCGCGCTCGCCGAGGCCCTGCTCAAGTATGTACTGCATTCACATACCCTACACCACAATAATATTATTACGTGTCAGGGTTCGACGAGTTTGAGAAATAAGCTTTTTGACGAATAAATTATACTTTATTAAAAACAGTCTTAAAACCACAGTATAAGTGAAAATAATTGTCCCTTAACTTTCTCCGCGGTTGCTAGGTTAAGCACTGATATCACTCAAATACTTGTCTCACTGTAGCTTAAACTGAACTGAACATTCGAGAAAATTCAACGGCCTCTCGAAATTAACAAGCCAATTGCGCGATAGTCTGTCCGTTTTCGGACCTATGTCTATACATGTAAGGTTCATCGTTCGGTGCGTCTAGAAACCAACTAGAACTTTCGAACTTTAGGCGGTGTCGAGTCTTTTCTGGAATGTTCTTCCTTCGTAACAATATTGTCAATAATCTACATCAATATATAGTCAACAGCAATAACTACCCTACCTACGCACTATTATTGTGAATATGTACTTGTAATAATGTGTTACGTTAACACCCAGCAGTGTTAATGTGCAGTAATGTGTTACTGCGCGAGTGTGTGTGTGAGTGACCTATCTGTCAGATGGTCGCTAAAAATATATTTTTTTATACACAAAACTACTTTTTTGGTTGCTTTTATCGTATAACGACCTGGAACCTCATCACCCTTCCTTTATGCTGAGAAGAGGACTTTTCAAAGGGCAGCAACATACTTGAGTTACAAGTGCCGATTGGTGGCGGTAGTATGATCGCTTGTCCCCTATATTATAAAAAAATACTTACTCTATATATTTACCGGTGTAACGTACGGTAATTGATTGAATCCACTTTGTGATAATCTATACAAAGACTAGCTTTGCCCGCGATTCCGCACGCACGTCCTTTTTTAAGAATCAAAATATCTGCTCGCCAAATTTCATTGAAATCGGTGTAGCGGTTAAGGCCTAAAAGCGTAACAAACAGACAGAGTTACTTTCGAAGTTATAATATTAGTATTGAATTATCTTTAGTAATAAGACTTTATTTGGTTTAACACCCTTATCTCAGGAACTACTGATCCGATTTCAAAACATCTTTTAGTGAAGATGGCCCAGCTATAGAAGAAGGCTATATATAAAAAATCACACAATGATCAAAAGAACAGGATAATCAATTAAATCTTTTGCTAAAACAATGGAAAATTATTCCTCTTGAAGCTCCCCCTTGCTTTGGGTTGCATAAACGGTTAAAATTTAAAAAGAAGGTATGAAAGAATTCTCTTAAAAAAAAAATTGTAAAAAAAGTCCGCCATAGCAATGTCTATCCAGTAGTCTAACTTTTAAGATTGGCTCAATATACCTGCTTTTAACGAATTTGTTCACATTGTAAAAACCAAAACCAAGAAAACATTCTTTTCAATTACAATATTTGATTAACATGTTCTTAATCTATACTTTCAGGTATGAGACACTGGACGCAGACGACATAAAGGCCATAATGAACGGAGAGAAAGTAAAGGTTGATCGCCCCACTAAATCCAGCAAGGAGCCCATCTCCGCCCCGGCCGCCCCTGCTGGGGCTCCTTTGCTGGGGACCCCAGCCCCGGCCTAGGGCCACCCCAGGGCCAGACCTCACCCTCGCTATATGAATTTAAATGAACTCATTTGGAAATTTTGCAGGCGCCTAGAGTGAAATATGAAATAAAAATAAGTAAAACCGCAGACTAGGACTTGTTTAATTGTAGATAGTGTACACTAATTTATATGTACTGCTGATAACGTTCTTAATGTACGAGTGGCTTCCAGGACGCTATTGCGTCGACGCTGTTATCTCATCTCTTGTTGCAAAAAAAAATGTAAAACACTATTTGGACTTACTTACGCAAACAAAGAACCAATCACAATAAGGATCTTATCTTTAAGGAGATAAACATAATTATCGGCTCGACCGGGACGTTACTACCCTCTCAGAGAAGACCAATCTAAAATGACAACAATCTTGCTGTCGTGTTTTATTGGTGAGTGGAGACAGAGGTCCAATGATGCAGAAACATCTCGAAAGGCTGCTATAGTGTGGGTCACCATGCTACATTGTTGCATTGTCTGCATTTGCGATGAGTATGGTGATCACCAATCTTGTATTTTGCTCATGTTTTCCATGAGGCAGGGTAGTCACTTTCCCAGCCTCATAATTCAAATATATTGTGTAGTGGTTCCTTGTTTCATAAATTGGTCTATATAATGTTAAAAAAAGATAAATAATCGATAGAAATGCATACCTTATTGAAAGGGTAACATTAAACACGTATTTGGTTACTGGTATGATATTGTTCCCGTACCAGGTTCAAGGTATGGATTTGATAGTACCGCACTGTTACTGTTATCAATTAAATCCTATTAAGCAAAGAAATTTCCAGTGAATAAATCCAAAGATTTCTTAAAACTGCACAAACTGTCTTATGTTTAAGATGGTAGAGGTTTGCTCTAATAAAAGATTTAAAAAAATATTTCGTACCACTTCGGAATCTTTTCTGCTTAATAGGGTTCAGATAGAAAACTCGTCCCTAAGAACTAAAAGGGCCTCCTTTACAACTCAAATAGCATTACCCATACTGTGACGTCTCCGGATATATACCGGATACCGGACATGTCCGGATATCAGTAGCTCTATTTGTACGGCTCAACCGTGTTGGAGACAAAAACTATACGTATCCGATGTATTTCTAGAGTTAGAAATATTTTCGTACGTATTGATGAAACGGAAATTTATTTTTCAATATTTTTCTCGCCCCCTATATAGTTTAATTACAGATTATATAATAGTATATTGATTATATATAACTTGTGGTTGTATACAGTAAAATGACAAGTTTGTGGAGTCCCGAGTCCCTCAAATGAGTTGTCGTATTACGCTGCAATAATGAAAATGTTATTTTTAAAATAAATACTCGGAACTGGTATTGTGTTTTATTTATTTAATAACGACGCACTGTTGTTTTGGCCTACTGTAGCACGTCGTTCGCTATAAGGTTTGTTTCAGTTTCAGTCCTTCAGTCCTTTTGCAGTTTTGTTGTCCTGGGTCGCTTAATCCTTAGTTGGCTTTTATCTTCTTTTGATTTTTAAAAGACAACTTCCGCATTAGGAATATTTAGTCCGTTCGTTTAGATAGTACGCAATTGTGGTTATTGTTGTGAAAAACTTTTGTCTAATTTTTAACTTGATTCTTGTCATTTATAATTGTGGGTGTATCGTAGGCGGGCTCTTCGATTTTGTGGTGGCGTGCTTTTGATAAGAAGCCGCACGTGGGGCGGCGGTGCGATCAAAGCGACCGTATCTAAGCGAATGGACTATATATACTGTGTCGCCTGAACATACTTGTAACGGACACAAAGACCTTCAGACTCGGGACAACGGCTTGTCGATCCACATAATGTGTTGTCCTAGACAACGGGCTCGTGTCAAAAATTGATGGGTCATTTGAATCACCAGGAGACCTTTATAGAATGTTAAGGAGATCGTTTTTTGTTTTTGCGAAAGACGGTCCCCATTTCATGTCATCCACATTTTTTATATTTTTTATCATTAATTCCATCACGACGAAGACTTGAAGACTCGAAGACTTAGAATTGAAGACTTGAAATACTTGACATTGGCAGAAATAGCTGATCCGGCTGATTGCCATTCACCAAAAGAAGAAGAGAACGTTAAAAAAAAGTACATTCGGCACTATGCCGTTACTGGTGAAGGAGAGGATGTTGCAACCCTCGATTTTTCTCATTTGTCACACTACATATTTTGAATTGAATTGAAATCGTATAGAACCACAAGTAATTATTTTTTTTATTTCCTGACGATTCTTTCAATCTGGTCATTTAATCATTTGATTTTGTACAGCATCGGTTCCACACAATTTCAAAACCTCTTCTAACCCATTGTTCTGCAACGCCGTAGAAAAATCATGTGAAAAGGGAAAAACATCGAGGGTTGCTACCCTCTCCCCTTCACCAGTACTCAGTTGGACAGTTTACAAGTGATAGCATAGTGTCGAATATTATTGATTATGTTTTTTCATCTTTTTAAAAAGTTCCTGGTAGTTCACATGGACTATTAATTTTTGGCACGGGTTTGTAGTCTATCTTATTGAACACATGACACACGGTGTTGCGATTGTTTAATTATTAGGTCAACTAGTGGAGTTAGTTTGCTTTTTAGTGGGCCCTGCGATACCTCGGGATGATGAACAGGGGTTGGGTCACTTTATGTTGTTAGTCGATTGTCATACGGATTAAAATTACATAATAAAAATTATGGTGTTAATTTCAAAATATGTTTTATTTGATTATTGTTTTTGTTTAGAAATAGTTTTTACTATTTATTATAGTTTTTTTTAAAATATGAGACCAGTTTACAGGGTGGAGAGTCGACCATCTTTCATAACACACACACTCACACATATACATACATACATAGACATAAATAAACTATATCATAACAGTGTAGTATAGTGGTGTTATATTTCGACAGAGGGGGGCGCACTTGTACTTCTTTATTAGCCACTGGAAACTCTCCGCAGTTGCACCTGTGTAGTTCCAGTTCCCATGGGAATTAAATATAGCCTATGCCACTCAAGTACTCGTATAATATAGGTGATAGAATTTATTAAATTAGTCCAATTGTTTTTGACTTTTTTTATTCATTAACCTTACACCAACGAGCTGGTAACGACCCCTCACGAAACTAATCTACAGTCGAGGATCATGAGTACATCCCGCACTTGTTTTGGGTCTATCCCTATGTATATATGTGATGTTCCAATGAGCATTAGACTTACTGAAATGTGTGTAATAACAAAAATTTCAACATCGAGTAGTAAAACTTAAAAATATAAGAGACGAGTTTCGTCTGGCTAGCGTGGTATTATGGCGACTTCCACATACGACAACAGCAGAAACAACAGCGCCATCTAGTGAAAATACATCGAACTACAGAGTAACGAACTTCACCAAGTAAATATTGATCCTGACTCGCGATATATAAAAGTTCTCAACGCCTATTTAGTATATATACAACATGCCAACATAAGCCGTTGGGCCTTGGCTCGCCAGGCATCATCATCTTTGCCTGGTGAGAGAATCCTCTCTTTGTGTTGGAGAGACGTGACACCTGTATATAACAGCCTCGATGTACCTGTGCAACTTGTGTTTGAGGTTTCAGGTTCTATTCCCGGGTCGGACCAAATGTTTGTATGATCTCCAAATATTTGATTCCAAGCTAGGGTATTTTTCTATGTATAACATGTAGGTATTTTTCTTTCAACATAGAGGTCTAAAGCCCACAATGAACTGTTTAAAAGCTGTTGACAATAACATATTTACAAGAAACACACTCAACTAGCATACTAAAAGAAAAATTACATTAAATTGAAATTACGGTGGGACCTAACTTATGACCGTTGGCCGTACATAAAATACAAAGTGGATTAAAATTATACTCCATTCGCATTTAGATCATCAAGTATACTATCGATTCGTGCGATAGCTGGAAACCCAATTGATTAAATTCATGAATAGATTCGTCGCTATTTTCTTACGCGAATAGACAAAATTTTCAAACATANTACGCCTCGATATATATACACGGGACCTTCTACCGTACCGAACTAACTACCCTCGGCTATCTTTTATTATTCATTTCGTTAACGTTCATAGCACATATCGTACAGAGACTGCCTCGAGGGGTTCTGTCTCAGTCGACCTTCAAATGATATACGAATAAGATTTGATAGATGCGAAGAGATCGAATTTATTAAGTAAAAGATATACCTACATTTAATAAATGCACAATACATATAACATACACATATACATACATCTATATATATATATATTTGTAGTATATATATATATATATAAAGACGCGTACGGGGGTTCTATCGATATTGAATATCCTTACTATACTACTGTTAAATTTTAGCACACTTTTGAGGAGACCTTCGTTCAGCAATAGAGTAAACAAAAAAGAAATAATACTACATACGAGCAACCGAGAATCAAACTAAACTACTTGCAATTTAAAAAAGCCTATATCCAACAATCGACTGCGATAGGTTGACTATTATAGTATTTTTTTTTATCCTGCATCACCCTTAAATCGATTAAAATAAACTTACAACATCAAGACTGCCTTTGTGTATATGAAATGTATATATACAGAGTTAATTTAATTTAGCGCATCACCTCTCGCAGGCAGCTTCACTACATCAATCCCAACAACATTTGTTCTATTACTTTTTTTAATTAACAGTTTTAAAATTTTTTAGTATTTCCATACAAAATTTATTTATCGCCTCTGAACTCACATAACTCTACGCTACGCACCTTGCGTAGGAAAAATATTGGCATGAGTTGCGGCGCGGGGAGCGGGGTGACGCGGCCGCGGCGATGCACAAAAGAAATTAAGAAATGTACCTCAGTCAGTCGTACGTCACGATCGATTAGGTACGCGTGCGCAACTCGCTCCCGTTCCCGCGTAATTGCGATAAGTGAGTGCCTACGATAATCAGTACTGCGATCCGTATACGAACAGGGAGTACCCCAGTCGGTGGATAGAACGTGGAGGAGCTCGTGCGTGGCCTCCTAGGTCACCAGATATTACTCCTCTGTACTTTTATTTTTTGGGACATGTGAAAAGCAAAGTTTATTCCGATGGTGAAATGCAGCTTGAGCTAATTAAAACAAATCCGCGGGTACTGTCACGAGTTGATGAACAATTGATTTTTCGGTGTGGTCTTTGTGTTGGGTGTGAAAGGGACTATTTTCAACGATATGTGCGTGATACCCACCAGCATCCGCGACACTTAAATTTACGAGGTAAACTGTAAATCCTTATTTAATCCTTTTGTAAATAAGACATGGAATTAATGTAAACAAGCTGATCCCACTTTTTAAATACGCCTGCATTAAAAAATAAAAGTTTGCTTTAGTAACTTTTTTAAAGGAATAAATATGTTTTTCTCGAATGCTGATTTTAGGTTTTAGACTACCGATTCTGTCATTTTTAATGTAGCTAGTCCTAAGCCTGATATAGTACGAAGGGAAAGTGAATTCAGAGTGCGAACGAGTTGTTAGATAAATTGTCATCTCGTTTTGTTTTACAGTAGGTACCTACGTATCGAGACGTGCTTAGGTTTTAACAAACTTACTTCTTTAAAAAAGCTGAATTCACACATTTAACGTGAAAATGTAATAATCTGAATTAATTTTAGTGCAATTTGACTTCAATCGACCGGCAAAAAAAAGCGCGGGAATCCGTAGTAGACAGTTAGTATCGAAACGTCGAATGAATGCGGGTGGTGGGGTAGAGGTACCCGGGCGAAGTCATTTTACCTATTTCTTACAACATACAGAGCAATAAATAACTGAGGGAGCAAACATTTTCTTGTTATTTTTTTCTTTTGGGTTATTTATCAAGATTTGTAAAAAGTCGTAGAACAAATATTGTTGGGATTGATGTATTGAAGCTGCCTGCAAGAGGTGATGCGCTAATTTAAATTAACCCTGTACATATGTGCACCACCTACCTTACAAGACTTCTACACCACCCTAAGGTTGACTGGAAGAGAATGCCTTGGGCATTAAGTCCGCCAATGTACAAATGTGCATGAAGTTTTAAATAAAAATAAATAAATATATAATAGAAAACGGTATGCAGAAGATTTCGTGAGGAAAAAATCATCTCCCTAGAACCCATTTAAAAAAAACTAAACAAAGCTAGATCATCATGATCATCAATTACTATAACATTATAAAGAAAATAATCAAATGATCAATTTCATCACAGAACACATCCCAAAAAGTAACTAATAACTTCAGGATCATGATATCTAACTAATAAAAAGCTAAAACCACAAATACACACCCTGACCAAATTGAGAAACTTCCTCCCCCCTGTCTCTCCCCCTCTTCGCCGCGCGTCAAACTGACCGCCAGAGAACTCCTCACCAACTCCTCCGCGAAACTCGTCATCGCTGACAGCAACACAGCATGGACAGCACTGGAGAAGCAAAATTAAATTATTATATATTATATGTAACCCTTTCCCCTAAGAGGAGACACGAGCCCAGCAATGGGACATTATAGGTATATTGATGATGATATGTAAACAGCCATTGGGAATAGGATCATAAAAAATTATACACGAATCTTCCATACCACAGTTTCCTCTAGGACCTAAAGTCAGATTGACCGAAGTAATAAATTAAGCAATATAACGAACATCTAACACACAACGCCATCTAGTACCAAACTAAGCAGAAATTGTACTATGACAATTAAAATTGACTGATATAATAATCATATACTTCTTTTTTGTCGAAATCTTCTTACTTAAATATTTTTTCTTCAAATGAAATACATGCTTATTATACGTAAAAAACAAACTCAATAATAAATATTGGCAAGTCAGGTCAAACACTAACACACGAATTTTTTTTTTAAATTAGAAATATAACATCATGTGTGACGGGGCAATTCACAAACCTACATATCAACGACACAAAGTACACCCAGACTTAGAACAACAATTTATGGAACACTAAAGTGTTGTCTCATGTAGAATCTGAACCCACAACACCTGCAGGAAGCGGTGCGGCGACCATTAAACCACTTTTTTTTGTACCCAGTTTTTTTTTTACGTGTGGAAACCACCTCAGACCTTCACCCCACCGGGGTTTGCGGCGGGGCGGTGTGTCGGAATCGAACCGACTAAAACCACACGGTGTGCCACTCTGCGCCTGAGACGGGAGAGATCCGGGAACCGCTTTCTTACGCCATCCGGACCCCTCCCAGCGCTTGCCCGCACTGAAGCAGGCTGCGTCATCTGATGGTACGACTCTCAATTTAGGCGACGTACGGCACACGCGTGACGTTGCCCCTTCGCGGCTGGCCTGTGAAGCAGATGGGGGGGGAAAACCCGTCCCGCCCATCCGCGGCCACACTCAGGGCGGCATGAGGCGCTGGTAGGCGCGCCTCCGCCGCCCGGTTCGTCGGCGGCGGATCGGGTCCGAGTGGAGATCGTCCTCCCGGGCCTTCTCCGTCACCTCCTTCTGCGAGATGACTTCCTAGCAGAAGGTCGCGACCGCGGTAAAACTGCTCTCGCCGCCAGCCATAGAGCGTACGACGGCCGGCAGCGAGAGATCTCCGATGACTGCAGTGAGGGCCCAACGCTGCGGCGCCCAAGCGGGGCAAACCGCCAGCGTGTGTTGGGCCGAGTCCTCACTGCAGTCGCAGTGGTGGCAGGCGGGACTCAATTCTCTCCGCACGATCGAGTGCAGGTACTTCCCGAAGCAACCGTGCCCGGAAAGCACCTGCGTCAGTCGCAGGGAAAGGGTCCCGTGCTGCCACCCTGCCCACTCGAGGATGACAGGCTGGAGGCCCTCCATGGTGGCGAAGCCAGCACGTGGAGCCTCCAGCCGCGAAGGCCAACGAGCCATCGTGGCTCGACGGGCAGCTTCACGCCACTCGCGTACCTCTTCGGGCGGAGGGCGAACGCCACTCTCGGCCCGGAATTCAGCCATCCGTCGATAAACTTCGGCGAGCACCTCCGCCTCCAAATCCCACGGTGTTCCGGCCAAGGCGCACGCCACCTCGGTCGACACCGTGCGGTATCCGCGTATAGCTCTGACCACCAATACCCTCTGAGGGCGCCAGAGCGCGCCTTATTCGACACTGGCTCCACCCAGATTGGGCAAAAGTCGCCCTAGGGCGGAGGCAGTGTCGACCAGCTTGGGAACATGCTGTCGGAAGTGCTCATCGAAGAGCCACCTGCCGTCGAGGATCAGTCCCAGATACTTCAGCTGGGCCCGAACCGGTACGAGGACCGAGTTGACCACTATGGAGGCGCCGGGGGGCGGCCCGCGACGAGGCCCATGAAACAACAGGGCCTGCGTCTTGTCGAGGGCCAAAAAACACCACGGTGTGCCACTCTGCGCCTGACACGGGAGAGATCCGGGAACCGCTTTCTTACAATCTTGTCCAGGGCCACCCGCAAGCCCAGCGCCTCGATGCGCCCTACCACCAGAGAAACCACTTAAACCACTAGGTCACCCATGCTGTCGAATTATAAGTATATCTATTTAATACCTATAAATATGCAATTCTTCTATGATTATAATCTGAATCTCGGAAGCGGTCCCAACGATATTCATGGAATTTAATTAGCAGGGGGTTATGGAGGAGATAAGTCGATCTAGCTAGGATGTATTTCAATGAATTAAAATAATTTCAACACAAAAATATAAAATTCATTATCCAAACATAAATGAACACTCACCTGTAAGAGTACCCGTTGCCGACATCCTCATTCCTCAACTCAATCCCAATGTCGGCACACTTCCTCTCAATAAACAAAAACCGTAGTCTGTCCTCTTCACTCTCGACCGGCAACAGCACCAAGTCACTCCCATCTGACGTCACTTCCTGTTTGACCTCCACCCTCCTGTCCGTACACACTACATCAACGTCTTCATCATCAGATATGTCTGTGGTATCCGACAGTTCGGATACTCCAATAAATTCCTTTTCATCGAATATAGTCAATGAATCGATATCTGATGAGTTGGGGTACAGTTCTTTAATGCTTGCTTCGACTTTTCTGATGTTCTCGAAGTCGTTCCATGATGACCAGTCGGTGGTGTCTGTTCTCTGAGTGATGGCCTCATTCATCACGGGGTAGAAGCCGTGCAGTCGTGAGTAGAGGAGGATCTGTTTCGTTCGCCATATTGTTTCGTTTGTGGGTACGTGTTCTGTTATGATTTTGTTAATTAATTTCGCTCGGGACCACTGGAAAACAAAATATATGCCAGATAAAATAAATAATACGTAACTATTTCGGACATCTACCTCACAACGCCATCTAGCTTCAAACTAAGCACAGCTTGTACTAGATAGATAGAATATTTACTTGTCTTTCTTTTGTAAACATATACCCAGCAAAACAAATATAAAACTCAAACTCGGAAACAAATATTTGCAGATCATTCAAATCTTTGACCTGAACCAGGAATCGAACCTGAGACCTCAAGCCTCCAGTATCTGGGTTCCATAACCCATACAGTAAAACGGGAACCTATAACTAAGACTTCCTTGTCCATCTGTCAGTCCGTCCGTCTGTCACCAGGCTGTATCTCATGAACCGTGATAATTTGAGTGTTGAAATTTTCAGAGATAATAAATAAATATTTTTGGTAACACACAACGCCATCTAGTTCCAAACTAAGCAGAGCTTGTATTATGGGTACTAGACAACTGATATAAAAACATATATACTTTTTTTGTAAATATATACTTAGTATACATAGAAAACACACAAACTCAGAAACAAATATTTATAGATCATACAAACACTTGGTTCGACCCGGGAATCGAACCCGAGACCTAAAGCACAGCAGTCGCAAACGCACCCACTGCGCTAGGGCGATTGTATTTTTGTTGCCGCTATAACAACAAATTCTAAAAGAAGTTTTTTTATTGTATAGGTGACATACGAGCAGACGTATCGGTTGATGGTAAGCGATTGCCGCCGCCCATGGATACCCGCAACACCAGAGGCGTCACAAGAAGAAGGAAGCAAAAGAAAGAAGAAGAGTCCCATACAACAAACGTGATTTTATGCTCGATATTGATGGCAACAGGTATACCCTTGAAATGTAAAGATGATGACTCGCACTTGGCCGATTTTTTTTTGCTCTATGCAGTGCTTATGTCTAACGTACTTCTCTTGTCGTAACATGGTTAATTTTTTTTTATATATCAGACACCCAACACTCAACGCCATCTAGTCCCAAACTAAGCGGAGCTTGTAGTATGGGTACTGGACAACTGATATGAATACATAAATACTTTTTTTTGTAAATACATACATATTATACATAGAAAACATCCAAACTCCGAAACAAATATTTGTAGATCATACAAACATTTGGTCCGACCCAAGATTCGAACCCGAGACCTCATGGACAGCAGTCGCGTACACAACCACAGCGCCACCGAGGCAGTTAATTATAACTACACTTACCTCAATATTCCTTCTCTTAGCGAAGTCCAATTTCCAGTACCGCTCGTTAGATTCAACGACAAAAGGGAAGAACTTGACGAAGTCAGGGTCCCTCGCCTGATCACTGATCAAAGGTATTTTCTTCACCAAATAGTTAACAGCGGTTCGCACAGTATTTAACCTACCTACATTCGCGCACAGACACTCGTACAACGTTCTTTCTTTTTTAACTTCTACACTAGCAACACTGGGTATTTTTTTTGGTGTTGCTAGATAACAATGATCGTTTTCTATATGAGCATAATTAGCCACACTTTTGACGTTATTTTCTGAATTTTTTAACATACTTTTGACTTCGGGCTTTAATAATGACACACCACCTTTTTTCTTTCGAATATTTTTAACGCCATTAGCTTTGATTGGACTGATTTTGGCCGTTTGATTAGTGACGACGATCTCCTGAACTTTGCTCAAATCTAATGTTCTGTCCATTTCTAGATAATATATTTTGCCTGTGGTTGGATCTATGTACTTAACTATCCTCTTCTTGGGCGACGTGGGTTGGGTGAGAATCTCATTCGGTATATCATAGGGGTGGCTATCATCAGGCCAGGTAGGCTCAATTTTGACAACCCCATCAGTGACAACCTCTTCATTTTCAACGACATTATTCGTCTCGCTCACTTCCATTGATTCCTCTACTTCTGTCTTTATCTCACTCGGTTTTTTTAACGGTTTTATTATCAATTCGTCAACGTCTACTTCTGAGGGTCCTTTTGAGAAAAAGTCTAGCCAATTGTCGGTCTGTATGTCGTTAGGGTCTGTGTCCATTTGTTCGATTGTCTCTGTCTGTGTTTCTGGCTCGGATTTGATTTGAGTTTGGTCTTGAGGTAAGGTTTCTTCGGCGTCTTCCTTGAACTCATACTGCATCATTTCTGGTGTACTGTATAACCAGACATCTACTAGTGTTTCTGCACCTGTAACACGATTATTGCTGGATTATTAGGTTGAAATATTACAAAAATTTAGTCAACCCCCTAGCAAATTTCAAATTCTATAAACGTAAACGCTATTAGAAAACTTTAGAGGAACGGGTCACATGTTCCTCCATCACAAATTAAGGATCCTCCGACCAAGCTAGGTGATCATGCCTGGCGAGCCAGTACCCAACGGTTGATGTTGGGAAGTTGTATATATGTTAATCGGCGAGAGAACTTCTATTGCGCGATGCAGGATTGGTAGCTTCTTCGTGCACTACGTTACTCCGTAGTTCAGTGTATCTTCGATAGATAGCGTTATCATATGTATGCGGAATTCATCACAAACTAATAAATTTATAGGAACGGATTCAAGTCTAAGTACATGTGTTTTAAGCTCTTAGAGTGAAATACTCATTAACCTCTGGGTCAATACTAGTTACCATGCTGTAGTGTTGCGTTGTATGTGGAAGTCGCCACACGTCTATCCAGTCACCTCACTCCGTTATCTATGCACTCACTCTCTAGCTCACCAATTCATACAGACGAACTGTCTCATACGCGCCAGTTTAGTAATGCGAGAGCCGTTAGCAGCAGCAGCAGAGCGAGAGCAGACGTGTTAATAAGTCTGTGCATTAAATGCGTGAATTATCTTGTTTAATGTCCATTCCCAAATGGAGGATGTTATACATGCGAACATCTTTGTCAATGGCTATGAGTAATTTTGTTTCTACTTTTCCTGTTGGCAGTTGATCCAGGTAAAAATAATCGGGGTCCGGATGGCGTAAGAAAGCGGTTCCCAGATCCCTCCCTTCTCAGGCGCAGAGTGGCACACCGTGGTGGTTTAGTGGGTAGTCTGGCGAGTCAGTCAGGAGTCCCACACGAAGCGAACCCCCTGTACCCGCGGGGGTGGAGCGAAGTGCGTAAAGGCATTCCACCACGTCAAAAAAAAAAGTTAAAAATAATCGAAGTTCAGTCATATCGTAGGTAGTTTTGGGAAAAGGATCGGAGAAGCACACACCGCGAACTATTAAAGAATGATTATGATTATGTAGGTTTTGGTAAAGTCAACTTACCCAACATCTGTAGGCCTGTGTAGTTTCTGTCCAATTTGATGGTGTGTTCAACGGTGGCGGGTCTGTTCCGCTCCGGTAGGGCGAAGTGAAGCTCAATCTTGGCTGGAAACTCGCCCCATCCTCGACGGGACACGTGGAAAGGGGGCTTACTGGAAGTTAAGAAAAAAATATGGATATGATATATAAAGAGTGCTAAGAGAAAATAACGGGTGTTTTAGACCACACGATTGGAATAAAACGTCAAGTAATACAATGCCTACACCGTGTCTTAGATATACGAAACGTAACTGACTGTGAGAGAAAGAGAGAAAGGAAATATGTGCTCGCATCTCTCTCTTTCACCCATACAGTTATATACGAAACTTAACTCTCTGTCTTTCTATCTTAACTAACTTATATCTCCCTTTCAACTTGCGTTCGCCTTGGCCGATCACACTTTTTGTAACGGTCTCGTTACGTACTCCCCAGCTTACTCCTCAAGTTAAAGGAATATTGAGTGATAGAAGTCCAACCAGCAGACAGGTCACCTGATGTCAATAATCGAAGTACAGTCACGACGTCACTGGTCACTACCACAGTGTACTCACTCGATGTGCACGGTGTGGTGTGGCGCGTAGGAGTGGTGCAGGCGCACGTCGACGGCCGTCACGAGCGCGGACAGGTCGGGCGCGTGGGGAGCTCCGCGGATGTACAGCAGCCACTTGTGCGTGGAGTGGTCCGCGCGGGACGAGGGCGGCGCGTACTTCGACGTGTTACCTGAGCCAAACAACCACACTTTACTACGTACACATGACTTCTAGTGATTATTCCTAGTGATAAGATTCTCCCTTTGTGTTGGTGAGACGTGTCTCCTTATTCAGAAGTCATCTGTCATGACGCCTGACTCCTGACTAAGATGTCATAACTACACTAATTTATCAACATATTTTAATTAAAAACAATGTGTCGCAAAACGTAAAACTCGGGAACGGTTCCATCAGCTAAGTTAAATTATTCCAAATTAATCATCACGACTTATGGCACAAGTAAGGTTCATATGAAGGCAAAAATTTGGGTATGGGCCTCCGATATCCTCACTCGCTCTGTGAAACACAGCGTAAGCGCTGTTTCAAACCGGTTTAACCGTGGTATCACTCCGATCGAGCCGGTGCATTCATGCCGAAGCATGGCTCTCCCACGGTAGGGAAGTTCTAGAGATTTAAAGGAACAAACAGAAGGAATTTGTTTTTTAATTATTATTTTGGTGTATACTCAATGCGTTCAGTGAAAAGCTGTTAATTTGAAATTGCAAACCGACATTTCTATTTTATTTATTTGTATAGATTTGAGTTTACGTTCTGCATAGTAAAAATAAGTCGTTTTTCGTTCTTGTATGCTTCAATCTGTAAAACTACTCAACAGATTTAAATGTGGTTCCTCCAATGACGAAAGTGATTTCGGATAAAGGTTTATATGTATAATACATATATTTTTAATACAACTCCCGCATTAGGAATATACATCCTGTGTCACAAAGGACTTTACAAACATGAATGAAATAGACACAAAAATCACCAAAACTCAGAACAACAGATTGTGGATCACACAAAGTGCTATCCCATGTGGTAGTATATATATATATAAATCATTATTTTGATATCATACTAAATGTATTTTGGAAAACCTTTTTTTGAGATTACTTCTTGGCGCTAGCTTGAGATAAATTTTGTTTTTTTTAAACTTTGTTGTACCCATTGTCACTCTTACGACGAATCTACTGACACCACTCACATAAAAATACGACAAGCCGTTTAGGCTCTAGGGCGTGACAAAGAAATATACATGACTAGCAGTCGCAGTCGGGTAAAAACGGAGAATTTCAAAGATCAGCGTGCAAAGCCAGGTCGCTTGTATTATACAGATAAAACTATTTCCACAAACTCACCTATGACGATCCTGTATCTATATTTCGTCTTATTCCTCGTCGCCTCGTCCAAAGTGAGGACGTTGGTGGCCTTAGGGTCCAGGTGACGAGGTATCTTCTTGGGTCGACTGGAGCAGGGATCTTCTGACGTCTCCAAGGTATCGATATCTTCTGGCTTTCTGTCTGGACGTAGAGTTTTTGTTGTGTCCGCCGATATTGTGTAGTTACGTTTTTGTAACATAGCCTGCGAATTAAATCACAAATAAGAGGGTAGGTAATTAGCTCATTTAAATAATTTAAACGGGTTATTGGGTGGAGACCGTTTTGGCAAACGTAGTGTGGGACTTCCACAGGCCAGGTGCGTAAGACGGCTGGCAGGAGCTGGAGGATCAAACTAAGTGGCGTGAAACTTTTCCAGGCCGCCATAGTGTGGGTCACCATGCTGCATTGTTCTTTTTCGCATTGAGGATGGTGACCACCACTCTTGGATTCTGCTCATGCTTTCCATCAGGCAGGGCAGAGTCATTTTGGCAGCTTAAATGTATAAAAAAAAACTGGAGAGGCCTACGTCTCGCAGTAGACTGCAATAGGCTGATAATAATGATGATGAAATCATCGTCATCAATCATCAGCAACCCATAATGTCCCACTGCAGGGCTCGGGTCTCCTCTCAGGAGAGGGTTAAGACCATACGTCATGTGTGATGATGAAATATTTTCTTTTTTTTAACTCGTATCTACCTTTTCAAACATACATTAAACGGAAACAAAAACACCAACAAAGTGTTGAGCCATGTGGGATTTGAACCTACAACACTTAGCGCAGTAGAAAACGGCGTGGCTACCGCTTAAACCACTACAACATTCTTACGGTCAATGTTTGATTATTGAGTGTGCTCATGCCTTTCAATGGTCACAAGTACTTGACCAATACCACAGTTTTGTATTGTATAGCGGAACTTATTCGGAACTTTGGAAATCTTCCTCCTGAATATTTATTTTAATGGTGATATAAAAATACGTACAGAATAATCTTTCCTCGTCTTGTTCCTCGGCTCTCTGATCTTGAATATCTCGTCGAGGTCCACAGATTTTTTGCCCAGCAACTTCCGGACGGACGGGTGCAAGCGACGCTGTCCATCTCGTAACATTGAAGAAACCTGGTTAAATAACAAAAATAAATGAACAAATCTAAGACAGATACGGCTTTAAGGGTAACTGAGCTTGCGTGTGGCTGAAGAACGAATATTCCCCGTGGTTATTTTTGTGCCTTCACAACCGCGGGTACCGCTACTTGGCGAAGTTAGCCGAAACAAAATTTGCCTAAGTTACTTTATATTACATCAACTATCTGCCAGTGAAAGTTCCGTAAAAACGGCCCAGCCGTTCCAGAGAATACCCGGAACCAACAGACAGGCAGAACTGGAAACTGGTTATTTTAATATTTATAAACAGACACTCCAATTTTGTAAATATGTGTCGTGATTACGATGAATAAGATTTAGAATTAATATTTTACATTACAGTAAGCCTGAAAACAGCACCAATGAATGAAAAGTTGAGAAAAGCAGGTTATCCCGGTATAGACATGTGTGGAGATGACCAAAATATGGTAATGAAAGTTTTATGTACGAAACGTTTAATGTTTCCAGACGAACGGTAGCTGGAGCCGAAATGTGCTGGAGTGGACCGACGATTTGAAGAGAGTGGCTGGCAGCGGATGGTTGCGGACTACCCAAGACCGGGATCGCCGGCGCTCCTTGGGAGAGACCTTGGACAACGAAAGGTTGATACATATATATCAAGACCAGAGTCAAATGAAGAAAAGTGAGAATTGTGAACATTTATTACCTTATCGTGCTTAGGCACGAAAGATATATGCTGCTTCAACTGGTAATGATGAGCAAGGTGAAAGGGAAGAGACGCGCTGGACGAAGTAAAACATCGTGGCTACGTAATATTCGGGAGCAGACCAGTACCACCTCCGTTGAGAAACTGTTCCACCTGGCCAATGACAAAGAGGAGTACAGGAAGCTGACGGCCAAACGTCAGGATTGAAGAGGCACCCGAAGACCCGAGAAGTAGAAGAAGAATATCTGCCAGCTCTTTGCCACATTTTACCTGGGTGTATTTGTAAGGTAATGTAACTGCCGCTTTGGTCTAGTGGTTAGGGCAAGTGACTGCAAATCAAGAGGTCTCGGATTCGATTCTCAGGTTAGTCTGCTGTGTTTTTCTTAAAATAAATTCTTAATAGCAGCTCGGAGTATGGAAGATGGCAGTGTTTCCCGCCCGTGCCTTGGAGATCATATTAAGCCGTCGGTACCGGTTGTCATGAACATCTAAAGCAATCGTTATTGGGAAGTCAGTGCCCTCAAATACGCTGACGACTAGTTCAACCTCGAATTCAGTTCACCCTCAGGGTTGTGGAGGTCAGATGCCAGTCGCTCCGTGGAAAAAGCTAATATTCAGAAAAAACCGGTTGAACTAGTAGCCGACTCCAAATAATCTTGGGAATAATAAATGCTAGGCAGAAGAAGAAGATTTTTAAGGTAATATAAAACATTGGCAATGATTTGAATGCTTTCTTCAATGGGTGGTCGTTTGCCTGTCGCCAACTGTCATTAGAAATGATATCCCTATCACACAGGGTGAATTTAGTAGGTTCTATTTTGGCGGTAAATAACATAACTAATCAAGTCTCTCGCTTACTTGTTGCTTTAGCAAAATGATACACTACATTGGATAAGATAAGAAATTAATACTTAAACAATGAAGGTGATTATTTCAAAAACATCGTATGTTAATACAAATGGTAATGTATGTACTTTTACTTGTTTATTTTATCGGTGCAATATTTTCTGCTCGAAAGGCTGATAATGGCGATCCGCCACGCTATCACGTCGGATATCGTCTGATAATCTTTTGTTAAAATTTTGCTGACGTCAGTGTAAGCGAAGTAGACCAAATATATAGTCACAAATACGTACATATAACAATAGTATCTTAGACATCTCTAGACCAATTGTTGTACTATGGGTACAAGTGTCATAAATATATTAAGTTTTTTTATAAAATAATAATAATAATATGTTTAATAAGTAATCAATTTGTAATAAAATATTTAATAAAGATAATAGTAACATATCGGATATCTCACATACAACTCCATCTAGTCCCAAACTAAACTTTTTTTGTGAATATATACATGTTTACTTAGAAACACCTAAACTTTGGAACATATACGAGGTATGTTCAAAAAGTATCGTGAATTTTTAATTTTCGCGGGTTACGTATATTCGAATTTCGATTTTTTTGTGGCATTATGTTGGTACATATGTCTCTCACTTATGCTGACAAGTTCGGCCATTTTGAATGTTCAGTTAATTGTTGAAATCTGCTTTGCTTGCGCGTGTTATGGTTCCTGTTCGATTTTTACCTATTCAAAAACATGGAACAAAGAATTTGTATCAAATATTGTGTGAAAAACGAAATTAAGTGCGCGGATGCATTCCGAATGTTGACTGTGGCATACGGGGAAGCTACTTTGGACAAAACCAATGTTTATCAGTGGTACAAAATGTTTTCAGAAGGCCGAGAAGATGTGAACGACGAAGAGCGTGCCGGACACCCGAGCACTTCAACAACAGACGAAAAAATTGATGAAGTGAAGAAAATGGCATTGGCTAGTCATCGAATCACCGTCAGAGAAATTGCCGAGGACCTAGGGATATCGATTGGTTCGTGCCATTCGATTTAATCGATAATTTGGGCATGAGACGGGTCGCCGCAAAATTCGTACCAAAATTGCTCAATTTTGATCAAAAACAGCTTCGCATGAACGTTGCTAATGAGATCCAACATCTCATTCTGTCCGCGACTTTTTCTTGTTCCTGTGACTTTTTATTGTTCCCGAAACTGAAGAGGCCCATGAAAGGACGACGCTACGCCACGATTGACGGATAAAGACGGCATCGAAGGAGGAGCTGAACAAGATACAAAAAAATGATTTTTTGAAGTGCTTCGAAGATTGGAAAAAACTTTGTCACATGTGTATAATATCCCAGGGGGTTACTTTGAAGGGGACAAAATAGATATTCACGGATAAATAAATAATTTTTGAAAATACACAAAATTCGCGATACTTTTTGTACACTAGGTATTTGCAAATCATCAAAACTTTTATTTCAACTAGGGAATCGAGCCCGAGATCTCAAACACAGCAGTCGCATACGCTAGTACTGCGCCACCAAGGCAGGTAACGCAAGCATACTTTCAAGATGAAGTACGCAGCAATCATTTCATAAAATTACTTCATTTTCTTTTGTAAAATTCTCTGCAACCCCAACAAGTCTATATTGAGCGATAAATAATTATTGAGCCTAGAGAGTCTGACCCTCTTTCTGTTGGTGAAATCTTGCCACCATCAGGCCTCCTACACAACACGCCGACACTGACCGCGGGGCATCATTTCTGTTATGAATACACCAGTGTGGTAGCGCCGGTGGCTCGTTTATGCAACCGGCCATACGCAAGCATTATGTATAAGGGGTCTTACACGTCTGCTATTACTAGGTTAATTTAAACAGCAAAAAAATAAACAATAAAGTAGGTAGAAGACAAGTTCCGCCATAGAAATATATCGTGAGTCGCGGGGGACTTTACAAACAAGCAAAGGTATTTTTTATAATAGTTTCATACCTCCGCCCTAGCTCGGGGCTCGTGTTGTGATGCAATCTCGTCCTGTATCTGCCCATTGTTCAATTTGAGTTTCTGATCATTGTAGTAGTTGCTCACGATGGCATAGCGGAGACGATGCAGTAATCGGCGGGATGTTGTCATACTAAGGAAAAGAAAGATTATTTTTATTCGCTATTTGCACCATGCTACGATTCCTTGAAATAATTCGCTAACGTGAGAGCCACGCTTCGGCACGAATGGGTCGGCTCAACCGGAGTGATACCACGGCCACACAGAAAACACCTCCCTATCCCCTAAAGGCCTGCTTCGCACTGGTAATGCTTCTGGTGCTGCGGGTGTCTGGGCGGCGGTAATCGCTTACCATCCGGCGATACGTCTGCTCGTTTGCTTCCTATACAATAAAAAAAAACAAGTTGTGGTTGCGTTGCTGAGAAATGGGGAACGATACTGGCGCAAAAAATACATGTATATAAATAAAAATGAATCATCGAAATGTACGTATATGTAAGCGCATAACTTTCGATCGACTCACTAAATATGGATAATTCTTTCTTTATTTGCTTGTTATTGTAAGCATAAGGTTTGTATTTAAGAAAATTAAAGGAAAAGTGTTATATGTTCTTAGTCCGCCACTGTACACTACCCGTGAGACGCTGAGGCAGACATAGATAGGTAGATAAATAGAAAACTACCCCTACACCTTATAATTTGTACATCAAGGTTTAAAGGTTTACCAAATCCTAAAAATTAATAAAAAAAATGTGATGTACAAAGGGCGGCCTTATTGCCACAGCAATTTCTTCCAGGCAACCTTAGGATGGACAGGTTTCATTCTACTCTGGCATAATAACATAAATACTAAATAAAATTTTTCGCAAATTTAGTAAATGTTAAAGTTGACGAAAGTTGTAGTTAAAAAAATAATTCTAAAGCGGTTTGTATAGAATATTTCCTTAATAGCAGCCGAGGGTAGCGTAGTCAGAGTTGCAAAGGTACGATGCGAGTAGCTCCGTGAAAAAATTGATATTCAGACAAAACCGGTTGAACTAGTAGCTGACCTCAAATAATCTTGGGAATAATAAAGGCTACGATGATATTTACCTTCCATTTTTTCCTTCATTCCCCAATTTCCGATCTAACTCTATGTATATAATGTTGATGATATGAGAATGACATACTATGCTTTCTAAATGTAACCCTCATTAGTGCTTTCTAAACCTCATGAGTCTATCGTATTAAGGCTAGGGCATACTGTCAACTCGATTGATCGATAAAAAAAAACAAAAAACTGTATTAAATATTTGGACAACTATCGGACACGCTCTCATTATGTATCGCAATGTATTGAAGTGCGCATAACATCGACTAAACAGTCAATCCTAGACTCGCGTTAGTATGTGAAGCGGCGGGTGCCACATTTCTTTTCACAATGGCGGTACAGACCATTCTATAATACTTAAAATACTTATCTGGATGCTCTATTAACTTAGAATGTAACATATGAAAAATTCCACAAAATAATCTGTCACGAAATATGGGATGTACACAATACCTTCTTTTCACATCTCACAAGCTATAACTTTATGGTTAAATGGCATTGTACTTCTATATGCTCGAGTCAAGGTGCAACTTGACGCCCACTATAGAAGACTGCTGGATTTGTTCAAGCTATAAATACACTGAAATCAAGTGTATGCAAACCTCTAGTTACCAAACAGTTTATTTGTGTGGAATTCAGTGCACAACTCGACTAAAGGGTTTAGTCGATTAAAAAGTTATATGTATGAGCCTAATCTTAAACTATTTTAAGCTGATGGTTGTTTCGACCTCTGTATTGACCATGTACAAAACAAAAACAGATAATTTACATTTGGTTGGAAAATAAAGTAATTAATGGCTACAGGTATTGTTATAGACTGAGATATTTCAGAATAGACTATAAATATATGTGTGATGTATACAAACACTCATTAACTCATACATACACACACACACACACACATACACAAACATACCAAGTATCCATGATTCAGTATAGAATTGACAACATTTCTATAAATTGGAGGGGCTGGAGTTTCCAAAATATAGCCAAGGCTTAGTTTGACTCCGAATCTCCCACTAATGGCTATATCATCATCATCATCAGCCCGCCTGACATAGGCCTCTCCAATTGCACACCACTTAGTTCGATAGCTTCTCAATCCAGCTCTTGCCAGCCACAATTTACTACAAAATTACTTTACTAAAACTTTTGTCAACTTTAATATTAAGGCTTCTGTAATTTGTGAAGCTAAATAAAAACAATAATATTATTTTAATTCTACAGCCCTATAATCTATGTTATTGCTAACTGAGATGACATTGTTTTCATTATTATCATCATGTTGATAACATTAATGTAAATTATAAAATAAATTACTTCTGATACTGTCATATGGAGATTTACCTATGCTTATATTTACATATAATAAAAAAATAAGCTTATTTTATATACATATATATAGATATACCTATATAATAAGCAACTTTCGAAGTGAATATTTACCCAACTGCCAGGGTTACAGGCTGGGCAATAATTGTCTCAGACAGAGCTCAAAGAAGGCAGTTGGAGGAGGCTAAAACTAAACAACACTCGGAACTGAGATACATACCTTGTAAGTGAGTAGGTAACGAGTAGATTACATTACACAACATTCTATTATGTACATAGCTAGGTAGCCAGTGGTAAAAGAATTATGTTTCATATTTTTGCATTGCAGAACATATTGACAAAGTATGTAATGCTTTTAAAACCTGCAATCCAAAGAATGCAGAAAAATGGTGCATAGGTTTTAAATTATTTTATTTCAAAAATATATTTGTTTATTTATTATTTGCTGCCTGCAACCCAGCCCCCATATATATTGGCTATTGCTGCAAATAGTAGCCTATGTCTTATTCTGATGTAACAGCTATATTACTGTAAAGTTTCATCCAAATCCGTTGAGTAGTTTTTACATGAAAGAGTAACAAACATCCATCCATACTTACAAATTTTCACACATAATTTTAACATTAACAACATAAGGCTTTAAAAACAAAAACTGTTTATAAGAAATGGTGATGTCCTTTGTCAACTAGATTAATTTTTTCTTTATTAATGAAAGAGATGAGATGAGATGTATATAGACAGGGAGTCGATGTATTATAAAATTAAAAACAAAGGAGTGCATTGTTGCAGAAGTGTAACTTAAAACTATGTAAGATCTTTAAACCTAACTAATATTCTGCATAAATTAAGGATATTCATTATTAAGGTGTGTTGATATAATCTGTACATATGACTACAGCCCAGTCTGTCGTTTTATATTTTTAAACAACTTCAACAAAAGGAGCTTCTATGTTCCACTCATTTTTTAAATGTAATTTCATTTACGTAAGCTTCTAACTCAGATATTACAGCCCGAATGAAGCTCAATGTTTTGGTATGATACACAAATCACTTCAGGAATTGTTTCGATCTATAATTTCGTGTCATTTAATACCTTAGTTTTCAAGATTAAAACTACACTGTGCTACAACAAAACTTCAAAGGGCGTTATATAAACAACAACAAAATGTTTATTATATTATTACATTACTTAGTGTATTTATAAAATTAATAATTAAAAACAAATAGTATATAATATCCTAACGAAATGTGGTCTAACTAACCTAGAAAGAACTATTTAACTTTATAAACCTAAATAAATATAATAATATCACTTAAAAATTCATTTTTGCATGACTTAATGAATTAATAAACTGTTATAAACTACTTTATAATCAAGTTTAACGCAAATTATGTCTTAAATCCGAATAAAACTCATGTTTCGTTACAAAAACATTTAAAAAAACATGTCGTTTTTTTTGAACTGGGAAGGAAAGTCATAACAAAAGACCACATGGCATAAAAACATAATTAAGAGTACGTGGTTGAAGGTCCTGTGCATTTCCAAACAGGTTTTATTGACTACTTAAAGTAAAAAATACTTTACTTACCGTTGATCTATTAACATAACTTCATTTTCTCTAACTTCAAGTTCGTTTGAAAATTCCCGCCGGATGATTTCTTTGATTATTTTAACTTTCTCTTCTTCACTGCAGGTTTGAGGCTCCTCTTTAACTATTATTGGCGCTTCTGGATAGTCTGGATCATGGTATTCTTCTTTATTATCCATTTGTAGCGAATTATACAATTAAAATGAGTGACGCCCTACAAGCGTTGTCTTACGATATACAGTTTATTTACAATATATAGAGTCCCGGCACTTATGTTTTTGGTTATTTATCACATTAACTTCACAGCTCAGTTAGGTGGGATGTTTACGATAACGTAATTTTGTAATAATAAAAAAAACAATTATCGTGTTAACCAATATCCGCATTTGACAGTGAAAAGGTCAACAGCCGATTCATTCAGTTTTTCATTTTTTGAACGCATTCAGTAGACTTTGAACATGAAATTGACAGTTCAAAAACATGAACATTATTAATGAATTAATAAATTAAATTACACTTTATTTTTGTTTGCATCAGTATCCACTTGCTTCAAATAATATGAATTTTCGATAAAATTTAACAAGATCTATTTTTAAAATTGTAAATAAGCTTCTTGGAGAGACTGAAACAGCGATACTAAAGATTTTTACAGGTGGTAAAATTTTCTTAGCTGTCAAACTAGTTACGACGTTGCGTTGACGTTTTCGTAGAATTTCTTTCCATACAATATTTTTAACAACAGTGAAAAACGGCTTTCAATAACGGCTCACCGACACAGGGGCAAAGGAGCATCGACCGTGATGTGAGGGCTCGCGGGGACGAGCGCACGCCTATGTCAGACTCCCAGACGAATGGGCCTGAGGCCATGTCAGAAAGACGTCCTTATTTCTACCCCGACAGCAGCAGTGACACAGAAGAATATAGAAGGGACGAGGAAAGACGCAAGCGGTTGTCGAAGCGGACAGGCCCGAATATAAGAACTCGTTCGAACATGCCTCCGAAGAACTTGAGCGCTAACACTCCAACGCCTTCTACTTCGACGGCTCAGGACCCCCCCAGGAATGGGCAGAAGGGTCAACTATGTGAAGATAGGATCACGTTGGTCGTGGACAACACTCGTTTCGTGGTGGATCCAGCTCAGTTTACTGCCCACCCAAATACAATGTTGGGAAGAATGTTTAGTTCTGGTAAGTTTGTTTCTTTCTTTGTTAAAGAAGATTAATCATAATTTATGAGTAACCTTTTTTTTTAGTAGGTCAACTTGAGAACTATGACACAGTGTGAACAATAAGTATATTATTGCTAAGAATTCTGATGAAAATATTATCTTTTTATCTGAATTTTTTTAGCAACTTCTAAGATTTGCTTAAGTTTAATTTTTTCAATCTGATTTCACTGTCCTAAACTGAAGAATAACTAGGTAGATATGTGTCAGAGCTTAAATAGTTGAAATATCCTTTTTTGCATTGTTTATTAAATATGAATATTTTTTTTATCATTGGATTGTGTCAATGTTATGAAATTCACTGATTAAGTTTCAAAAAATGAATCAATAATATATACCAATCCTATTATGTTTTCTTTATTATATATTGATATATTGATACCATAAATAAGTAATAATTTGTTTTCTTAAAGTTTTCTTGAGCAATAACTTCATAGTTTTATCAGTCATCCCAGAGATAAGCTGGAATAAACAGACAAATAGAAAAAAAATATATTTTGGTATATGTACAGTGTATAAATATATAACAGTTACTTTCATATAACAAACAGATACTCTATTTTAATGGTTTATAGAATATATATATATTATTATTTCTTATCTAGTATCTTAAATCAGCCTCCTTGCTATGAGTGGCCTTTGTCTATGGCCTTGTGCAGTCTTAGATGATTAGATGATAGATCCAGTATTGTCATTTCATATGAATCAATACATATAAGAAAATCAAAACTGGTCTACTGTCTGTATGTGAAAGATTTATAAGGAAATGTATTATAGGGGGTCTCCTTTAGGACCCAAAATAGTGATTTTAAGAATTTTTGTTTGTTGGTCTGCTATTTTGTGCACATTTGTAATTATTTCATTTTAATTAATTCGGAAATAAAAAGTTAAAGATACTTTTTTCAATCTCATGAAGAGTATGTCATGGAACTGTTATCCTCATGGATTATTCCAATTTTATTTCTCATCTCAATGTTTACATATGAGTCACAGATTATATAGATCTGTAAACAAGTGGCTTACAAACTCATTGTGCCACTGTTTGTTACTAGAGACTTGTTTGTTTATTATAATGTCACACTATGATTATGAATTTATGAACCATTAATTGGGAATTCATTAAATACATTTGTGACTTAGGGCTGGGTTTATTTTTTCAAGCCGTTAGAGCCCTTCTGATTTTAGCACTGCTGTACTATACTTGCACAGAAGATTAACATAAAATTACAGTGTTTGTGCTATTGTGTTTCGTTGGTGAATGCGAGACCGGAGGATTTAAATGATGCAGATACAATAAAAAAAATTGAAACCTAGCTATGCCCTTTGGGCTTACAATTCCTTAGAACAGTAACGTTTTTGGGATGTTATTGAAAGTTTTTTTTAATACTCATGATTGATGCAACTTGTTGGAATACATTCTAGAATTAAATTCACTTGCACTCATTCCATTATTTTATTTATTAATTTTTACACCGGCCTGGTTTCCCCTAATGGCATCATCAAAGTTTGAACTTTTGATGATGCATGATGAATAAAATAAGTGGAATAAGTACAACTGAATTTAATTCTAGAATGGTATAAGCTGTATATGATAATGGGACTTGCGATGGGGGTATATTCTGAACTTGGTTTATTCGTCGATTATTGCACTTATTGTAATTAAGATATGTCTTTTCTCAAGAATCAAAATATCTAATGCCAAATTTCACTAAAAGTTGTTACAAGGAGTCAGAGTTTAATAGTAAGATAGTTAAGCAATCTGAAAATATAAATTTCAGTCTGTAAATTAAATTTTATACATTTTGGTTTTTTTTATGTTCCACAAATGCAAAGTGCAACAATAATATTACATCATCTGGTTAGCGAAAAACTAAGCATATTATAATTAATAACTATTTGTTTACCGTCTTGCATTTTAATTAAATGTTACTATAAACAGCTGCTTTATAAAAGGAGAAAATCTAGTATAGTTTTTTTTTTATGGAATCGCGGGCAAACGAGCAGACCTATCGCCTGATGGTAAGCGATTACCGTCGCCCATGGCCATCTGCAACACAAAAGGCGTCACAAGTCATAGTTTACGATGAATGAAAAAGTATAAAAGAAAGGAAGAAAAGATGATTGCAGAATTTGTACATGTCACTGTAAGATTATAAATACCGTTATATTGTAATCTACATGTGATTGTAAACTGTCGAAATATTGTCAACTGTTACACGCTGCTTACAATTTAACGTAGGTACTATTTTTTTTTAGATTAAAATGTGTAGAAGTAAAACCGCGAAACCCCAATCTGTTGCGCGTCAAATTCTTAACTGTTCCCGATTGGTCGGTCTTACAGTAGCCGTTCTATGGCCATAGAGTTAGGTTAGAACTTCTTTGATCAATCTAAGTGGGACAGCCACGCTTCGGCATTCATTATGCCGAAGCGTGGCTCTCCCACTTAGACCGGCTCGACCGGAGTGATACCACGGCCTCACAGAAAACCGGTGTGAAACAGCGCCTGCGCTGTGTTTCACCGAGTGACTGAGGATACCAGAGGCCCTTAATCCAACCCTTCCCCTCATCCCCCTCCCCATCCCCCAAGGCCGGCAACGCACTTGTAACGCCTCTGGTGTTACGGGTGTCCATGGGCGGCGGTAATCGCTTACCATCAGGCGATACGTCTGCTCGTTTGCCCGCATTTCCATAAAAAAAAGATTAATAACAAATTCATTTTACTGCCACAACAATTTTATTTAACTAATTCTGAAGCTGTGAGGTGTGCGAGATATTTTCAAAATGAAATCAATTTACAATCATAAAGTAGTTTACACACATTTGGCAACAAACGAATTAACAAACATATATGGCAGGATATATGCTGTTCAACCAATCAGTGCGCGAAATGCGATCCGTCACATACCATATCAAAATTTCTGATTTCCTTAGAGTATAATTTAAATAAATTAATAAATATGTTCAGAAATTTTAACACACAACGCCATCTAGTCCCAAACTAAGCAGAGCTTGTACTATGGGTACTAGATAACTGATATTAATACTTATATACTAAATAAAAATAATACGTAAAATTTTCGACTTTTACATGAAGCGACTCCTGTCAGACATCTACAGTATGTATTAGGAGATATCGAAGTTCTTCAGGGCGACTATTGCCAAAGTTTTAAAGACTCCAGCTAGCTGTAGCAATTACCACTCACCACGTCTAGACAATATGTTTATTTTGTGAAAAGAAATAATGATTGTGTATCTGTTTGTGAAGATAAATATATCCACATCTACAACTTAAACATACGGACATAATTGTCTTATTGTTCTGTGTCGAAACAATAATAATTAGGTAAGATTTACTTAGAGATAAGGTGACTACACGGTTGGCCTAGTGGTTTCAGTGGTCGCCACACCGCTTCCTACTCGCTTACGCTAACCACTAGACTAACGAGGCAGTACCAAAAACATTACCCTCCTCCTCCAGTAAAAAGAAGAAGGAAATTAACAAATTTGACTGCATGGTTGGCCTAGTGGTTTAAGTGATTGCGAGGGGGCGACGTTACGCGTGTGCCGTACGTCGCCTAAATTGAGAGCTTACCATCAGACGACGGAGCTCGCTTAAGTGCGGGCAGGCGCTGGGAGGGGTCCGGATGGCGTACGAAAGCGGTTCCCGGATCTCTCCCGTCTCAAGCGCAGAGTGGCACACCGTGGTGGTTTAGTGGGTAGTCTGGCTGGAGTCAGTGAGGAGTCCCACACAAAGCGAACCCCCTATCCCCGCGGGGGGGAGCGAAGTGCGTAAAGGCACTCTAGCACGTAAAAAAAAAAAAAACAAGATGGGTTCAAATCCTACATGTGACAACACTTTGTGTGATCCATAAATTGCTGTTCTAAGTCTGGGTGTACTTTGTGTCCGTTTCATGTATGTTTGTAAAGATCCCCGTGACACAGGAATTTATATTACTAATGCGGGAATTGTCTTTAAAAAAAAATAAAACATTTAAGACTATATCTTGTTGCTGAATGTAATTTTTATATATTGAGTTATATATAGCTATGTTTATTACCAGTGTGGTAACTTCTTCAGGATTAGTTGCCACTGTTTAAGTTTATATCACAAGATGTAGCCTTGGGAAATGCCTATGTCCAGCTGTGCATTGCAACGGACTGGTGATGAGGTATCAGGAGACTTACGATTAGCCCTAGGGCCAGTCAAGGGCCAGTAATGCACTTCTGACTCTGGAGTTTAAGTCTGTTACAACCAGGTACCCTCTATACTATACAGTATATTTTTTTAAGATATCTATAAAAACGCAACACAGTTTAGCTTCACACTAAGCTGATTTTTTACTATGAGAACTAGATTGTCTCATAGAATGCTTATATACTTTTTCGGAACATGTATAATGTGTACTTAACACATTATGCATCATCATCATCATCAGCCTACCGCAATCCACTGCTGGACATAGGCCTCTCCAATTTCACGCCACATAGTTCGATCCATTAGACATAGTGAAACCCAAACTCTGAGACAAATATTTTGCAGATTATACAAACATTTGGTCCTACCCACCAGACCTCAAAACCAAGAAATCAAAACCAAAGACCTCACGAATAAGTCTCGTACGGCAGCACTGCGCCAACATGACAATCAGACCACACCTATTCTTGCAATAATTTTAAAAATAGTTTTAACAAACATGTAAGATAAATGTTAGCATGTGTTTATTTTTGTATCCTCATTATGCTACTGTTAATATAGACGTAAAGATTCAAAGAAAATGGGTTATATTTACTTAAACTTGTTTTTCTAAAACGTTGAACTCTTAACAATAATAAACAAAGAAAAACTAGATCATAGTTTTCATTTTAATACGACAACAGGAAGAACGTACATATGTGGCTTTCGCCCGCAAGCGTCCTTTTACGGCCCGTAAACGTCCTTTTCGTCCGTTAGCGTCCTTATAGCCTGTAAGCGTCCTTTTTAGCGTTTCGACCTGAGAAGTCTTTTGTGTTTATCTATATATATCTAAATGAACGGTCTAGACGAGTTGTGAGTAAAATGTACTTTAAAATTAGGCGATTGCTTTTAAGCGTTAATGTAAAACAAAAAAATAATGTGAAGCTCGGCTCGTATTTTTTTTTTAAATATTATTTGAGTTGCCAAAGTGATTCTACTCTGCCTATACAAAGCATGATCAGAGTCCAAGAGTAGTGGTCACCATACTCATTGCGAATGTAGACAGTGCAATAATATAGTTTTTTTCTTTATTTTGAAGGGACTTTTACCCTATTAGGGTATGCCAGTCCCATAAGGCCTTAATTTAATCAAATAACATTTAAATATTATATGCTAAACTGTACAATTTTATAGCTTTATGATGTTGGTACAGCCAAAACACTTTGAATTATACCGACATCCAAATAATTCAGGTTCCACTGCTCCATTACTAAATTTCTTTTAGATTGATTCTTGACACTTTGGTTTGGTCCTCCGGTCTCGCACACACCAACGAAACACGATCTGTCTTGAGCGACCTTGATGGTATCATGGACAGCCGTACCAGAGTTAAAATAAGCTTGACGAACCTAAATTTCGTACTTCTTTTGCCACTCTCTTGAGGACTGGAGATCACTGAGGTTCACATCATCATATCAAGAGCCTATAATAGTCTACTGCTGGACATAGGACTTCTCGTTGGAAAAGAGGGTTTGATCTACTATAACGCGCTGGCCAGACTGGTAGTTTTCCTTCTCTTTAGCAAATGCTGTTAGCAACGAGCAAAGTCAGCCAAGTGCGAGTCACACTCACGCATTCTCTCAAGCGTACATGTATTGCTCTTATCAATATCGAGCAAAAACGAGCAAGAGAATCACGTTTGTTGTATGGAAGAACTATTTAATAGTTATTTTATTTTGATTGATAGTATTTGTTGATATAGCGGCAAAAGAAATATATATTTGTGAAAATTTCTACTAACTAACATGGTTCATGGGAGGTTCGGCACAGCCTGCCTGATAACAGACGTACGGACAGCGAAGTCTAAATAGTAGGGTCCCGTTTTACCCATTGATACGGATGCGGAACCGTAAAGATACAAATGAATTTGGTTATTATTTCTATAGGAGCAGAACTCTGAGTAATAATTTGAATAGATAATGTTAATATCGACCTGCAGCAGATTATAGTTGTTTACATTTGAACTTTGACCAATTTGTCATTAGTTCACCCCACGTGGCCCTCATGTGCTGACATTGAGACACCTTATCGGCACAAGTACTTGGGTAGTACATACTATAATAATTCTTTACTGTAACAAAAGAGGATTACAAAACACTGTATACCCTTGTCTCCTAAAATAGCGTTAGTTGTGTGTCGGGAGTCACTTACTTTCAAAAACTTGAAAAACAATTGTAACAATACAATGATGAACACATTAAGTTATGGTGATGATGATTTGTATGTGTATGTGTGTGAGGTGTGTTTGCTGTGTATTTGAGGCCATGAGTCAAAATGTGTATGTAGTGCGGTGTGTGGCACTATTCAATATATATCATAAAATAATATCCTCACAATACCAAACTAGGCGAAACCTGTACGGGTATGGTTACCGGACTGCTGATAAACACCATACGCAGTATATCGGTTCCTTTTCCTTGTTGTATGCAAAAATAACTTTTAAAACATCGAGAACGTCTTCTTCGTCAGTATACATTTTGTCGAATTTGTTTGATGTTCATGTTTAAAAGCCCGCAAAAAAAGAGGCTGCAATGTTTTGCTAACATATTTTGTTAGTTTGTTTTGTTTTTTTACGCGCAGGAGACACGCATTTAGTCTCAAGATTATTTGCCATTTTATTTCTTCCAAATAAATATCAATTAGTTATCTAAAATGTCTCCATTTATTTTCAAAAACATGCGTCACAACTAAAGCCATTTATTAAAGGTCATTCTCATCTCGACGTGACCCACGGCGGGGGTTGACGGAGGCTGCGAGAGGGTCGTTTACACTGGGCTGTGACCGGGGGCGTCTGGGGCGGTTAGCACCCCATATAGATTGATTCAAATCGAGTTATTAAGTTCGAATGCGAACGACTGACGAATTGGTGTTTTAGTTTCTAAATTGTGTTGTCTCGCTATAATAAGTGGACGTTTAAATATTTGGTATTTGGACTAGCTGACCGTTCAACTCGAAGGAGGAATGAATTTTTATTAGTGTGGAAAGGAATGAATTTTCCACGTTTTTCGTCACTTTCTTTTTCGTCATATCGCCTTACCACACTAATAATACATGTCGAAAGTAACTCTGTCTGTTATTTAGATGAATTTCGGCAAAGAGCTAGATAAGACCTTAGAGATGTATAGAGGGTATTTTTTGTCGCGATAACCGACATTTACGCGACAAAAGCTAGAAGTCTATAATTTTTCGTTTGGAACCAGTGTTTCCTAAAATTAGATCGTTTATATGGACACATTTGAATGCGCTTTTGGCCCAGTAGTTTGAATGGTCGCCACGCTACTATCCACTACTCTTAAGTATTGTGAGTTCAAATCTCGCATAAAACAAGAACTTGTGTATTTCACAAATTGTTCTTCTGAGAATGGGTGTTCATTGTGTCAATTTTATGTAAGTTTGTTGTTTTATGAAGTTGTTTTAAAAAATATATTAGCTACGTTCTCTAATTATCTTTGTGCCGACATCCACATACAGCGCCATCTACCGAAGATACACTGAACTACGGAGTAACGTAATGTACGAAGAAACTAGCAATCCTGAATCGCGCAATAGAAGTTCTCGCGCCGATAAGAATATATACAACATTCCAACATCAATTATTAGGCAATAGCCCGCCAGGCATGATCACCTCGCCTGGTTGGAGGATTCACCCTTTGTGTTGGAGTCCGTTCCGATAAGATTACGTAGCCACAACGTTGTCTTGTCAGTCCCCAAACCGCACTCGGTCGGCGTGTGGACGTATGACCTTAACCCTCTCCTAAGAGGAGACCCGAGCTCAGGCAGTGGGACATTATGGGTTGTTGATGATGACGACATACAAACATGTTATGGACTAACGTCGCGTCGGTTATCGCGGTGATTCTTAAAACTTGATAACTTTTTTATTTATGAATCTATTGATATGAAACAAACATTAAAAAATGTTAATTGGAGCAAACCGCAACGCATTTATGAAAACCGCATTTAAATCGATTGAGCTATTTCTGAGATTAGTTTGCATAAAATTCTAAAAATCATTGTATTGGGTTCTATTGCGTTTATAAAGCTCTCTTATAATGGTTTTTCTTATATATCCTTTGTGTACAGCGACCAATTACGGTTTTATTACATGTATCTAAAAATTACACCCAGACAGAACAAAGATCGTGCTCACTACACAGTTATTTGTCGTGGGCGCAAGATGAAACCGCTACCCTGGGCTTAGCAATCAGGATCAATTATAACAACACCAGCAGGCCCTCCGGGAAATACGTGAATCAAACAAAGTTTTTATCTTTACCGTGTCTAGTAATTAAGTTTTATTATCTTATTCTAACTTATGCTCTCGTTTTTATGTCAATTGCCTTAAATATTAGCCTATGTCTTCCTCAAAATAAAAGTATCCCTACGCCAAATTTCATTGACATCGGTGCAGCGGTTTAGGCGTGAAATCGTAACATACATCATTATTTTCGAATTTATAATATCGAGTATGGAAGTATGGATTACGATCACGTTTTTAACAGACTTCAAATAGGAGGAGGTTGACATTTCAATTGTATTTTTTTTGTTGCAATATTAAGATACGAACACAACGCCACAGTGTAAATCAATAGTCTACATCTGACGCCCTCCAGACAAAACTAAATTGTATTTGAGAGGTTTCATTAATCTCATAACGTTTAGAAAAGAATGAGGATTCCAGAGATTTCTATATGAAATGCGGATATAATTGGCGTAAGTATAAAATCCTTACTAGCATAAATTCGTAAATAACTCTGTCTGTCTGTTACGCATTAACGGCTAAACCGCTGCACCGATTTCATCTCGTAAAAGCAGACGCAATGTGCGAGGGCGAAGTATGGCAGACTGCGGTTTTTGACCGATTTCAAAAAAGGAGAAGGTTCTCAATTCGATTGTATTTTTATTAATATCAGACCATCCGTTTCTTAGTCTACTTTTTAATTATAACATTATTTGGTTTTGTCCGCGGCTCCGCCCGCCTGTTCGTTGGTTATCGCTGTAAAGAGCGTATGACGTTATGGGGAGCGACTGCTGTGCCTGAAGTCTCGGGTTCGACTCCTGGGTCGGACCAAATGCTTGTATGATCTGCAAATATTTGTTTTGAAGTTTGGGTTTTTTTCCAACTACTGCGCCAAGTGTTGTGGGTTCAAATCCTACACGGGACAACACTTTGTGTGATCCATAAATTGTTGTTCTAAGTCTGGGTGTACTTTGTGTCTGTTTCATGTATGTTTGTAAAGATCCCCGGGACACAGAAATGTCCATATTCCAAATGCGGGAGTTGTCTTTTAAAAAAGAAAAAAATATATGTTATTTACATATAAATTGTATAAATATTTATATCAGTGGTTTAGTTAGTACCCATAACAAAAGCTCTGTTTAGTTTGGGACTAGATGACGTTGCGTGTTTAGATGTCCATAATATTAATTGTTATGTACCTAGATTTCTCAAGTTTAGGAGTAATACTTATTAATTTAAAAGAGTCCCATATATTTTCATTTAATTAATGTGATTGTTATTCGTTAATAAGCGTTTCTATGCACTGTTATTTTAGCGTTTGAAGCCGTTAATTTACAATCTTCAGCAAAAATTTCAACATTAGAGAAACAGTCACTATCTATTCCGTCTCGTCTTATCTAGTGATGCCAACTCCGGGGCTTTTCCCCCAAATTTAGGGGGAAAAAACTCTACAGGGATTTTTTTAGCGAATNTACTCTCCTCTTTTAAGTTACACATCATATGCAATTATATAAAAGCTGGCTTTTTTATGGAATTTATTTACGAAATCCAGACGCATTTCAATTGGCCGCCGTAGTGTGGGTCACCATGCAGCATTGTCTGCATTCGAAACGAGTATGGTGACCGCTGCTACTGGATTCTGCTCATGCTTTCCATCAGACAGAGTAATCATTTTACCAGACTAAAAAAGACAAATACTTTTGGTTAAGGAGTTATATACTGTCATTTTCAAGTATCTCCATGTGACCCGAATTTATTGCCCAAGTGTTTATTTAATTAAGATGTGCTAGTTCAAGAATAGAATATATTTTTGTAAATATTCTGGTAAGATGTTAAGTTTTATTAACGCTTTTATGATAATTTCTTTTGCATATTTTTATTCTGTGATGTAATGTTTTAATATAAATTACTAGCTTGTGCCCGCGACTCCGCCCGCGTGTATGTCGGTTATCGCTGTAAAGAGTAAGTAGCCTATGTACTTAATGTCCCACTGCTGGGCGCGGGTCTCCTCTCAGGCCAAGTGCGGGTTGGGGACTGGCCAGACTACGTTGTGGCTACGTAATCTTGCCGTTGGATGTTTTTAAGCCGCTCAAAGGCCTCCTACTAAGCTTCACGACTGTTACCCTATGAAAACAACCGGGACCAACTGCTTAACGTGACCTCCGAATCACGGAAACGCTCATGGTAACATGCCACCAGCGGTCACCCATCCTGGTACTGACCCAGCCGTCGTTGCTTACCCTTGGTGATTGTTTTTAATCACCAAGTGCAACTAGGCTCTGAGCGCCCATGAAAATCCTTAGGTTGACCTTGACTTACTGATACATAAACGCGATAGCTTAATCGCAGGAGTTACAAACTTGATATTTTGGCAACTGATGGTATTTATGTGGTCAGCACTCATTAAGAAAGGGTTTTCGGAATTTTTACTTCTGAAAGGTTAAAAGTAAAGGTTGAACGATTGTGTAGAAACACGAAACGAGTGGATAGTGGTTAAATGTAAACGTAGATCAACACGGTATGGAGAAGCCATACGCAGTCGTTCTCTTCTGTCAAAGTATAAGCTCAAATGGGCCTACACGTTACACTGTTATGTCGCAGAATGTATTCATGCTTGTATGTGAAATTGTGAATGATTTGTTTCAATAGTAATAATAAATGAATAAATATTTCGGACATCTCACACACAACGCCATCTAGTCCCAAACTAAGCAGAGCTTGTATTATGGGTGCGAGATAACTGATATTAATACATAAATACTTTTTTTTGTAAATACATACCTATTATACATAGAAAACACCCAAACTCCGAAACAAATATTTGCAGATCATACAAACATTTGGTCCGACCCAGGAGTCGAACCCGATACCTCATGGACAGCAGTCGCGTACGCTACCACTGCGCCACCGAGGCAGTTATGTTTGAGTTTGTAGTGACAGGCGATTGTTTTTGTAAGCGAATCTAAAATGTGTATGTTTGACAATCCACTTCCCTCCCCCGCTACGAATGGCACGGTGTTTTCTATTAGAAAAAGACGCAATACCCATTCCCCTTAGTTTGGTGGCCCGTGTTGCTCTGTGTGGAAAGACTGACTGACTTTTTAAATGTAAAATTTTGCATTTGCTTTGGATAAAAATAGATAAATAAAATGATGTAAGTGTTCCAGATTGCGGTACAATTGAGGTAATGTTTTAAATGAACAATCGTAATAAATATGAACAAATATTTTATTAAATATGAAAGTAGCTATATATTTTATAAGCATTTTAAAATTTGTTTTTTTAAAATTAACAGCTTTTCACTAAATGCAAACGAAACGGCAGGCTACTTTTCTTAGACTAACTTCCCCCTGCGGCTGTTGTTATAAAGGTATTCAGGTAGTTAGTACTAACAGGGTGAACGTCAAGATTTAAAAGTACGAATACGCTAAAATTCTGTTCTTGACTTTTTAAGGATCATCCATAAAACACGTCACACGTGTTAAAACAGGGGTAGAAGTAACACATTTGTTACTTCTGCTACTGTCTTCGGCCCCACTCTAATGTCACTTTACATATACATATAGTTTTATTTACCACTACATGTAATAAAAAGCCTATATCCAACTGTGGGCTATTATAGGCTATTGTTAATGACTCAACATGTTGACTCCAACTCAACTCCACTCATCGTTCCAGGTCTAGAGTTCACTCATCCAAACGAGCGTGGTGAGTACGAAGTAGCCGAGGGCATATCGGCGACTGTGTTCAGAGCTATCTTGGAATACTACAGGTTTGGCACAATCAGGTGTCCGCCCACCGTCTCCGTTCAGGAGTTGCGGGAGGCTTGCGACTATCTCCTCGTGCCTTTTGATGCTAATACTGTCAGGTGTCAGGTAAGTTAGTGTTCTGTTTAATATTTTAGATAAAGCTCACATCATACTGTAATACTACAAAAAAGTAATGATTAATTTCTACGAGAGCAAAGCCACGAACAAAGTTAACATTGTATGAATACGCGAATATATATGTTCCGTCACTACAACGGACTCGGTTTAGACAGATAATTAGTACCTGCGGTGGCTAGTAATAATATGAAGTGTAAGAGACGATTAAGGGACAAACCATACTGACACACATTGCAATAACACTATCACTGCAAAGACTTTTGTGCCTGTTACGCTTTCACGGCTAAACCGCTGCACCGTTTCCAAGGAAACTTGCCATGGACATACTTGGATTGTTAAGGAAGGACATGGGTTACTCTTTACACACATACACTCATACGGGCAAAAGCTTATATATTAATTAAATGTATTTATTTCCAGAACCTTAGGGGCCTTCTCCACGAATTATCAAACGAAGGCGCTCGCCGTCAGTTCGAGTCGTTCCTCGAGAGGCTCATCCTCCCTCTCATGGTGGAGTCTGCTGAAAGAGGAGACAGGGAGTGTCACGTCGTGGTGTTGTTAGACGACGACTCCGTAGAGTGGGACGAGCAGTACCCACCGCAGATGGGAGATGAGTACAGTCAGACTGTTTTGTCCACACCGCTGTATAGATTCTTCAAGTATATTGAAAATAGGTAAGTTGGTGCGTTTATTCTCTGCAGTTTTACGTATGATCGGTGCCCCTCTCTTGAAGGTTGTAGCGTAATGTTTTGTAGAATAATAATCAATTTAGTATGTGGAAGGTCCAGAGATTACTGAGTATAAACAATTAAAAAGCTTCAGCTTTTCTCTTTATAACAACATCTGACATCTAAATGCATACTGATGTTTGCACTGAGCGGGAATTGCTCTGAGTTCCTACTCTAATCGCGAAAGAATCATGTTTCGTTATTAATGAGCTGGCCCAACAAGAGTGATGATCAAAGAAATCCTGCTGAAAAACCATTTCTTTATTTCTTTTTACCGAGTAAATGAGGGATCTCTCTTACTTTGGACTGTAGAGTTGTAGGAGTCCGTGCTCGGCAGTAGTAGTTCTTTATCGTAAGGCGGCTCGTCTGCTGGTTACACTCTATCATTTAAAATAACCACTTTATCAATAGAGAGACTTACTCTTAGCTATTTTTTTCCAGAGACGTAGCCAAACAAGTGATGAAAGAAAGAGGTTTAAAGAAGATCCGTTTAGGAGTTGAAGGCTACCCAACATACAAAGAGAAAGTCCGCAAACGGCCAGGAGGTCGTGCAGAGGTCATATACAACTACGTCCAAAGGCCTTTCATCCACATGTCTTGGGAGAAAGAGGAAGCCAAGAGCCGGCATGTAGACTTCCAGTGCTTCAAGTCTAAATCTGTCACTAACCTGGCTGAGGCGACGGCGGACCCCGTAATCGAGTTGGACGCGAACAGAGTGAGGGATGAAGAAGTCCCAGAGGTCAATCCAGACCCTGAGGTCGAAGAGCCCCAGTGATACGTATACCGCTCGCATCGAGCGGTCAGCAAGTTATTAATGGCTATGTTCTGTTGGATGTGATCTTTTGAGAGTAAATTTTTGGGTCGACATTGATTGAAGGAAATGATTATGTAGTACAACACCATAGCCATGAAATTCGAGTTTACGTTTGTCCAAAGTGAGGTTTTTTTTTTCTAAATTAAGTTTGTCCAAGAGAAAAGTACCAACACGATCAATGAGCAACACAGGCTGGTGACGGAAGGACAGTAGCCATAGTGTTTTTCGACATTTGTCGTCCGACATTTGTGACGGGGAGAAATCATCACATATACACATTTTAGACTCACATATAACAACGATCGCTTGTCACGCAATCGCAATTGCTTACGACAAAACATTCATTACTTACACTTACACACACACAAATTCTTTGTGTCTTAACAGTGTAATGCGTAGGTCCATTTGTACTTAATTTGACAGAATAGAACGCCTGTGTATGGCTTGGTTACTCAACCTTCAAGAAAATATACCTGCCTCAAATTCTGTTGTTTATGGCGGTATGGGGGCCCCTTACCATCATCGTCTGCTAATTTGTCCAATATATTATAGCCAAGAAAATTTGGTAGAAAGGAATGTTCGTAGTGTGATGAAGACCAAATTAACCGGGTCCCAATTCCGATTTTTAGAATTGAGTGAGGCGACTGTCGACCCAATTATTGGTGGTGAATTGTAACAGTTAAAGAGAGTGCCAGAAAGACATTTTGTACTTATTGTTAACGCACATACATTATAAAAAACTTGCACACTTGCGTGCACAAAAATAGGTCCACTGGAAAAATGTCTTAAAATATTTGTTGTATAATTTGCGAGTGTTGCTTTTAACTAGCTATAGTTAGCAAATATATTTTAATAATTTGCTCATTTGACGGGAACATTACATTTTTTTGAATAAAAAGTAGGTTACTTATTAATTCAGAATGTCAGCCATACGAATTTTTATCAGAATAATTCCAGCCGTTTGTCACACTCACTTACGAACTTTACATCTATTTTTTGCTAAGATTTGAAATAATTCAGCCGCAGGCAATAGTTAGCCCAAGAGATGAGTGCCACGCTCAAAATTACACAATAAGATTTTTAACTTGTCTGTCTATCAGTCTGATAGTAGTTCGAACGTAGCCTGTTTTTGTGCACTATAGTGTACATCATAAAAATCATGTCTAATCATAATATCGTCACATTTAGAAGATATGTTATTTTAATATATGATTTTTAGCCGCTATTTTACTCATTATTGTAAAAAACCAAGGTTTACATAACTTTACCAATTTAACTTTATATCCTAATGCCTATTTTGTGACGTTTGACTTTATGTCAAAATAACTCACTTTGTCTTTATGAGTCCTTGTCTGTCATAGTTTCGCAAGTTTAGGCAGAAGTCACGCTGATGACCATCGCACAGAAGACCAACCAAAAGTAACAGCAGCAGTGCTGTCTTATTTCGTTGGTGAGTACGAGTCCGGAGGCATAATGATACATAAGCATCTGAGGCCACCATACAAAAACTGAAATAGTCCCCTGCAAACTTCGTAAGTTTTTCCTGCCTATTTTAATATCCAACTACAATCCGTGCAAAGTGTTGTACGGTTTTGAAAAATTCCTTAAAACGGCCTGAAAAACATTGAAAAAACAGTTTAAATTTAATCTTTAATTAGCTTTTTCCCACGTCTCCTTTCACGTGTATGTCTATTATTGCTGTTTAGAATAACCTATGTCCTTCCTCAAGACACTGAAAAAGTGTTGCCACATAGTCACAACACTATTTAGCGAAAAATTGGCAGCCAAGTGTGTGCTGCTTTAATACACGGTCACCTTGCTCAATAGCAGAAAGGCAAAGCTTGTCTGTCAGTCTAGGGTCTTCTGAAGGAGATACTGCAGAGTCACCTCCTAACTAAAAGAATATCTTCATTTGTTAAAGTTATGTGAAACTTGTGACAAAAAAACTTATGAAACCAATGATGCGGAAGCATCTCAATAGGCCGCCAAAGTGTGGGTCACCATGCTGGATTTTTCCATTGTCTGCATTCCTGATGAGTATGGTGACCACTGTTCTTGAATTCTACGCGTGCTTTCTCAGGCAGAGTAAAGACACTTTGGCAGGCTCAAATAGAAATAAACTTGTATAGTGTGGTGCAAAAACCTATAAATGCATGTTTTATTATTATTACAAAACCAATTTATACATTCCTGAAGAACACGTGTGCAATAACCTGCTTAACTTCGTTCTAATTGTCTGGTTCCGAAGCAAAAGGATGACCATTTACCTACATAAGTGATGCTGCATTGTTTCGATTATATCTTTTAATATTATTGTTCTGATATGATGTTTAAATAAATAAAAAACAGTATAGAAATTGTTTTAACAGCTTTAAGTTTGAGATTTGGAGATTTTATGGAATACAAACATAGTACATACTATCTTATTATTGAATAAAATAAGTCCTAATTTTACTTTTTGACATAAAATATGAAACTGCAATTTTATTTTTTATGAATAATGTGGGTAGCAGTTTTTTTTATATTCTTACTGACTTGGAAGGATTTCGTGTAAAGGGACGGAAGAATATTACACAACTAAAAAAAAGCACCGATATCTATATATTAAGGATGGTTACCCATCCACAAATTAACCTCGCAAGAATTGCTTAACTTTGAAATGTGCTGCCATCGGCTATCAAGAGCTCCTTGATAGTTTTTACTTTTTAATATGTTTTTATATCCTTGTGATCACTTTGTTAATCGAAACTATTAAGCATTATTTATTAAAATTAAAAGGTCATGATTCCTTCTATTGCCCGACGTTCCAAACGGGTTATACTGCTCGTGATTACGAGAAGACTGCTGTCTGACCCGTTCGAAACTTCGGGCAATAGGAAGTATCGTGACATTTTAAAATATTTTTACCGCGAGTAAGTCCCGCTTTAACGAAACCTGCCCTACGTCCGAATTATAGTAGAGGAATCATTAATTCGACTTAAATTGGTTTGCCCATCTATTGATCGTGGTAATACTATGTGTTCAAACCAGATTCGTACTACGATTCTGTTCAAGTATCAACGCAATGTCTATTACGAATTGTAAATTATTCGTAAGCCTATCATTAGATTTTATATTATAGACATAATTTGTACCAAACATGTTATATGTTAGATTTTGTATTTAAATTAAAACATATCTACTGAAATAGTATTTTATTTAACTCTAGTAAGTTGGCAACAGTTATGCAGTCTGTCCCGGTTGTTATCACAGGATAACATTCATGAAGCTTAGTTGGACGCCTTTGGACGGCTTGAAAACATCCAACGGCAAGATTACGTAGCCAAAACCTGTATGACCTTAACCCTCTCCTGAGAAGAGACCTGAGCCCAGCCCTGACCTGGAACATTATGCGTTGTTGATGTAGTTGAGAACACAGGTCAGGCTAAACGTCGATTGTTTAGGCTCCCCCATCACAACTTTTTAATTTCTTACCACTGCATTCTTTTCCTATAAGTCTTTTCATACTGAACGCCCGAATTTCAAAGAGCGGTAAGGAGTACCAATGTTCTTTCTCAAGGATGAAAATATCTCCCTGGGTAAATTTCATCGAAATGGATGCAGCAGTTAAGCTGTGAAATCGTATAAAAGAAACTGATAATTACTGATAAAAAACTGAGCAAAGCCTTATTACAACCAACTTTCACGCGAGGCTCTGCCCGCGTGCATCTATGTCGGTCATCCCTGGGATGGCATGACCGCTTGCGATGGAATTTCCACTGGCAGATAGCTTTTGAAAATTAGATAAGATTTTAGAAAAGTAAATGGAATATTATTAACTTCACCCCGCGGTGTATAGTCCGGTCAATTTAGACATTCGAAGGTGCATAAAATCCCAACAAGCTGAAAATCAGTAAAATTGTTCAAAATATAATTATAAATAATGTTTAAAAGTTCCCCATCATTCCCGTGTATAGAAAAAAAATATTAAAGGTCAAAAAAATTAGTTTTTCGCAATTTTCAGCAAAACAGTAAGTCTTCTTATATATATAAAATTCTCGTGTCACAGTTTTCGTTGCCATACTCCTCCGAAACGGCTTGACCGATTTTGATGAAATTTTTTGTGCTTATCCGGTATCTATGAGAATCGGCCAACATCTATTTTTCATCCCCCCAAATGTTAAGGGTGGACCACCCCTAAATTTTTTTTTTTATTTTTCGGACAAAATTTTTTGTTTTAATTTTTTTATGATACAGCATACAAAAATACANGAAATTGCCAGGAAATTATTTATATGGCAAAACAACGTTTGCCGGGTCAGCTAGTTTTATTATAAAAGTACCTTAGAATTGTAGATCATAAAATATCTATAAAAATGTATCAATATTTTTGTCTCACGAGCCACCGTTTCTGAGATATAACGATTCAAAAAGTTATAAAAGTTGTTATCGTCACATGCACACGTTCCCACACCACCTATGAGGTAGTAGTGTACTTAGCGCGTTTCATTTAACGTGGTTTCCCCAGTAGGCCTACTCCACGGGTTAGTTGTGATCATGTTTAATGTGAAACTATTGCAAAATAAGGGAAATTTTCAAAGATTGGAAAAGATAAAAGCGATGTAAATAAAAAAAGTGGCATACTTCATTCACCTGATATGTAAGTTTCAAATTCTTCTTGTTCAAAATATCAATTCAAACTATCATGATGATTATCCACTAAGCATATGAATGTTGATGCTCCCAATTTCTCAGTGATAATAAGTTTATCACCATACTTTACTTTTAGTCGTCGCTTAATCGTTCTGCAATCTAAAGTCGTAGTTTTGCAAACATTTTGTAATTCGTTCAAACTGAACTGACAGTCATCGCTATTTTCAATGTAAGTAAATATTTCCTCCATTGCCAGATTCGTAGCTTCGTCTTTGGGACGACCCCTTTTAGCTCCAGTGGAAGGTTTTAAATAAATAGCATAGCAATTTCGATGATACTTAGCTTCAGCAGCAACTAAATCATATTCAAATTCGACTCGAGCAAGAACAACTTTTGCTGTAGCATCGTCATGAGTCCGAGCTGTTTTCAGAATTGAATTTTTCAATTGATGTGTACTTACTTGGCTAATTCGACGGCGAAATTTTGAGGATTTTCTTCTTTCATACTCTACATTCAATTTCTGGCCACAAAATAAGCATAGTTCTTTAAAACAAAAAGCTGGTTCACTGATACGTGATCTAATACGAAGAGGGCTTGCTGTGGATGTACTGGCTTCTTGTTCTTCACGTTGTCTTTTATTAGCTGCAGCAATAGAAGACTTTCGAGTATAATTTTTACGACAATTTTCATGCATTGTCACAGATTTCATATTTGTGAGATATTCCGAAAATTCATCAACTCTTTCGATACTTGCATTAATTAATGTCTATACCACGTTCAACAATAAACTTTGCTGATTATTATGCATGTGTATGGCTGCTTGCTTTTGTATTATGTGTATATTAACGTTTGCGTTGAGTTTATGTATCTGTGTATACTTTTCGCAACTATTCCTGATGATCCTACTACAATGGGTAGGGTATGGGTAATATATATTATAATATATAAAAACTCTAGAGTTGTATATACGTGGCGTAATTAGCATATGACGATAACCACTTTTATAACTTTTTAAATCGTTATATCTCAGAAACGGTGGCTCATGAGAAACAAGTATTGATACATTTTTCATATATAATTTTATGATCTACAATTTTTGTCTAGGGTACTTTTATGATAAAACTGTTTTGCTGAAAATCTCATTTTTTGACCTTTGACCTTGAATAATTTTTTTCCATACACGGGAATGATAGGGAACTATTAAATATTGTTTTTAATTATGTCTTGAACAATTTTAATGATTTTCAGCTTGTTGGGATTCTATGAACCTTCACTCTTATTTTTTTGTCTAGATTGACCGGACTAGTAACCAGAGAATAATGTTGTAAAGGTACAATAAACATCGAGTGGCGTAACATATTTAAATTAAATCCGTAAGAAAAAGAAACAAGTATTGTCATAACATTTATTAAATATGTTGCATAAACAGTACAGTTTATGTCCACGGATTTTCTATCTTCTGTCCGTCTTGCCCACACCTCGTTTGCCAGCAAACAGATGTTTTGGTTTCTTGGTACCGATGAACCTGTCGGCCTCACCCTTGAGACCCATCCGTTTCGTTTTCTTCGCGATGGCAACGTGAGCCATCTTCTTGGCTTTATATTGCATCTGTAACACAGAAATGTTATTTTTTTAATATGATTTTAGATTGGTCACCCACGGTTCCACCAGAATGATGCAGAAACATCTGCAGTGACTATCACTCTTGGATTCTGTTCATGCTGTCCATCAGGCAGAGTGACTTTGTCAGCTCATAGAGAAAAAATGAATGATATAAATATAATTGATAGCCTACATCACTAAGGTATAATGATGTTACAGAGAGCAAAATAAATTTACAAAATAGTACTTGTTATACATACTTTGTGACTGTTTCTTTGTTGTACCATTATTACTATGTATAAATAAATAAATAAAAAAATACTTCTCAGATTGCACCTCTAACACTAGTGTAGTATTAAAGTGATTTAAAAAAATGTATTTTATGGCTATCCGATAGCAAGTTAGGCAGAGTCTGTACTATAATAGCCAGACTTCTGATAATATACTTATATATTTCCTTACACATATTATCATGGATAAATTACACATGGACACAGAAAAAATGATCATGTTTATTCACAATCACTTATTCTGGGTGGGAATCAAACCCATTGCCTGTGGTTTAGTATAGTTCAGATCACTAATCAACATACCTCAGTCTATTTTATAAGTAAAATATTTGTATTTGCCATGGGTAATGCGTTCAAAGCACCCGCTAAGAGCGCGACCTTATGACAAAATCTTTACTGTAGGCCGCGGTTTGACTGACTGAGCGCATTTATGGCGCTAGACAGCTTCGATCGGGCCATAATTAACTTTAAAACAAATGCCGATGGATCATTTTTGTTAAATATAATATAAGAATTTTGATTTAATATGTTCGTTAAGTTATTGGGAACGCTTTTATAAAGAAAAAATAAATGTACAAGGAAGTTTTTTACAGAGAGAATGAGCGAGGAAAATGATAAAAACAAGACTTTTATTTCCCTATATATACCATAGAATAACGTAAAACATCTGTCGATAGTGTGAGCAGGCGAAGTCTGTCGGCGCAGCGAGCGTTACAAGGAGGAGGTGTACGTGAGCTCACCAGTTTATCGCCGACGCCCTCGGTGTCGCGCGCGGGTCTGCTGACGGAGCGGCCGCGCGGCTCCAGGCGCGCGCGCTTGGCGGCCGGCGCGGAGCGGGAGCGGGAGCGAGAGCGGGAGCGGGTGAAGTGAGCCTCCTGCGTCTCCGACATGTCCACACCTGCAATACACAATTATTTGTTTACTTTATTACAACAACCACAAATTGGTCTACAGTGCGAGTACAAACTGGTATGTACACTTTATACACTTGCCTTCTCTTTAACAATTCGTCAACGCTATCTAGTGAATACAAATTTAACAAAGTAGCATGCATTGATTCTGGATAGCGCAATGAAATATTTTTCTATACCACTACTATAAATGATCACAAATAAAAAGATTATATATCTTAATTAATAATAATTACTAACACATACATATAAATTTTCTTCTTAAATCACTCAATCTATTGCCGAAAAGTGTACTAAAATACTATGAGGATTTCAAAAGATCTAAGTCCCCAACCCACACTTGGGCAGTGTGGGGACGTTAGCCCTCTCCTGAGAGGAGACCCGAGCCCAGCAGAGGGACAATATGGGTTGTTGATTGAAGCAAACAGACGGCGAAAGAGATTTCATTTTATAAAATACTATGTATTTTTTTTTCATTATATCTGCTATATTATCAAAAATATTATAACATTTTTCTAATAATTTAAGACTTCATCCAGTACAGTAATATATAAATGTTTATTTAGTATCAAATTCAGAATTATATATTTATATGTCCGTGACTCGGGTAATGCGCACTCGGCACGTGCTGAGCCCGCGACCTTGGGCCAAGAGTTAGTTTAGGCCGCGGTTTGACTGAACCAGGACATAGAGAGTACCTGCTCAGCTTCGATCAGGCCATGATACAAACACAACAAATGGCCGTGTAAACATCGCATCAACAGCATTTGACAATCCACTTATGATTAACACGAACTACTCTATATGTGATAATACTATCGACAAATTTGGATCGTGACCCACATATTAAGCTTACTTTCTCAGACATTCGAATACAATTAGGTCGACATTCGCATAAATTTATATTTGCATTGTAACAATCTGTCATTAAACACAGGGTATTGTCTGTTGCAATGAAATATGAGATGTTTCTCGTAGTTCGCACTGAATTATAGTTAATTCTAAAGAGCATAGATACAAAATATGGTTATTACTGTTTTATCTCGTGTATTATCTACTGCAGTGATGTTAAAGATATAGGTATGTCTCTGACCAGTATTTACATAACTTGATTAATATGTAAAACGGAAATCATTATTGATTAGATGATTTTCAGCAAAGTGGATCAAGATGCAAAGTAGATAGAAGTACGAAGTGTCGTAAGTAAGTGAAGTAGAGTGCTCACCGAGCTTCTCCATCTGGTCCCTGAGTTTGGTGGTGGAGCGGTCCTTGCCTCGCGCGCGGCTGGTGCGGGGCATGACGGGCTTCGTAGACTGCTTCACCAGCCGGGACTCGTCCTTCAGGATCGCCTTCTTGTTTCTAAAACAACAGATATATCCATAAATAAATATTTCAGACATCTGACACACAACGCCATCTAGTTTCAAGTTAACCAATGTTTTTTTAATGTGACCACTCTGCCTGATGAAAAGCATCAATGCAGCATCGTGACACACTATTGCTACCGAGATGCTTCAGCATCATCGGACCTCGGGTCTCGCACTCACCAACAAAGCACGACAGCACAAATGTTGTCCGATCGAGCCGTAGCGACCGTTCTCACATCAGCGTCCATATTGAACTTGTTCAATGATAGCTAAATTAACTGATGGAATACACACCTTTTTTTTAAAAATACATACATATACAGGGTTGATTTAAATTAGCGCATCACCTCTTGCAGGCAGCTTCACTACATCAATCGTAACAACACAACTCAATCTGAAACAATTACTTGCAGATCTTTGAGATTGAGGGTTATCGGACCCAGAAATCGATCCCGAGACCTCGACCACAGCAGTGTTGTCTACTATCTGTCGCACTGAGGCAATCAAACATAAAAACAAGTAAACTCACCGTATCTGCTGAGCCATTTCTTTAACTCCTTTCATGGTCTCATCCAGCTCGATCTTGGGTACAGCGTACATGCCACCTGCTTCGCGGAGTTCTTCCTCCTTCTCTAGTTCCGCTAATTTCTGTAAATTAACATTTTATCATGTTTTATCATGTACATAAATAAATAGTGCTGTATATCCCTTCATAGCCCAGTTGCACTCGGTGATTAGAAACAATCATCGAGGGTAAGCAACGATGGCGCGGTCAGTACCTGGATGGGTGACCGCTGGTGGCATGTTACCATGAGCGTCTCCGTGATTCGGAGGTCACGTTAAGCAGTCGGTCCCGGTTGTTATCATACGATAACAGTCGTGAAGCTTAGTTGGGGGCCTTCGAACGGCTTAAAAACATCCAACGGCAAGATTTACGTAGCCACAACGTATTCTTGCCAGTCCCCAACCCGCACTTGGCCAGCGTGGGGACGTATGGTCTTAACCCTCTCCTGAGAGGAGACCCGAGCCCAGCAGTGGGACATTATGGGTTGTTGTTTGTTTTTTGTTTTGTTTGTATATCCCTTCACATTGTACAGAAAACACAGAAACAAATTAATAAACCCGACTATGTAAAAACATTTGATAAAATTTTCAATTTTTTATTTTTACTATCGTGGCTAAGATAGTAAACATCACACTTTGACCATTATAAGAGGAAGAGAAGTGGACTTTGTTGTGTGGGACAGCTAATTAATTAATAACATAAAAAAATGGCTCATTGGGTTATCAGATGAGTGTAATCGACTTACATCTCTTTACCGGCTCTTGTACTATATGTTTTTTTTTATGGTATAAGGGGCAAACGAGCAGACGTATCGCTTACATCGCCTGATGGTAAGCAATTACGGCCGTCCATGGACACCCATAACACTAGAGGTGTTACAAGTGCGTTGCCAGCCTTTGGGGGATGGGGAGGGGAATTGGGGTATGGGCCTCCGTTAACCTCACTCACTCGATGAAACACAGTGTAAGCACTGTTTCACACCGGTTTTCTGTGAGGCTGTGGTATCACTCCGGTCGAGCCGGCCCATTGATGCAAAGTGTTGGGTTAATCAAGACTAACTAAATTTCATATAACATCATACTAGTCTTATAACTTACATCAAATATCTCGGGATCAATATAATCAGCAATATTGTGTCCCTCCCAAAACTCAGGGATGGGGTCGTGTCTTTCCTCTTCAGGGATCTCTGTGTAGTTCTTCTGCAGATCTAGAATACGAGAAAAGTAGTTAGGTGTAGGTTAATTTATCAAATCTCTGTACATATAACACTAGATTTTGCTCACACCTTTCTCAAAAATAAAAAACCTAAGATGTGGAAGCTTAACTTGTAGACAGAGTTACTTTCAAATTTATTGTGGTATGGGGGTACAAACAAGCAGACGGATCACTTGACAGTAAGTGAGTACCACCTGCGACTTAGAATATACAATGGGGGAGAGGTTAAATAACTTCGATAACCAGACTCGGTAACAGCAAAAAATTATGTTCATCAGCCCATTGCAGTCCATTACTGGACCTAGGACTTTCTATTTTGAGGAAATAATACGCATGACGACTAATTTTGTAGAACTGTTTTATGGTGTTCAGAAGTATCTCCTGTTGTCAAAAACAGTTATATTTCTACAAAAGATTTAGTAGGAAAGAAATGAGATTTAAATTTTGAGATTAAAATTCACGCGAAAACGCTTGGCGGTACTAAACCGTCTGTTTGTGTATATCCAACCAAAATGACGTGTACACACACGTGACGGAACTCGCTCTCATTGGTGTTCAACTTAACATGGCGGATTGCTGCATTATGTCCTTTTATTTTTTTTAATTAACTATTTATCTCGCTCTAAACATGAAAATAAATACGACTTTTATACTCTATGAACCCCATTTCATGAGATAAATACATAATTTGTGGTTCTTGTGTGCTGTTGGCATGCCTATTCCAGTTTTCAATGAGACAGTGATAATATATTGTCTCTTACCAAGCACATAATCGTCTCCTTCTTCAATCTCAATCTCCCTCTCCAGCTTCCGTTTCCTGGATTGTTTGTCTGCCTGTTGTTGCTTCTTGAGCGCGACGGAGGGAGGAATGACCGCGGGGCGGGCTTTGGAGTCGCGAGGGGCTGGAATTGAGAGGTGCAGCCTGTTCAAGACGCCATCCACCTGATAAACAACAACAGGTTCGTGATTAGTTACTAATAAGCCAGAGGTCCTGGATTCAGTGCCCACCGGTTATTGTTGTACATATACAACAACCAGGGGTGACATCACCGGGCGATGTTACTCTAAAAATATTAGCCAAGTTACTCCTTATATAATCAGTGAAGGTCTCGTCGAAATGGGTCAAGCCATTTCAAAGATTAGCCAGAAAGAATAGTAAAAAAAATTAAAAACTTTTTTTTCCTGTAAGTACCATATTTATGCTTTTATATGCATTTAGTGAAAAGCTAGAAATTACAAACACACATTACAATATTATCTATTCATATAGATGTGTATGTATTGAGAAATTTATTTATTTATATGGTACACCAACAGCACACACACTCTTTAAAAATATTAAACAGAAATATTACCTATTATGCGTGCCCCTTACAGGTTCAAGCAACATTTACCTTAAGATATAACACCTAAGACATGAAGAAATGTTGAAGTATGCTTGCATAGAGATACTTTAATCCTCGAGAAAGGATAACCGAAATCAACGTGGGCGAGCTGCATGCTACACTAACTATTATAGCTAAGTTCTGACCTTTTTGGTCCTCATTTTCTCAGTGACCCTGTGGGACAAAAGCCTCTCGCAAGCTTCTATTTTGACCTCCTGTACTCCTTCCTCTGTGATAGTGGACATACGCATCACAGGCACTACGGACAGATCGGAGTTTGGATCCGCACTGTAACATAGAAAAGATATTATCGCTTTCGCTCCCAGCCAACCTCACCTGCACGGGGTGCACCCTGCTGGATTATTGAGTTAATGATATAAATTAGGGAGAGCACGAAATTAGGCCCATTGTATGTTTTTATTGTCCCTAACAACTTGCCATTCAATTTCGTTTATTTGTATAGAACAAAAAGAGATTTTATGCTTTCACAAACGTTCTATGGAGTTCATTAATCGCATAATAAACTTTAAATATTAACATAGGACAGCATTGCACTATGAAATTTCTTACTACAGGTAGAAGCTCGGGAATTCATTGTCTTGCGAAGTTATTTACATGGTCTGTTGTTTCCTAGAAGCATCTTGTAAGAGGTTTTCTAATGTGTAGGTCTCCAGTGGTACAGTTAAGTTTGTGCAACAGTCTGATAAACATTGAGATGATCCAAGCGACCTAGTTGGTTATTATCAGTACTTTAATTGTACTACTAAACAAATCTTTTATTCCACTGAAGCATGAATAAATAGGTATTTATGCAACTATTGTATAATAAATGATGTGTTTTTATAACTAATTATGTACAGTTGCATACAAGACTTAATTTACACTCATGATATGAATCCTCTGTAAAAAGTTGTAACACATAGCTAAATGGCGAACAAAAATGGCGGGATACGACGAATCCCAATGACAATTCTTTTTTTAAATACAGAGCGGGGTGAGTGAAAGGCCGCACCCCTGACAATGTTCTTTTTTTGAAAAAGGAGTTTTGTTATGACATTTAGTATAACATTATAAACACTCGTTTGGGTGATATTCTGGTTACTATAACATGATTTAATGTTGGCAATTAGCTTGCTGTTTCAGAAACTATTGAAGGGGATTTATAGCATGGGCGTAGATAAAATATATATGAATCTGTTGACTCGGTTTTTTATGATAACCTTTATGAATGCACTACAGAACTTACTTGACCAGATTTCCTTTAGAACAAGTCGCCATTAGATCCTCGAGAATTTGTTGTTTGGCGGGGGCTAGGTCCTCGGGCTTCACCACATCCATCTTGTTGAGGACTATTATGAGCGGTTTATTGCTGAACAGGGGTTTAATGCTCTGGAATAGTGATATCTGAAACGAAACATTATACTATGTTTTTAAATTGGCAAATAGAAATAAAATGTCAGGAGATATCATAGTGCACTAGAGTGTGCGCAACCACTGGTGCACTCTCTGTACCCTCTCTCTCATCTTACGATAGGACGGTTATCCGACACTATCGGGGAGAGATGCAGATGCATACCAGGACCTAAAGCTTTACGCGCTCTCCGAGGCACGAGGATTCGGACCGCAACTTCCAAACTCCTATTATTTAGGAATTTCTAATCAGAAAAACTCAATAACACTTTTGGCCTGACCCAGGATTCGAACCCGACCTTGATCGGCAGTCACACGCGTCAACCGCTAAACTCAACGAGGCATAGATAAAAGAGGAAGGTGACTGATTGACTAAGATATTCAGAGATAGCCCAAACCCCTGAATCTAGAATCTTGAAATTTTGCTTGAATATACCTTTATATAATGTAAGTGAGCACTAAGCAAGAAATTTTGGAAATGCTGGTGGCATTGAGGGGATAAAATAGGGGATGAAAATATCTACAACATCGCGAGCGAAGCCGCGGGTTAAAGGTAGTTATTTATATAGGTAGATAGGTAATCATTTGATCTTATGCCTTTTTAGGATAACTATCATTAACTGAAAACTAATTATAACTACCCACCCTAATTTGTACTAAATAGTGTACTAAAGCATGAAGCCGTTGGATAAGGGATAGGGATAGGATTGGTTCTTGTTGAGGGTCTTGAGGCAGCGTCTGTCCAACAGTTGACATCTTGATGATGATAAATTCCATACCCATATAATAAATTTAGCTAAACGGCTGTATCGATTTTCATGAAATTTGACATGGAGCTACTTTCATTGTTAAGGAAGAAAATAAATTTCCGCGAAAACCGACCTACACGCTAAATGACATAAATGCTAAGTACCTGTTCTTCGATACTGTGTCCGCACTGCTCAGAAGGGTCAACGAAGTATAGAATAGCTGCCCGCAGGTGAGCCAGCGCTGTGACAGCTTGCATTTCTATCACATTACGCTCTTCTAGAGGGTGGTCCAGGATACCGGGAGTGTCGATTATCTGAACACAGAGAAAGTTGTTATTAGAACTGATGTCTTTAACCAAATCATAAGTAGTTCATCAAGTTTTCATTTTTTATACACACCTGCCACCTCAAGTACTTGTAGTCTGTATGTCCGACGTACAAACTCTTCGTAGTGAACGCGTAGGGCTGTACTTCTACGTCAGCTCGAGTAATCTGTGAAACACACACATATTGATATTATTAATTCGAAAGTAACTGTTTGTTTGTGTCTCGGTGGCGTAGTGGTAGTGTATGCGACTGCTGTTCACGTTGGTTTCGGGGTTCGACTCCCAGGTCGGATGGCGATGGCGTTGTGTGTTAGATGTCTAAAATATTTATTAAATATTTATTATTATTAAATCAATTTGAATTAAGTAATCCTTTCTTTTTGCAACAAGCAGTTGGTTGTAATTACGGTTACCACCTGCAGGATCTATCATTCGAACCAGCTGCTGGATCCATAGCTGTAGTATTGACATCAAATTTATTTTTGTTTTAAAGAGATAAGTAAGATTATGGGTCAAATGAACTCACCTTGTTGATAAAACTGGACTTGCCAACGTTAGGGAACCCACAGATGATGATGGTGCGTGTGTATGGATCTATGGACGGCAGACGAGCCAGATGTTGACGAACCTGATGGGGAAATATAATATTCAAATATTTTATATTGAGTATTTTTTGCAGTTTAAGAAAAATGTTATATATTAATTCCCTAAAAACTAACCGTTTAAAAGTAAGCGTTTCAATAAAAAAACTTCGACTGGGTCAATATCTGCCATCTTTCTTAAATTCAGGTATTTTATTATTTTAATTTTGTTTTTTTTTTTTAATTTTAATGTGCCCAGTGTCAGATCACTCTCACGACTAGGACGAATCTATTGACACCACTCACATAAAAATATGACTAGCCGTTTAGGCTCTAGGGCGTGCCGAAAACATTACCAAGAGGGTAATGTTTTCGACACGCCAATTCTTTCGCAATCGGGTAAAAACTAGGGAAAATCATTCCTTTTGAAGGTTTTCGTTGCATGCGCTGCGTAAATGGTTAAAGTTTCACAAAAACAATGTATGTAACAAGCTAAAATAGAAAAAAACCCTACAAGCACTCAATCGAATAATCATACGCAACACATGTCTTACATCACTGCTAGGCCAATATTTACAAAATATAGCTAAAAACCACCGAAAGGAAACTTGTTTTTTAAATGGATAAAAACCCCATCGAAATATGTCCATCCTTTTAAGAGCTACGATGCCGTAGACAGACACACGCACACACAGACAGGCGGAAAAACATCGACGTCAGATTTACAACACCACTCTTTTATTTTGTGAAAGGGTTTAAAAAAGGCTGGGTATATCACTTCTACTTTGGTAAATGTACAGGCACACAGAAACAGAAACAGACACAGAGAACAACAGAAGACTCGGACGAGGTTGCGTGGATTAGCTAATTAATTTAAAACAACAGTAATTAATACCAAATGATTATAAATGATTCTGCAGGTTACCATAGAACGGAAAATTTTCTTACCTGTTCTAGATAAGTGAGGTTTGCGGCCTGACGTTTCATGATGGTGGCCATGCGGCCGAGAGCCGCTCGCTTCAGCTGTTTGCATCTATATAAAGAGTCACCGTATTTCAGGAGACGAACGTAATCCTTTGCCACTCTGTAATATAATAAAACATATGTAATTAAAAAAGTACATAGTGTAAAATTAGATATGTGGGATGCGCTTCCTCTCGAGGTCAGAACGGCTAGAAACTGTTACACTTTCAAGTCCAAGGTAAAGGAGCTTTTACTGACTGAACTGGCGGAGTCAGCAGGGTCTTAGTTAGTCATCGGATAATAAATTTGTATCCTAAAATAATAAATATATATGTATGTCTAAATATGTATTACTGTAAATACTTGTTATATATATGTATAATATGAGTATGTGTATATGTATTTATGCTAACTTAAAGTTATTATAGTATTCATGAAAACCATATATATAAATCTACCACTATAACTATAATTTCTTTAAGGTATCTACCTCACTTTATCTCTGCATCGCTCAATCGGTCGACTGGCAGAGAATGCCTTAGGCATTAAGTCCGCCGATGCATGTAATTGTGCATAAAGTAATAAATAAATAAATAAATATGGTCACCATAGTGAATTGTCCGTGTTCACTTTAAAAATGGTGACAACTACTATTGGATTCCACTTACGTTTTCCATCAGACAGATTAATCATTTTGGCAGCTAAATAAATGAATCAATAGCATTTTTAAGTGCAGTTTCGATAATTCATAATCTCCATTCATACTAAGATCATAAATTCATGAATAACTGTTAACTTTTTGTTTTTTTATGGAATAGGGGGCAAACGAGGAGATGTTATCGCCTGATGGTAAGCAATTGCCGCCGCCCATGGACACCCGTAATACTTTGTATACTTAGATAAATCTTCGTGATTAGAAACAATCACCGAGGGCAAGCAACGACGTCAGTACCTGGATGGGTGACCGCTGGTGGCATGTTACCATGAGTGTCTCCGTATTTCGGAGGTCACGTTAAGCAGTCGGTCCCGGTTGTTATCATACGATAACAGTCGTGAAGCTTATTTGGAGGCCTTGTGGCGGCTTAAAAACATCCAACGGCAAGATAAGCAGCCACAACATATTCTTGCCAGTCCCCAACCCGCACTTGGCTTGTGTGGGGACCTATGGCCTTAACCCTCTCCTGAGATGAGACCCGAGCCCAACAGTGGAACATTATGGATTGCTGATGACGATGATGACACACAAAGATTTGTCCTGGGCGGGAGTTAAAACCACACTTTGACATCTGAATGTTCATGGTTCAAGCCAATAAAATAAATATTTTTGGACATTTTAACACACAACGCCATCTAGTCCCAAACTAAGCAGAGCTTGTACTATGGGTACTAGACAACTGATATTATTACATATATACGCATTTTTTTTTTGTAAATACATACATATTATACATAGAAAACACCCTAACTCCGAAACAAATATTTGCAGATCATACAAACATTTGGTCCGACCCAGGATTCGAACCCTCATGGACAGCAGTCGCGTACGCTACCACTGCGCCACCGAGGCAATTAATGACGTGGTACTGTTTAATAATGTCTTTACTTACTTTAAAATGAAGTTGTTTCTGCTGTTTTTCTTTAGCTTAGATCTTTTAAACTACTCGACGGATTTGATTGCAGTTTTCAGCAATAGTGATTTAGTTGATAGAGGGCTGTGGGGATTATAGTAGCACCGTTCAGGGTAAGCGATTGGGGTGACAGCCAAGTACATTTTGATTTGTCTCACTAAGTGTACTCTATGCGAACATACCCCACTACTTGGAAGCCTGGCCAAGTTATGTGCCGGCGCCTATAGCTAGTATTATCTTATTCTATCCAACTCACGTGTCAATGAGATGCCTGCCGGTGTTAAGCTGACCAAGACCCAGTTTGTAGTGATCCTTGTCATACAACACATTCATAAGATCAGCATAGAATGGATGCACATCATCTAGTTTGGGAAATTCCTGAGGGAAAAAAATATTATTATTAATCACCTAGGGGGGTATGGTAGGCTAAGTGGGTAGGTAAAGGTTGCAAGGTGGTCCGATGATCAGACCGGGTGGAGACCTATGTCCAGCAGTAGACGTCTTTTGGCTGAGAGGGTTCTAGTATAGGAAGCAAACAAGCAGACATATCGCCTGATGGTAAGTGATTACCTCTGCCCATTGACAACAAAGCAACACCAGAGGTATCATAAATGCGTTGCTGGACTTTAGGGGATGGGGAGAGTGATAGGGAGGGGGTAGGGATTGGGGTATGAGGTAGGGGTAGCTTTTATTATGGTACTAGGAAATTGATACAAATACATATATACATGTTATTAAGCCCCCGATCCTAAATAAACAAAGTTTTTACAGTATTTTTTAATTTCTAATTAATCCACATAAATTTCTTATAGTATTATTTAGTATTTCACAATGAGGCGAGATATTGTTTGTCTAAGGATTCATAATAATCACAATTTTTTTGTGTAAAATAAAAATATCTTTGTTTCACAAAATTTCAATAAACTGAGTATTTTAATTCTAGTTTAAACTAAGACAAAAGTAGGTATATCATTTGTTTTGTTAACAGGTTATAACATGTGTAATTTTTCAGATATCACGAAGTTACTTAATAATATAACATTCAAACAATAACAAAACATTGAAGTAACTAACATAAATATATAAGAGAGTGAGTGTCCTCCATCACAGACCCTAATGATGAATTAGAGATCTTTGACTCACAATCAGGAGTTTATCTACCAACTATGTTGGCAAAATATGTACTTATATTAAACTAAATATGAAATGATCCTCCAAAGTGACTCCAGACGACGAGTGCTAAAAATGAGTACATCACTTTGAGGAATAATGCATATCACGAACATGTGTTTCTAAAGCACCTCAGTTAGTAATCTGTATTTATTCTGTATAATTACTCTTAATTACTCACTTGTATGATTCGTGACAAACGGTCGTGGAAGTTCTGTTGCGTAAATTTTACTTTTCTAATGTAAAACCCACGTATTCTTGATATTTTGTAGTGTTTGTGCACAACTGTAGGTGTTTTACGTTGTGTTTTCGATAATATTATGTCTATGAAGTCCTAGAAATAAAAATTATATTCAAAATCTCAAAAACTTAGGTTATATTACGTATTTATGTTGTAAGTCATTGAAATTCACATTAATAACAAACATTTTTAATAATTACCTTGGCTGTAGGGACTGCAGCTATCTTTTTGAAGTTATATAAACTCATTTTGACTTATTTTATTACACTTAAGAAATAAAAAGGAACTCGCATTGGTTCCACACGTCAACACGTGTTTTTAAAAGGACGTAGTAATCTGTCACAGTGAAATTTGTGCGTCAAATTACACCACAACTTGACTTGCCAATGCGACATAGATGAAAAATTTTATAAATATATTGATTTCTTATCGAGGTATTACATTACCTGGGAAAAAATATCCTCTAAGATAATATTGATTACTTTTTCTATTTTAACAATAGATAAGATTGATAATTTCTCTCATCTCCATAACTAATTCAATTTTGTAATCTAGCAATGTAGTAAAAGTTCCGTTCATCAAACTGTCAAGTACTGTCAACCTATGTTCTCTATGATCAAATGGCAGTAGAGGTTATGCTGATTGTCGGTATCAGAATTTAAAGTAATGTCAGTTCATTAGTATAATTGGAAATATTGGAATATTTTGAATATATTTACTGAGTACCCTGAACTATCGAAGCACATTTTTTTTCTACAAAGTAGTTAAAGAATTGTAAGTATTGTATTGCATCATTTTTCATTTGTTTTTATAATTTTTTCCAATAGTTTTCTCTCTACGCGAATATCACAACGAAACCTTTAAAAAAATTCAAAACATTTACTCTCAACTAGATTTACGTTTCTTATTACAATTGAAATAGTGAGTGGTGTATGTAAATTGCAGATTAATTGGAAAGTGGAAAGAACTGGCAAAAGATGTATTCGAGATTACATAGCTGTGCGAGGGCTAGTCTACAGTACCGTCACTGCTCAAACCGGAAGTACAGCAGCACCATACTAAAAAAGAAAGAAAATTTATCAAAAGTCATTCAACCTGGCAAAACCATCCATGGCTTCCTATGTTCAGAAGTGGAACCAATAAAAGAATACAACATGACAGCTTACTTCTTAGTGCATGAGAAGACTAAAACAGAGTATCTGCACTTAGATAGAGATGATTCTAATAATGTGTTTTCTGTGGGTTTTCGGACAACACCCCAAGATTCTATGGGGACCCCTCATATTTTGGAACATACAGTTTTATGTGGATCAGAAAAGTATCCTGTCAGGGATCCGTTCTTTAAAATGTTGAATCGTTCTTTAGCAACTTTTATGAACGCTTTAACAGGGCCAGATTATACATTCTACCCGTTTTCATCACAGAATGAGGTTGATTACAGAAATCTCCAAAAAGTATACCTGGATGCTGTATTTAAACCGAATCTTTCACGTTTAGATTTCTTACAAGAAGGCTGGAGGTTAGAACACTCGAATATTGAAGATGTAAAGTCTGCTCTTATGTTGAAAGGGGTAGTCTACAATGAAATGAAGGGTGCATTCTCTGAAACGAGCTCTTTGTTTGGGCAAAAATTTATCAATACCATTTTACCAACAGGCACTTATGGTTATGTCTCTGGGGGAGATCCGTTACACATACTAAACCTGTCACATGATCATTTAAAGAAATTCCATTCAACTTATTACCACCCTAGTAATTCTAGAATTTATTCATATGGCAACTTTCCTTTAGACGCTAACCTTAAGTTTCTTAATGAGACCTACTTAAACAAGTATGAATACTTGGATATGCAACACAGTATTGTCCATCCACAACCGAGATGGACGAATCCAAAACGAGCAAACATTTCGTGCAGAGTAGATCAATATGGGGTGCCAATTGAAAAGCAAAATCAAATTGCTATTGGTTATGTAATGTCTGATATTACGAATATTTATGAGACGTTCATGATCATGGCTCTCGCTGAATTAATGATTATAGGCCCCAATTCTGCATTTTATAAAAGTTTGATTGAGAAAAATATATCGGGCGGTTATAATTCATTGACAGGTTATGACAATCAAATTAGAGATACACTATTTGTTGTTGGTTTGAGAGATGTAGAGGAATCTAAGTTTGGGATGGTGGAATCAATTGTTGATGAAACTTTAGGGAAAATACACAGAGATGGTTTTGATAAAGATCATATTGAGAGTGTTTTACATGGCTTTGAACTGTCAATTAAACACCAATCCCCCAAATTCGGACTAAATCTTATATTTAACCTTATGCCTGTTTGGAATCATAATGGTTCTATTATGAAGGCTCTGAAGGTGAATAGTTTATTAAACCAGTTGAAAGTAGATTTAATGAATCCCAGTTTCATAAAGAAAGTTATTGAAGATTATTTTATTCAGAACAAACACAAATTAGTAATGACAATGAAACCTGACCACAAATTTGATGAAGCATTTACTGAAGCTGAAGCAAAGGCACTTCAAGCTAAAGTTGATTCTCTCAGTGAAGAACAGAAGTTAAGGATTTACAAAGAAGGGATTGCACTGTCTAAAGCACAGAAAGAAAATCAAAATTTGGATGTGTTACCTTGTCTAAAAATTGAAGAAATTACACTAAATAAGACAGCTCCGCCATTGAAACATACAGTTGCTGAAACTATTCCACTTCAGCTATGTGAAGCTAACACTAATGGGGTTACATATTTGAAGGGTGTCTTAGGAACCGATAATTTATCTCATTCAGAAAGACTTCTACTTCCATTCTTTAACTATATAATCACCAAATTTGACACCAAGTCTTATAATTATCGGGACTTTGATAAGTATATGAGCAAAACTACTTCGGGCCTGGGTTTCCTTACTCATGTTACGGAGCATATTGATCAGAGTGGTCAATATGAACAGGGCATCGTCATCGGTAGTCATTGCCTAGATGAAAATCTTCCTAAAATGATGAACATTTGGACAGAAATTTTCAATATTCCAAATTTCAGCAACTCTGAACGAATGAAGATGTTACTCACCAATTACTGCTCATCTTTAAGTAACGGAATTATCGACAGCGGTCATACTTACGCTATGCAGGCAGCTAGATCATTAATTTCTTCTGTAGATGAATGTAAAGAGAACCTCGTAGGTTTACATCACATCATCAACATGCAGGATATTCAGAAAAATCAATCAATTGAACAAATACAATCTCAAATTGAGAGTATAGGCCAAAAGATATTAAAAGGCACAAATTTGAGAGCAGCTTTTCACTATTGTAATACTAACGCGGATGCTCAGGTGTTTATTGATGATTTCTGCAAGAAATTGTGCAAAGGAGTCGAAAATAAAGACATGAACAGAATCAATTGGACCGATTGCAGGGAGATGCAAAAAGAAAATCGGGGCATGCACATTTTAATGAACATTCCAGTCAATTTTTGCGCAAAAGCTATCCCGACAGTACCTTACACCAATCCAGACTATCCTAGATTGAGGGTGCTATCTAGATTCTTAACATCTAAATTCTTACATCCAGTTGTCAGGGAACAAAATGGCGCTTATGGTGGTGGAGCCATGTTAACTTTAGATGGAGTATTTAACTATTATTCGTACAGAGATCCCAATTCAAAGGTTACGCTGGATGTTTTCGACGACACAACCAATTGGATGTCAAAGAACACCGATTTAATTGATGAACAGAATCTATTTGAGGCAAAGCTTTCAATTTTACAACAGATGGACCAACCTGTTGCTGAATACATGAAAGGCATCGATTTATTCTTGTATGGACTGTCGTACGATATCTGGAAAACTCAACGCGAAAGGATTTTAGCAGTCACTAAAGAGGATCTTCTTGAAGTGTGCCAGAAATACTTAGGAGTGAACTCATGGTCTGCCAAATGCGTAATTGGAGAAGGATCGAAAGATCTGAAAGAGGGCAATGAGGATTGGGACACTGTTAGTGGTCCACAGCAGTAACTGGACGCCTGCTTGTAGAAATTATTTGGTTGTAAAGGTTGCTGGCAAGCCTTTTCATAGTAGAAGATAAAACTAGCATTTAACTTAAAAATGAACTGTAGGAAGTTCAAGTTAAAGCAATACATATGAATATTTCGAAAAGTTTTTTAATAATTTTAAATGCTTGAGATATTTAGTTCAGAGGAAATTCTGAATCTTAAATTTCCGAACTAAATGGTCTTTCGATCTGTTTTTCTGTAGATATTGCTCTCTGCTCTATTCCTCGATGTTTATGTAGACTGAACTAAAAGTTTAATAAATTAAAATGATGATGAAGCACTGACATATGTGTATTCAACAATAATTTATGGCAGGTGTTCTATGAGTGCAAGTTGGTTATTTCTTTGAGGATACTGAGCAAGCAAAGGCGTCTAAAAGCGCGAAAGCATTTAATTTATTACTGAGCCCGTTGTTAATAAATGTTGTTTTCTAATTGAGTCGTTTTATTTTTAAAACTTATATGTAATGGTTCGAATGGAGCAGACAACAGGCAATAAGTATTCTTTGTTGTATACCAGAATCCCTGGATTCTGGTGGGAGGTCTAGCTGGTCCCCTAGTAGTTGTTGGGCACAGAAACAAACACGGGGCTCAACGTTTCTACAAATAACCCTTCTTCTTTCGGGTAAAAAGTAGTCCATCAGTAAGTAGTAGTTAGTCCTTATATCATCGGCCATTGAAAGTCCCGTCAAAACCGGTCCAATCGTTCCAGAGATTATCCAGAACAAAAAGACAGACAGATTTTATGTTAAAATTGTTTTTTTATGTAAGTCCCGAATATACTATCATACGCAGTTAGTAAAATGATGTTTTTTTTTAAATGATAAAATGACACCAGTTTTACTTATTTGTATACTTAGATAAATCTTCCTCGTGCATAACTATCTATTGCTGAAAACTACATTAAAGTCCGTTGAATGATTTAAAAGTTGTAAGCGAACAGACAGCAGAAGAGACAAACATTTTATCCGTCAGCGAAAGAAGGCGGGTTATGCTTTTTGAGTGTATGTATGTATATTTCTTTGGACGTCCTAAAGCCTAAACGGCTTGTAGTATTTTTATGTGAGTGGTGGCAATATATTCTTCTTAGTCGTGAGAGTGACACTGAGTACATTAAAATAAAAAAAAAACAAAATTAAGGATTTTTGGGGTCAAAATGTTATCTAAAAAAATGTTTTCAAAATACGAGTGTGGTATCAAAATAAAGAATATGAACGGTGATTAATATATATATATAACTTATATGTTCAATATATGATATTGACGCAGTCGAGTATTATTTTTTAATTATGCATTACTTGTATAGCTACTATGTAAAGATATCTGTTGATTTCAGATCTACCATGTCCTTACCAAAAGATTTCAATACATCTGAAGAATATTTCATTGAGTGCCTCAAATTCTTTGAAGAATATCAATATTTATACAACACGTCAAATGTCGAGATCCTAATACATAATGTTTTGAACAAAATAGAATTTAACATTGAAGATATCGACGTTTTTGACGATGAAATAAATCTAGTTGACATAAGTGATGAATATTTGATCAAATTCTTTTCAAAACTGAAGAAGCTCAAAGTAATTTATGACGATTTTCTCCAAGATGATATCGAATATAATATCGATGTTCCATTAAGTATTAAAAAGAAACACGAGATAATGTATTTAGTGAAACAGATTAAAGAAATATGCGGAAATATCGATTGTGATGTGGTTGTAGACTTTGGATCGGGTTTGGTAAGATATTTTTGTGTAGTAAGCATGTTATTGTAATCTAAGCTAATGTAAAATGAAGCTAGTGTAAAATTTAAGTTGCCTAATTTATTCCTATTGAAATTATTTTTTTGGTATAAAAACAGTGCAGTACCTACCTACTTATATATTTTCATATGCATTTAGTGAAAAGCTTTTAATTTGAAATTACAAACAGGCACTTCAATTTTATACGGCTTAAAAACGGTCAGCATTTATTTTTCATACCTCTAAATGATAAGGGTTACCCTCCCCTATTTTTTTTATGGTAATACAACGTTTGTATATATATTTTACAGCTATTGCCGGCGACTCCATCCGCATGTGTATTGGCAAAGAGATAAATTATTATTATTTTCATTTTTTAAACAAATCCCGGGTAGGCATGTCGATGTGATGCGGGGGACTTTACAAACACACATAAAACGTATACAAGGAACACCCAGATTCAGAACAACATTTTGTGGATCACACAAAGTGTTGTTCCATGTGGGTGTGGGTTTTGAACCTACAACACTTGGCGCAGTAGGAAGCAGCGTGGCGATTGCTTAAATCACTAGGCCAACCGTACTATTGCTATAGAAAGTAGCAGTTCTTCCTCAAGAATCAAAGTATCTCCATACCAAATTTCATTGATATCGATGGAGTAGTTTTCACGGCTAAACCACTCCTTCGATACAGCAGATAGACAAAGTTACTTTCGAATTTAAAATATTATATTAGTATAGATTTATTACTTTACGCATAAGTTAGTAAATACCCATACGCAGGTATAATACAATTCAATTTAACCATTGACTAAATCGTAATTGTCAACTTGTTATTTTTTTCAGGGATATTTGGATCAATTATTATTTGAAAAAGCTAACTACAAAGTTCTAGGCATCGAATGTAATGAAAGCCATTACGTTGGTGCCAAAAAAAGGCAACGGAAATACCACGAAAATTCTTTACAAAACGTTAAGTATGTCAAGCACACCATTAAAAATGATTCGCATGAAAAAATTCAATATTTATTAAAAGAAAAGTTTCAAAATCTTGATAAATTTTGTATCATTGGCCTACATTCTTGTGCAGACCTAACCATAGATGCAATTGATATATTTTTAAAAATGGAAAAGGCCAAAGCGATTGCTATAATGCCTTGTTGTTATCATAAGATGATTGAAAACGACGGAGGTTTTAAGAACTTCCCGATAAGTAATACGTTAAAGAATATCTGCGAGAGATGGGATGGAGATTTGAGACTGAATGTACCATTCTTAAGATTAGCTACTCAACCGTCACGTGTTGAGGAAAAATTACAGGATTTAGTATTCAACTTACTGTCAAGGGCAGTGTTGCAAGTTTATGCTTCTAAACGTAAGTTAATAATAATAGTTGATTTTATCAAATAAAGCTAGCTTCCATACTTCAGGCTGTTATTAGGGATATGTTGAAGGGAATACTCATTAACAATTTTTGGCCTGACCGGGAATCGATTCGAATCAGTGACCTCTTGATTGTCAGTTACATATGCTAGCCGTAAGACCAACAAGTCATTACTTTAAAATTATAAGAGTAGTAGTCAACAGAAAGGGATCCTCCCTTTCTTTTATAATTCGACTTTGACCACGCGAGGTGATCAGGCCTGGTGGGCCGCGGCCTCAAATTTGATGTTGTACATATATGCTAATCGGCGCGTGAATTTCTATATAGCGATTTAAAATTAGTAGTTGCTCCGAAGTTTGATTTATCTTTGGTAGGAGCTGTCTTATGTTTTTGTAGCCGCTATATGTAGGAATCACCACAGTAGTATTACTAATCTTGTTTTTATTATATTGTATTAAAAAGGATTGAATATTTAAGAAACTTTAACTAGGTATTAGGATTACGTTGTATTGCTAATTTTATTATAGCTATATGTTAAATTTCCTAAAGAGTTATTTTCTTCCAGATAACTACAAACTTAAAAGGAACAGACGAAAACCTGTCAAAACTAAAACTATAGACAATAATTTCGATCAGTACATCCAAGATTCAATTGACAGCGGCTTCACACTTACGCATGGTGAACCTTTGAGTGAAAACCCGAAAAATCCTACTTTTAACGTAGAAGATCTCAAATCAATATGGGCCAGTATACCTTCGGTGACGTTCAGAAAGGCAGCGATTTATATTCTGTTACAAAATTACCTACAACCTTTGATGGAAAATTTTGTTTTATATGACAGATTGGTTTATATAAAAGAGAATGGACTTAATAATTGTAGCTTTAAGAAAATACTAAATGAAAAGGTATCACCACGATGTTTGGCATTGGTAGCTCATAAAAGTTAGTCTATATTATCAAGCTTCGCTTACAGATTTGGGTAAAGCTTTTGAGACTGTCTATTATCACTTAAAAGTCAAATCATAGTTATTTTTTGACAGTTTGAAGCTGTTCGTTAAAAGAAAACTAATAAAATGATTCCTTATTATGCTTATTGTTACTATGAGAGCAATACAATATTAAGGGCAATTTTGTTATTATGCAGCTGCTTTAGTCAAGTGGGAATGCTTCAGGGTAGTATTCTAAGGCCATATTTGTATTGAGAAATATTTATTAGCCCCATGTAATGTGAATTACTTAATTCTCCCATCTACCTAAAAAAAAACATCCATAAATTAAAAACTTTTTTATAAAATTTTGTTTCATCATCTACTTCATCACTTCAACTGTTTGGTCAACTAAATGGTTTGTAAAAAAATATTTTAAGAAAAGAAATAAAAGAGATATCTATATGGATAACACAAACTAACGTTATACAGTAAGCACAATAGTTATTTGCTTGTTGCAGATAGTAGCATTGAGGAGGCAACAATGAGGCAGGAGACCTCAAAAATTCGATTGTTATTGGTTTCCTTGCTTTTGATATCTATCACTACAGCAACTTCATCTGTTGTAGATACTGGTTAAGCTCGTTTGTTTATCTCCTAATTTATTTTTCTATTCCAAATTATTTTCTATTTCCTGATGGTTAATTTGACTTGTATATTTTCTTTTAGATATATTCAAGCTATGTTTGCGTTTCATGTGCTTGCTATAATTTGACCAATTTGTGAAATCTCTGCTGCAGATATCACATGTATATGGCCTGACACCTGTGTGTTGACGAATGTGTAAATTTAAATAAGCTTTCAATCTAAATCTCTTATTACAGAAAGTGCATGCATAAGGGAGAGAGTCTGTATGGATTATACTATGAGAAGTTAATTGTCTTTGTAGACGGAAGCTTTTATTGCATTGTGTACAAGAAAAAGGTTTTTCACCATTATGCACACTGACATGATAACGTAATTGATGTTTATTTCTAAAGGACGATTTGCATATTTCACATTGGAACAGTTTTTTATTCTCGTGTAGTATCATATGTGCACCTAAACCAGCCTTCTGCCAGAAACATTTCCCACACACTTCGCATGTGTAATTCCTCTTTCTCTCAGTGTGTCTCAATAAATGTGTGTGCAAAGAAGTTTTTGTTTTACACTCCTTTTTGCAAATCATACATTGTAAAATGTCTTTTTGTGCCTGAAGTGGCACATTACGTGACCGTGAGCTTTTATAAAATAAGTCATGATGTTTTTGTAGTTCTTCATTACTCGGAAACCATGTATTACAACCAACACATTTATAATTGGATGTTACATGTGTAGTTCTGTGTTTCCTTGCCTCTTGGGTTGATGAAAATATTTTCAAGCATTTATAGCATGAGAACTGTAGGTGTTTTCTGTGTGTACGGACATGGGTTATGAATCGATCAAGTCTCAATCTGTTCACATTACAATCAGTACATCGATATGCAGTACATGACTTGTGGTACTTCATGGAATGGCTAATAAGTTCTGTAACTGTGGTGAATTGAGTCTCACAGTATGCACAGGTCCAATTGTAGGCCTCCCAGGCAGGTTTTAGCTGCGAAAGCAGTCCGGAGTCCGAAGGTATCTTTTCTTCCCTAATTTTCACACTTCCTGCTTGATTTATTAGAGCTTCGTTCTTCTGAGTTGTATTTGAATTTTTTTCAATATTACCTATGCCAAACGACTCTGTTTTTATATTAGTACTAGCTTTAGTATCAGACTTTACATCAACATTTCCTTCGTATTTGTCTCCTAATACTTCATAAGCGATTGTTCCTTTGCATTCAGAATTATTCGACTCTTTTTTGATAGATTGAGCTAAAATTACGCCTTTTAATACAACTTGAGCTTGTTCCACTGCTTGTACGAAATCAGTTGCGTGTGTAAGTGAGTTAATACATAATAAACAAACAGTTTTGGGAAGAACATTTTCACTAAAATCCAATTGACAGTTGAGTAGCTCCAGTTTGTTTACAATTATATTTCTTTTTTCTTGGTCTGTTTGTAAGTCAATGACCTTTTCGTAAGGCTTACAGACAGCGCAGAGTCGACAGTAAGTATTTTCTATGTTATCCATGTTGCAAATGTTTATAGTTTTCTACGAATCTCATTTTACAACCTGCACAATGATATGAGTATAACCGAAATCAGTCCAGTGCAGAATTATAAAAATACTGGAAATGTCAAACTGTCAATTTTAAACGTCAATTGATTTTGTTAACGTCTCGAAATCGAGTCGATTTCGCTTTTTTATGACTTAATGAAGAAGAACAAACAAAAAGAAGGTTTCCAAACCGACGATTTAATATATGTTTTTTTTAAGGAATTACTTGTTTTTAAATGGTAAAAGTAAATTAATTTGTCTTAAAGACTAGCAAATCAACAATATAAAAGGCCTATGCTATGTTCAGCTTAGTACGTCTTTCGGCTGAGTGGATAATGATAGGCATCATTATCCATTTCGCTTCGTTAATGACACATCGCAGATATACACAAATAATATACATTAAAGACTTAATAAGGCTTACAAAATAATATCAATTGAGATGTGTGTAACTCGATTTGGTTTATTTAACATCTTTTACGCAACACGCATATCCTTTATTTAGCCTACCAAGTGCCTATTAGGCTTAGCACTCGACTTCAAAAAAGCAAAAATAAACTAAAGGAAAAAAAATAACACTAAAAGCCATTATCGATATATTAGAGAGCAAAGTCCATAGCCCTAGCCGCGTTTGTCTGTTCGCGATAAAATACAAAACAACTGCACCGATCCTGATGTGGTTTTACCAATAGATAGACTGATTGTTAAGGAAGGTTTTGTTGTTGTGAAATTTTTGAGTATTCTCTTTTTTTATGTATAAGCTGCCAAAATGACTCTTCCCTGCCTGATGGGAAGCATGAGCAGAATCCAAGAGTGGTGGTCACCATCCTCAATGCGAAAAAGAACAATACAGGATGGTGACCCACACTATGGCGGCCTGGTGAGATGCTTTTTCACGCCCCGCTTAAAGGGCCCGGGATCTTAATGGGAAGGAAGATAGACTATATTATATTTTCCGCCACAGGATTAGCAAGCTGAAGTGGCAGTGGGCTGGCCACATTTGCCGAGGAGCCGATAACCGTTGGGGTAAACGAGTTCTTGAGTGGAGACCGCGTCTCGGCAAACGCAGTGTAGGACGTCCACAAGCCAGGTGGAGCGATGATTTGCGCAAGACGGCTGGCAGGAGCTGGATGCGAGAAGCCATAGATCGAACAAAGTGGCGTGAAATTGGAGAGGCCTATGTCCAGCAGTGGACTGCGATGGGCTGATGATGATGATGGTGATGATATTTTCCGTAAAGAGCCCGTGTGAAGCCGGGGCGGGTAGGTAGTTTACAGATAGTCCAAACATATAGGTGTATATACAAACCCGGTAATCGAACTAAGGACCTCGGAATTCAGATTTGACAGCACGGATGGTGCAGTAGTTTAAGCGGTAACATAGCCGCTTTCTACTGCGCCCTGTATTGTGGTTTCACCACACACGGGAGGACCCTGTGTGCTCCTCAAAATGTTGTTCTGACTCAGAATAACAATTTGAGTATAAAACCAGCGAGACTCGGAGCTTCTGAATCTGTGTGTCTGTGTGGTTATATTTCAAGTATATTACTAAACTTCCCAGCATCTCCGGAATGTTCTCAGTATGCAGTGGCATTTTCTGTCAGTGTGGTGACGTATTAAGAAAACAGTGTCACCGCCCCTATTTATTCTATGGGTGTTGTAAGAGGCGGCTAAGGAAATAAAATCACTGCAAATAGAAGGAAAACTTAAAAAAATCCTATACCAATCCATCTGACCAGTGTGGTGTGGAGCAACGGGCGTCACATCCCTCCTAAACAAATGGAGGATTTTCCGATCAAGCAATGCGATCACGCCTGGTAGGCCACTGCCTAACGGTTGGTGTCGGGATGTGGTATATATGATAATCGATGCGAGAACTTCTATAGAGCCATTCAGGATTAAGTTACTCAGTGTTGTATATTACTTCGTAGTTCATGTATCTTCGGTAGATGGCGCAGTGTGTTCTGTTGCGTATGTGAAAATCGGTACAGTAGAATAGTAGTCCATAACCTCCTTTCCAAGGAGAGGCTGCAGCCTGGCAGAGGACTAGTAAAAGCTGTTGATGATCTCTTCCAGGAATAGTTTTCAAATAAAATACTTTTTTGTAAAACATTTTATGTCATCAAACTTTTATTTCTCTCGTAGTTACAAAATAACTACAAAAACACAACTCCTTATAAACAAAAAGCTTAATTAATCTCCTTCCATAGGTTACTTTGGGCTATACATACATTTATTAATGGCACTAGGAGTCGGAACAAAAGAATCTTCAACATTCAAGTAAAATATGTATTTTAAGAAGATATAAACCCTATATGCGATTAAAAGACAACACCAACCTGAGTTATTCAGTAAGCGCACAAATTGAATGCATTCGGAGCAGCTGACAGCATTAATTGAAAAACCCCTTGCTGTCAAAACCCCTATTTGTAATGCTGTCTTTACAAAGTAGTAGAGCCACGCTGATTTGAAGCGAGGTGTTAGATTTTTTTTGTGTCCCCCCGAATGGTGGCATTTCGGACTCCAACCGACTTAAACCGCACGGCGCCAGGAGCCGGTAACCAGGTGCACCCTCGAAAGAAAATCCCTGGGGGTGGCCCCAGGCTAGCGCTTATGGAGGACGGGAATCGTTCTGCTACCCCTGGCATTGGAGTCGTTTGCAGTACGCCCGTTCTCGGGCCTGGCGGACCGGCTAGCCTGGTGGAGAGTTCTACACCTCGCTTAACCATACCATACAAACAACCTATAACTTGCTCGCAGAAAGAGACGGCGGAGTTCCATGCGCTTTCACTCCACAACATGTCCGCAATCATGTTACTGAGCGAGAGAACCGTTATCCCAATGGCCGCCACGAGATCGCACCCCTGCGCCGCTCCACGCCGTCTATGGTGGAGCGCCAGGATGGAGCACCGTTTCCACGGCCTAGCAATCATAGTGGTGGCTCTCAGGCGTTGGTTCCTTGCGGATCAGACAATGGTGATCTCCGAACCTGCTCAGTCGGCATGAGAGGGTTCCGTGATGACTCTCAAGCCAATCCTCCATAGCGGGTTTTACCGCCGCAATAACGACGTGCCCACGACCGAGGCGGTACTTCCCTCTCACAGAAGACCAACATAAAACGACACCATTCATGCTGGGCTCAATGACGAAGAAGCACCTCGATTGGCTACCATAGCAAGTAGTAGTAGGCCAAACCTTTGATGATACTACACTACACAATCGTCAGCTCTGCATTCAACTCGCACACTTATTGTTGCTATTAACTACAAATTAATATTCCATGAATACATAAAATAGTTTTCTTTAGTATTTAAGTACATTTTGCCTTTTCAATTCTCATTTATATGTAGAAGCATAAAATATTCATCATAATCATATTGACAAAGGATCAATGGTGTTACTCATATTGTTGTGAATGCTTGACTACTTTTGGACCCCACAGTGGACCTTTATTGGCCTGAACTGGTACCGTCTTCAAGGCTTTTTTTCAGTCAATACAAGCTATATAAAACCCTTAATCTTAAGCAAATTATTTGTATTTGGAGAAGACTTTTTTACTATCTTTAAATGCTGGATTTGACAGAAAATGACACATGATTTTCTCCGGGGTTGAATAGGTTGACTAGTTGTTATTTGTCTCTTCACATTTAATATCCATCACAACATTAAGTTTATCTGTTTTAGGTCTACCAGGTTTTTCATTAACTAATATTTTATTTTTCCATTCCAAAATTTTATCCATTTCTGTAACTTTACCAGTACTTTTATCCACTGCACAAATAACACCGGGCCTATATTTCCTCTTGGCCATGTCCATGTTATGTCTACGTTTCATATGCTTGTTATAATTTGGCCAATTAGTAAAATCTCTTCCGCACATATCACATGTATAAGGCCTGACACCAGTGTGTTGACGGATGTGTTGATTCAAAATAGTTTTAAATCTAAATCTCTTATTACAAAATGTACAAATATGGGGAAGGGAGTCTGTGTGGATTATACTATGAGAAGTTAAATGTTTCCGTAGACGGAAGGTTTTATTGCATTGTGTACAAGCAAAGGGTTTATCACCGTCATGCACACCAACATGAGTTCGTAACTGGTTTTTTGTTTTGAATGATGATTTGCAAATTTCACACTGAAAAGGTCTCTTGTCATTGTGTAGCAACATATGTCCGACTAAACCACCCTTCTGGAAGAAACATTTCCCACATATTTCACAAGTGTAATTACGTTTTCTCTCTGTGTGTGTCAGTAAATGTGTTTGCAATGTTGTTTTTGATTTAAACTTCTTTCTGCAAATCAAACATTGCAAAATGTCTTTTTGTGCCTGAAGTGGCTCATTACGTGACCGTGATCTTTTATAAAATAAGTTGGAATGTTTTTGTAGTTCTTCATTACTTGGAAAACATGTATTACAGCCAACGCATTTATAATTAGTTGTTATATGTGTAGCTCTGTGTTTATTTCCCTCGTGGAGTGATGGGAACATTTTAAAGCACTTATAGCATGAGAGCTTTAGGTATTGTCTGTGAGTACGGACATGGGGTAGGAAACGATCAAGTCTGAACTTTCTTGCTTTGCAATCATTACAACAATATGCATTACAGGACTTGTGATACTTCATAGAATGGCTAATAAGTTCTGTAACAGAGGCGAATTGAGTTTCGCAGTATGAACAGGTCCAAGTGTAGTGTTCCCAAGTTAGTTTAAGTTGCGAGAGAGGTATAGAGTCTAAATCCGACACTTTCTTTTTTCTCACATTTTTCGTACCTCCCGTATGATTTGTTAAAGCGTCATTCTTTGCAGCACTAGTTTCCTTATCGGACTCTGACTTTACATCAACAGTTTCCTCGTATTTGTCTTCTAACATTTCATAAACGAATGTTTCTTCGCATTCAGAATCATCAGACTCTTTCTTTATTGGCTGCGTTAGAATTACATCTTTTAATACAACTTGAGCTTGTTCTATGGCAAGTAAAAAATCAGTTGCGTGTGTAAGTGAACTAATACATAATAAACAAACAGTTTTAGGCAGAACATTTTCACTAAAATCCAATTGACAGTTGAGTAGTTTCAATTTGTTTACTATTAAATTTCTTTTCTCCTGGTCTATTTGTAAGTCTACGAGCTTATCGTAAGTCTTAGAGACAGCGCAAAGACGACAATAAGCATTTTCTGTGCTACCCATGTTGCAAACTAGGACATATATAAAATATTTTTATTATCTCATTTCACAACCGCACAATAACATGAATAACACAATACGGCCAATATGTTTAGAACTATTTATAGATTACAAATGTCAACATTGTCAACTATGTCAAATGTTGGTGACGGATAAATAGTTAAAATAAGCCTTAAATTGGAGATCGGTTTTTGTTTTTGCGAAAGACGGTCCCCATTTCATGTCATCCACATATTTTATATTTTTTATCATTAATTCCATCACGACGAAGACTTGAAGACTCGAAGACTTATAATTGAAGACTTGAAATACTTGACATTGGCAGAAATAGCTGATCCGGCTGATTGCCATATCATCAAAAGAAGAAGAAGCCTTAAATTTAAGTGGAGTTGGATTCTGACTATTTATCTGATTGATTTAATTATTTGGAAAATATTTTTAACAAGTGTAAGTCAAAACTTAGTCTTGATATGGAGAAAGTTGCAAGGAAAACTACGTACGACTTTTTTTTTCGGCCAATAACACACAATATCATCTAGTCCTAAACTAAACAGAGCTTGTATTATAGACATTTTGTATTATTGTAAAGAAATGCATATTATAAAAAGAAAACAGCCAAACTCCGGAACAAATATTTGCAGACCATACAAACATTTGGTCCGACTCGGGAATTGAACCCGAGACCTCAAGCTCAGCAGTCGTATAGGCTACCACTGTATCACCGAGGTAGTCACCTGTTTGTAATAGCATCACTGGGAAAATTCATAAGTTTCTTACTGGACCAAGATATTTATAGTAAATTATTTTTCACGACATAAGCCACTTCCACAAAAGAAGGTTTTGGCCTACTTAATCACTAGCTATATGAGGAATGCTTGAAACAAACTGTAACAACTCGTCCGGCCAGTGTCAATAGTAAGAATAGTGTGATTTGTTGTTTTTATAATATAGTAGAGCTACGCTGATTTCAGCACGAGTGGGCCGGCTCGACCGCACACATGATCAGCCTAAAATGACAGCCTTCTATCGTGTTCCGTGGGTGAGTGCGAGACTGGTGGCCCAATGATGCAGAAGCATCTAAATGGGCCGCCTTTCTGCATTGTCTGCATTCGCAATGAGTTTGATGACCACCAATCTTGGAATCTCCTTACGCTTTCCATCAAGCACATTAGTTATTTTGGCAGGTCCAGACAAAAAATCACTATCGTATTTTAAAACAAGTAATGAATTATTAAAAAAATAAAACCCGACTGCATCAATATCATATATAAAACATATAATTTACATATAGTCGATGTATTTTGAAAGTATTTCTTTTGAGATTACTTTTTAGCTCCAGAAATCATCGTTTTTGATGCACCCAGTTTCACTCTCACAACTAAAACGAATCTATTGACACCTCTCTCAGAAAAATACGACAAACCGTTGAGGCTTTTGAGCGTGCCAAAGAAATATACATACATACATACACTCGAAAAATATAAGTCTCCTTCTTTTGCAGTCGGGTAAAAAGAAAATTAAATATTGTTTACTCCTCAGTAATTCATAGCAAAAAAAAACACTGACAGATAACTGTGCTTTACATAACGCTTCCTTTATTAAAAATATAATATTGCATTTTCATTTCATTAGTCTATATGTGCAAAATAAACGTTACAGTTATTTATCAACTAAACATAAATAAATTACTCTATAATACTATTAGTAAAGAAAACTAAATTAATAAGCAACATGGTGTATACAAAATTTTGTAGTAGTTCCTTTCATTCGACTTAATGTCGTCTTAATTTACTGTGAAAAAAAAATTGATTTTCATTAACGTACCGTTATAAATAGGTTTCTGCAACAAAAATGATTTAATATTAATCGCTTTACATTAAAATTGACTTTATTTTATTGCATATCGATACAATTATTTACTTAGTTTAGAGAAAAGCACAAATTTAAAAGGCGGGAAAACGAAAATATTAGTTCCAAATTGACCAAAATGGCCCTGTTCTAAGTTTATGAAAATCAATTACATTTAGAGGGAATTGTGTTGAGTTGAAAATATAAATGTTATGACGACTACTAGTAGCGTTATCAACTATTTACGTAGCACAAAATAATATTGTAAATATTTTTCTCGTTCATTTTATTTTATTACTTTTGGCGCCTTTTTTTGAAATTTACAATATGGATATTAAAATGCTAATACCCTAAAATGCATCTTAACGAGTCTTTTCACAGACAGAGAACGTTCTCCTTACCTCTACACATCCTAAATTGTTCCTTCATTATTTAGTTAATATTAACATGAAGTCAAACAGACGTAGTTAGTTTAGGGACTGAATCTCGATCGAAACCATGGGTTTTAAAAAAAACATAAGCCTTCGTTGACAGTCGAGTTAAAAAGGTCCCATTTTACGATTCGATACGAGAGTATTTTATACATAAAATATACATTTTCTTGTACCTTGGCGCGTAATATCACTACAGTACTGGCCAAGAAATAATGCACATTCAACATATCATATCTGATCGACCTATAAAAAGAGACATCGACTAATTTCAGCTTTGTAGAGCATTGTCCCTTTCGCACACTACATGTGTTACGTTTTGTCGGTCGTTCGAAAAAATTGAGAAAGGGACGACGCTCTACAAAGCCGAAATTAGCCAAACTTCTATTTCGAGAGAGAGAGAGAGAGGTCGATGTGCATTATGAATGAACATAAATATAATAATGTAAATGCAGTACTGTACTGCAAATACATGATTATATGTATGTTCACGCGCTCACGATAGGTAGGTGATTTTTGTAAACATAATTTTATTATAGTATATAGTAGTTTAAGTCAGTAAAACTCCAAATAATAATAAGTCCATTACAACATCACAAAATTGCTTTTCTCTATGATATTACTTGATTTATTTGTTGATTGATATATAATATTATTTGATTTACATGAAGTCAATTGAGATCACAAAAAAAACGACAAATAAAAATATGCTATTTAAAAAAAATAATTAAATTAACATCTTGCTCTTGACACATTACTATTCCCGCCAAGTTGGCCAAAGACAGACAGATCTTCTATTCTTGTTGGGTAACTTTTGAGCCTATAATTCAAACCTGTTTGTACCTCAGTTAAGATAAAGCCAACAAGCAACATATAATAAGGAGTACCTACTACTTCATCAAAATTGATTTGAAACTGACATTATATCTAAAATGCCTGGAAGCTTTTTAGTCCCTTAGTTATCTCAATGATTGTCTTACACATTAGGTTTAGAAGACACAACAGTTTAGAAATAAGTCAGATATAGAACAATTTGTGCGTATGCTCTGGGCCCGCTAACTTTGAAACTGCTGCCTTAACCCGCTATTCTAATTTGGTAGACTTCGGAAGACTTTAGTTAATAAAATTTATCAGAAATCCTAGTCATCGAATTTCGACCGCTTCGAGTGTTTATTTCATTGTCCAATACAACTGAACTATTTATGCAAACATTATAGTATATTTTTATTTATATATTAAATGTGTAGATTTTTTTTTACTCCTATTGTAGATAAACTTAAATTATTTTACATTCCACAGTTCCTGTCTGTGCTCGTTTGTTAAAAAATGCATTTAAATAATTCTACTCGTATATTAATTTAACTGTTTGAAAAAAATCACTGTTAAATTATTGCTTATTTTGAATTCAATTCAATTTTTTTGTATACAAGAGTACACATTCGATTCATAAAAGATTTTTATCCTTATTGAAGAATTTTGTGTTTGTCTATGTGTATGTTGGTCTGAAAGAACTGTATTGTTGCATAGAGTAAGTGTCCCTTAATAGACAGATCTACCTCGGAACTGTTTTGTAAATCACAGTTTTGAGTGAGATTTAAATGTATAAATAAATGATTGGTTTTGAACAAAATGCTCTAAGATTTTCTATGGTCTCTCCTACCAATTCTTATAAGGCAGAACAAGGCAAGACCTTGTGTATTCACATAACCAGCGACTCCAAAAAGGTCCACTTGAAGTCCTGTAAGAATGGTTCTAGCTAACTGCCCTCTTGTTTAATCACTTTCTTCTTCCCCCTCTTACCGGGTACCATTATTTTTGTCTTCCACTCTTCAGTACCTACAGGGTCAAGCACTTGTATGATCTGACCTGTCTCTGGGTTAACAGGGAACACACCTTCTGGGGTTATCTTCTTTTTAGATGTATCTGTGCCATGCCTTCTTTTCATATGCTTATTATAATTGGACCAGTTTGTAAATTCCATTCCACAGTTTTGACATGAATATGGTTTGGCACCGGTATGTTGCCTCTCATGGTTCTTCAAAATCTGTTTGAATCTAAATGCTTTGTTGCAATACGAACAAACATATGGCATTGCATCAGTATGAATGATTTTATGAGCGTTCAACTGGTATTGAAGTCTGAAACACCGACCGCATTGCTCACAAGAGAACGGTTTAATCCCAGAATGCATTTCGACATGTCTTCTTAACATGTTTGGATATAAAAATGACTTGTTACATATTCTGCAGACATGGGGACGATTTTTATCGTGAGATAGTATGTGAGAGGTTAGCGTACCTTTATTGTAAAACATTTTGCCACAACGGTCACATGTGTAATTTCTTTTACGATCCATAGTGTGGAGTTTCATATGATCTCGGAGACTGTTTGGGTTTTTGTAGACCTTTTTGCAGAGGCCACATGTTAGGTCTTCAATAGTGATAGGTGTGCCAGGTTTTCTTCGAGGCCTGCGCTTCTGTTTGACTATATTAAAGTCTTGTAAATGAACTTTTAAGGATTCTTCATTTTTAAGTATTTCTCCGCAGAGCGGACATGCTATTTGTGACTTGTTAAAGTGAGTTCTAATGTGTGCTAGTAGAGTTTCTGGTTTCTGGACAGTAAGATCGCAATAGTAGCATTGTTGTCTGAAATAATAAAGGAATTTATACTCTACTACTGTTTTAATTGGAATTTATCTATTTCAAAACAAATAATTATTTGAAACAGAGTACTGAAAAAGATGTTCCTTATTTGTTTTAAGATAATTAAAGTGACTCTGGGGTATGACACTCACGTGTCAGAGCTGTTTAACGTCTTGATAAACCCAAAGTCGTGACCCGTGTCAGACCCGAATAATTTCAGCTGTGTTAGCAGATAAAAGATGTAGATATTTAGGAGTAAAATGGTGCTAATTCTATTGTTTTGTAACTTACTAAAGTAAATTAATATGGCTAAAATTTAATATAGTTCTTGTATAAAATTACGTTATGTATGTATACTAAAAACATAGAAGTAATTATATTTAGTTTGACACAACTAAAATTAGTTAAGTTATGTGCTCAACTCAGTAAATTTTTACATTGCGTAAAATTAGGTATGCTGCACTAAAGTTAAGCTTCGTCTAAATACATATTAACTAATTTAGTGCATAAACTCTTAATTTAGAAATTCTTAAAACTTGTTGAGTTATTTTTGATATCAGTTTAGTGTAAAGTTCTGTGCATAATATTATTCCTCACAAATCACAATCAATTGCGTTTTATGTTAGTATTATCTGGTATACCCATAGCTTTTAGTACTGAGCTAATGAACAACAAAGCTTTGGAAATTGCTTAATCAAAGTAAGATAATTTTAGTTAAGTAATGTCAACAACTGAATTAGCACCAATTTTCATGCTGCACTATCTATTGTACAACAATTTTGTGGTTGAATTATAAAACAAAATAATTCATATTAAATTGTTGGTATTTGATTAAAAGTTCTGGCAACCACTGGTAAGTATCATTTTAACTAAATATCTAGAAATTATTTACTTTGTTAATTAACTCCTTTTTTCCTATGGGTGTTGTAAGAGGCTACTAACACTAAAAAAGGAAGAAAATTTTAAACAAACAATGTACCAACCCGTGTGGTCTGTGGGGCTAAACCCTCATTTTAAAGGAGAGACTTATGTTTAGCAGTGGACTACTAAAAGCTGCAGATGTTTTAGTTTATTTAATACTGAAGTACAGCTACTTGGCTACTGCAATCTCAGAGTCAATATTTTTTTTATGGAGTATTGAGCTAGTAGTGAGCAAACTAGCAGAAGTATCGCCTGATGGTAAGCGATTACTGTCGCCCACGGACCCCGTAATACCAGAGGCGACAAGTGCGTTGCCGGCCTTTGGGGGGAAAGGTTGGGGTAAATCGTAAATTGAAAAGCTTAAGGTGTTTTTGATTTTTGGATATTGCATCCTATTAAATTATTATGTAATCAATATCCTATAAATATGTAGTATATATCAATAGTAATCAGATTTGAAAAAGATTTAAATTTTTTAAGGATATTTAAAATGGATGGATTTAGAAATTACTTGACATGAGAAATTTCTTTAACACAAGTTATATTATACTTCTATGCTAATATTATCAATGCAAGAGTGATTGTGTTATGCTATTATTGTGATGATGTTCTCCTAGCCGAGTTTGGCAACAGCGGCCAGTCTCAATGGAGACTAGCCAACTACGCAAGACACATAGTGAACAAGAGAGTGCACAAATACAGGTGCACTTTTTGTTGCCTCATTCTCATAATCCAATGGAATGATTATCTGACATGACCGGGGAGATATCAGGCGTAGGACCATTGTTTTTACGTGCTCTCCAAAGGGCTAAGAACACACAACTTCTGAACTATGAGCTGTTGTTAAGTGTTTCTATAATGAGACAAACTCAATAATACATTTTGGCTCAATTTGGGATTTGAACTAGAGACCTCATGATCAGTGGTCGTCAGCCGCTAGACCAATGATGCAGTCGCTCTTATTGCAATGTATGTATTGTACTTTATCGGAAGTATATTTTTGTTGGTATTTTTTTGGTAAATTTTTAAAAAATGAAACCTATCTAGATCACTCCTGAACTTCATGCATACTAAATTATTGGAGCCATTTCCGAGATTCAGATTACTTAAATATATAATTACAAGAATTTCATTTTTATAGGTATTAGACCCTTGACCCAGCATACATTGTTTTTAAATGTTTCTAGATATAAGGATTGTACAAGGGTGAAGGTGGGTTAGGTACGTAATTATTTTTTTTTTAAATTGTGAAAGATAATAATAAATCTTGAAGGACATTCTCATCACTTAAGGGTCAAAATGGCTTACAACCTATTCTCAGACCTATTAAATACACACACATAAAATTGATAAACCCATTTTGAGGGTAGCACTGACACAAGACACAAACACTGTGACACAAGGTCTTTATACCTAAGATATTATATATGTTGTATGCTGCTTTAATGAGCTACAGAAATCACATATTTATATGTGATGTCATGGCCCATATTATACCTACCTAATGTTTTCTTTCATGTACTATCAACTCAACATTTTATTTTATGCTAAAAAAACCAATTAGACTATTGCTCTCACATATAATACATACCTTAAAGCTTTCCTATGTTTCCGAACATGTTTTATGAACCTTGCAAAATCTTCATTCCTCCCAACTTTACAATCTATGCACATGAAAGCTGAACATTTACCATGAACAACTTTACAATGGGATCTCAACATATCAATGTTTAAAAACTCAATATTACAAAAGCTACACATCCAAGGATAATCCTTCCAGTTTTTAACAACTTTCTTACTCAAATCTGATATTTCTTTAGCGTATATGGTCACGTTAGACGTGAAAGGGGTCGTGCACATTGCTGCATCAAGTATATCCTGAACATTTAAGGTGTCGTCATAGTTTGGATGTTCTTCTAAGTCGGGCTCCTCTTTAAGTTCGCATTTCACCTCAACTTTGCCATCTCCTACAGTTTCCTCAGACTTTTCTTCCAATTTGATGGCTGGAGACTCATCATTATCAAGAAAATCGTCATAAACATTAATTCTCTCGTCATCCGAGAGGTCACATTTACTTTTGTCGACAGCGGTAAATATACTTGTTAGAACGTCTTGCGCTTTCTTCACACTGTCGAGGAATTCATAGGCTTTATTCAGGTTGTCGTAGCAAATCAAGCAAACTGTTTTCGGTAGCATATCGCTAGTTGTTACGTTGACATAAACAGCGTTAACGAACGTGAGTTTTGATAAGATTTCATCGTATTTTTTCTCGTCGTTCTGCAGATTCAATAGTTTATCAGTGCTTTTGGGCTCGGCGCAAAAGCGGCAGTATAGGTTTGCCATTTTTCAAACGATAATTACTCTAGTACGTCATTTTCAGATTCAACNTCCGAGTGACAGATGTCGAAAAAAAGAAAAAGAGAAAGTACATCAACACAACACAACCTTAAAACTCCATGCAGTCAAACTGACAACTCCATTTTCAGGTTCTTGTAATAGAAATACAGTACAAAGTATCCGTCAAACTTCTCTTTTGTCAAAAAGACAAACAAAACGTTAAATGAAATGGAATACTAGTGATGGACAAGTACTGTCGATTAGTGTCGATGATTTATAGCTTTGTTTTAGTTTTTTAAATTATTAAATTGAAAGCATATTACAATGTATACTCACAAAACTATTATGTAAATTATAATAATTAATCACTTTTAAGGTTTTATCTATTTATTTTGAAGTCTATTTTGGTAGAACATTGAAAACTAAACTTGTCTCCACGCCATCTAGCGACAACTAATGAAACTACTGTAAGCTTGATTAGTTTTTGTTCGCAGTGCATAAAATTTAAAGTACTAACCCGATAAGTTTTGTTTGATTTTTTATTAATTTTAAGATATATCATAATATTCCTATTATATTGCATAGATTTAGTACATTTCAGTAAAAAGTAACCCTTTGTGTTCCGTTTTATTTTTTTTTATGGAAATTCCCACAAATTACATACCACTGTGGCGGTAGTATCTAAATAGAACCGAGAGATGGCCTCATATGTCACCTCCTCGCCTGTGCTTATGGAGGAGTGGAGGCTCATGCAATCGTCTATGCCAAGGGTTCCTAAACTTTAAAGATAACGGAACACCATTGGGTGGTGTTCCGTTATCTTTTCAATCAAAAGATTACAAATCAACACTGAAATTTATATAAGAACACTAGCTGACAAGGCAAATGATGTTTTGCCATACATTAAAAAAATTACAATTAATTAAAAAAAATTTAGGGGCGGGCTACCCATATCGTTGAGGTGTGAAAAATTGATATTGACCGATTCCGAGACCTACCCGATATGCACCCAAAATTTTATAAAAATCGGTTAGCGTGTCGGAGGAGTGTGCCGGCCCATAAATGCCTCTGTATTACGTTAACCAATATCCGTTTTAGCGCAGCGTAAAGCGTAGCCAGCCTTTGGTGCTCACGATGGACGGAATACTTGGTAGGTAGTACAGCCAAGTTGATTGCAGCACAAAAGAATGTACCCGTTATTACCCTGTCGCAGAAGACCAACTTATAATGAGAGAGTTCATGATGTCCTTTATTGTTGGTGAGTGCGAGACTGCAGGCCCAATGAGCAGAAATATCTCAAAATCATCTCCAGCCCCTGAAGCGTCCCTTTGCAATCATTACTCTAGCGCAGATTCATTAAAAGTGCTGCCGGCTCCTCCGACATTGTTTTGCACCGTAAAGACGCCTCATGGGTCACCCTGCTGCATTGTTTGCATTCGCAATGAAAATGGTGTCCAGAGGCAAACCTAGGAATTAATTTCGGGGGGATACTGTGGGGGAACGGTTGTCATGTCCCTCCAACACAAAGGGAGGATCCTCCGACCAGGCGAGGTGATCATGCCTGGTGGGCCACTGCCCAACGGTTGATGTTGGGAAGTTGTGTATATATGTTAATCGGCGCGAGAACTTCTATTGCGGGATGCAGGATTGGTAGCTTCTTCGTGCACTACGTTACTCAGTAGTTCGGTGTATCTTCGGTGGATGGCGTTGTCATATATTTATGTTGACGCTGTATGTGGAAGTCGCCACAATACCATCTCTTGTAAACCTTAAAAGTGCATAAAGGATATATGTTACCGGCAATGTGTATAATTTAGGTATTCTATACAATAGGTATTGTATGCAATGTATACAATACCTGGCCAGTCCAGACAGTGCGTTAAATATTATGAATATTATTGACCATAATATACTTTACCTAGGTTTATTTATATATATTTTATGTATAAAAATACAATCCCTAGGGATTTTACATATTGCCGGTGGGTCAGTTGGTATTCCTACCTACAGACCTACCGGCAATGTGTAAAATCAATGGGTTTTAAGCTGTATATATTAATTATATGTTATCCGAGTACCCGAGACCCATATCGCATCGCACGGTTTGTCCCCGATGGTGTCCACTTCTATTGAATTCTGCTCATGGTTTCCATAGGCATTCAGGCAAAGTAGGCTTTGACAGACTCATATATAAAAAAATCGGCCATGTGCGAATTCCACAGAAACCTGTAGGTATATTATATGATGTAACTAAAAATTTATACTTTTCGTAATTTTTTTCTTTATCTTGACACAACAAGTGATCCTATAAGGGTTCCGTTTTTTCCGTAAGGTACAAAGGAGTTGCTTAGCGGCGGTCTTCTGTAAGATCGTGGTATCCAGGCATGAAAACATTGGTAGAAATAAAACACCACACACATTTAAAGTACTGTTTATTTTCTATTTGAAACATACTTATATAAACAAATATTTAGAAATAAGTACCTATAGAATGTCGTTTTACGTTTTTGAAGTAGTTAGACTAAACACAGCTACACATAATTTTTATAATTTCAACACGACGCATGAATTACGAATGAAGATGATAATATTTTTTCGTACATCTAACACACTACGCCACCAAGTTCTAAACTAAGCAGAGCTTGTACTATGGGTACTAGACAACTGATACAAACACATATACTTTTTTTAATACATACACATCATACATAGAAAACGCCCAAACTCTGAAACAAATAAAATATTTGTAGGTCATACAAACATTTGATTCGACCCGGGAATCGAACAGGGGGAAATTGGGGAGGGAGGAGGGTGATTTTGAACAACAATGAAAATATGAATACACGTCGATTATTAAGTAGTCTATTAATTTAACTAACGATTAAGAGGGCGGAGACCTCACATGAAAAAAAATTGAAGAAATCTGTAATCTTTTAACAAAACAATAAACTTAAATTAATGGAAATATAATAGAAAATAAAACAATTTAAATGTTTATATAAGTCACCTATTTGTATTTGTTATTATTCAAATTACTTTGTTTGTGTCAAATGGGTAAGTGTCACATTATTTTAAATTTTAATGAATACTAATAGCTACAGTACTTTGGAATAACCGCATTACAGTTTTTTGACAAATTGATGGCAGTCCAGATACAAATATTATACCCACAGATAACATTTCACGTTCATTCATGAAATATGCTCTCATTTCACGTTTATTCATAGTGCACAGCAAAAAGAAGGAAACCTTGATATAAACCCTATAAAATCTATATAGCCAGCGTGATATATTAGACTAAAAACTCCTTCATAAAGAGATATCTACGTTCAGTAATGGACTGTGGACAACATCTCTCTGAGGCCTCCTGACACGCAGAGCATCATTTCAGATATTAATTACACAGCGACCATGCGGCCGGTATGTAGGAGGCTTTACAGAGAAGTTCAACGCGAGATTTTAGATTTTTGTGGATTTTATTACTTGAAAAACTCTAAAATCTCGTTTTAGTATTTTTCCAATTGATTGTTCAGATTCATTTCTTATTCTACTTAACTTATAAATATTTGGAAGACCATTATTATGATACGCTATTTGATACTTAAATATAATACATTTAAATTAACGACATTGCTAACACACGTGTATCGTAATTATGTACAATAAAAATAGAAGTTCTTAACGGTACTACAGGTAAACCTACTTATATATACCAATTATTATAATTTATTACACTTGGAACCTATCTTAGTTCAATCTTAGTTGGCTAATTATTTTAAAGTAAATGTGAGTTCCAAATATTTTTATGGTTGTCATTACAAGTGTTTTTTTATGAATGTATCATTTAGCAACTCCTAAAAGATTGCCATGAAAATAAGATTTTTAAAAGTGAGTTTAAATCTATACCGTAATATTTATATACATATTAAATACTTGCACAAAACATTAGAATATCAAAACCAGTCGGTTTCCAATATTTGTGAGCGAGCGAGTGTAATGCTCACCTATTACTCCGCAAAGTATACAGTTTTATATTACCATAGATATTTATTTTATTTTATTTTCCTCTTAAATAAAAACTCTTTCTTTACTTAATACCATGAACAAATTGGTAAAGTAGGTTCTGTAAAATCTAAAAATAACTTTTGAATCATAAAAATTCACCGATACTTGTTTAAAAATAAACTTTATGGGTTTATATTATTGATAGTCGTGTTATTCTTGCTACTAAAGTAGTTTAGAAGCAAGAATAAAACTTTTTACACATTTAAAAGAAAAATTGGAAGCAAATTGCAAGGAAGAATGGAACACAAACAGTGGAAAGACAGACTATTGTTGGACTGTCCTAGCTGTCACACTGATAATATGATTCCTTATTTATTTACAAGTAATAATACGAGTACCTAATACTTAATACCTAGTATTATTTCTTAGTAATTATTTTAATAATGATTTTATTGTCGTCGTCACAACAGATTGTTGCACTTCTTATAAATCTATATTTTATTTATACCTATTTAGATATGCTTATTGATGTTAATTACACCTACAAGATAAAATTTTAGAGACTCTTACTCAATTGTTTATTTTACGAAAACTATTTCTTTCTTCTTTATTTTTTTTAAAAGACATCTCCTACATTGTGAATATACATCCTGTGTCGCGGGGGACTTTACAAACATACACGAAACGGACACAGAGAACACTCAGACTCAGAACAACAATTTGTAGATGTGATCTATCAAAGTGTTGTCCCGTGTGAAGTTAAGGCTCCCCACAGGCGAGGGAGTCGGGAGTTTTCCTATTTAGTGTCGAAGCGTTATAGTTCTATTACACAAGTGTCGTTCGATAATTCCGGATATGTTCTGTTTTTAATATATAATATTTTAGTTCCTTCTTCTTATTTTGAATTGGATTATATTTGTTATGAGAGTTATAAAAGACTTATTAAAAAAAATTAGAACGGCAATAATATTTTCATAAAGATGCGTTAAGGTAATTGTCAAATAGGTAACAGAGTTTTCCTTTTGAAAATTGTATTATTTTATGATTGGAACTTTAAAAGTGATTCGCATGTTTCTAAAAAAATGCGAGAGAATAAATTGTCTGTGAATTCACGAATAATAAAAGAAATAATATACTAAAACATAAAAAAAACTTTTAAATTTATATTACCTACTTACTTATTTAAATCAAATAAATATTTTTGGATATTTTAACATCTAGTCTCAAACTAAGCGGAGCTTGTACTATGGGTACAAGGCAACTGGTATTAATACATATATACTTTTTTTTTGTAAATACATACATATTATACATAGAAAATACCCAAACTCCAAAACAAATATTTGTAAATCATATAAACATTTGGTTCGACTAAGGAATCGAACCCGAGTCCTCTAGAACTGCAGTGGCATACGCTACCACTTTGCCACCGAGGCAGTCAAATAAAATTATTAATTATTTTTATTATAAAACTATTATTGTGCGTTACTTTTCAATTCAAATGTACATAAAGCGCGCTGTTATTTCCATATATGATCAAATAAATAACATAGCTTCTATAAGCTTTCGTTCTTATGGCTTCCTTTGTTAATCACTTACTTCTCCTTTGCAAATTACTTGTAAATATAAAAAAAAGAATTTGTATAGTTTACTATTGTGTGTATGTAGGTGAGATATAAAGATCCCACTACGAGCTTAAGATCCCTTTTTTATTTTGTTTTTTACGTGTGAAAACTCCCACGGACCGTCCCCCACTGGGGTGTTCGGCGGGCGGTGTGTCGGAATCGGACCGACTATAATCCGGGAACTGCTGTTATTAACATCTGGACCAACAGCTTAGGGCCCCAAGCCAAGTTCACCTCAAGGTGCACCTGCTAATTGACGGACAAGGCTCTAGCAAACAAAACATCCCGATTAGTGACAATAGACCCGCCAGCTATTACGTGTGCCCAAAACACTAGCGAAAAGTGAGCGTTTAATATGCCCCTGCCTAACCCTTCGGGGTAAAATCGTGATTTCTTGTACATTACACTATTGTGACGAATAAGCTATTGAAGTCCGGGAGCTAGTGAATAATTTTAAACCGGTTCTTGGGGTACTACAGACCCCTAAATAGGACTGTCTGGGTCTAGGTAAAGGGAGGCGCCATAAAATAATTTTGAAGCATTTTGAGATTTTGATATCTATGGGATTATAATACCTTTTTCTGTATACACTTTAGAATATGGGTACAAGAGAAGAGGGTACGTAAAAAGAGAAGTGAAAGATTTTTTGTTCATTTCTTTTTCAGACGATTACGATAGAGCATCATGGGACCATCAATCAGTAGAGATGTTCACGTCAACGGTGAAACACAGTTCTTGGACAATGTGAGTGTATTATAGCATTTATTACTTAAGTCATTTGTTTTATTGCTTTTGAATCGGATGTTGCTTACTATTTTTGTTATTTCCACATTACGTTTCTAAGTTTTAAGCAGCCTAAGTTACTTCTTATAACATCAGCTATATACCAGTGAAAGTACCGTGAAAATAATTTGAAATTACGAACAGACACTTTAATTTTATTGAATCAGTTGCGTGAAGTGTCCCGAATGATAAACAAGCACGTATTTTGAAAAGTTCTGTTGTTATTTTCCTATTTCATTGTACAAAGATATCTAAATATGTTTAATATTGAGAGATTTTTCTTTGAAAATTAAAATAGTATTGGAGAATAGAGGCAACGGTATTTTTTTTCATAAGTGGCGTGTTTGTAATGATTCGATTTGTCCATAAAAGTAGCTGAACCCCTTAGTCTTTACTTGTCTTGTTAAATTAGACTCATAACTGACTAGTATATACTAGACTTAGTATTCTGGTATTACCTACTTATCATTCCATTCGAATTCCTTAATTACTGATGGTCGTGTCTGAAACGATGCTGTTTTAGTTCGCAATGTAAAAAAGCAGATGGTTTCATAAAGCTACAAAACGATTTGAGAAACCTTTTTTGTTAAACGAAGACTTAATGCGGTGTGTTTTTAAGTTTCTTAAGTGATAATAAATATTTTTTTATGGTATATGTTTTAAATTATTAACTTATACTTTTTAATTAACAATATTATTTACAATACCTATATTATAGCTCCGTTAATACCTAGTTATATAAATTATCTTTGTAAAGCATAATTTAATTTTATATTTATACATATTTACTCGCTAATCCTTAACTAATGGAAGACCTTTGTGATATTGTTTGTTGTGATAATTCTTGGTTGATTATTCTAAGCACACATACATCTCTTTCACACGACTCAATGCATAAAATCCAAGCACACCCTTAGGGTCAGCGTCGATACACGGAGTTGCGGCGAAAAGACTAACTAAGTAACGATTTAAATTCAACTTAAAAGTACTTAAGAATACTTAGTGTTATGAAGTAAAATGACGGAATGCCCGCCGCCGACCTCTAAAATGCTCTTCGCCGTCACTCCTTCCGTTAGTACTGACCCTTAAATTACTCCAAAATGTGTTTATTATTAACATATCACTTATATATCATTATAATAACGATAATCATTACATTCAACAATATACAGAACAAAAGTTAAATATACACTAACACTTAATTTTTATTACGCATTTATATAGGCACGCATTGCACGCATACAATTGCGTGTACAAATAACCGAGTTAAGTTTTTTTAATTTTTAAAATCTTATAATGATTACGATTCTACGTTATTCTTCTATGATATTTATGATAATAATTATAGTATTTCCTTATTTAATGGTTTATAAATAACAAATAAATACCTACATGTAAAAGTGTGTTTCGCATAAAACATCGAGGTTAAATGGTTTTCTGTGTCGATTATTGTACTCGGTTACCATGCCTTTTAAATATTTTTTAGTTAATTAGTATGTTTTATTAATAGGCGACAATGTCATGAAGACATAAACAGAAAGTAACAAGTTCAAGGACGAACTAAATACATATTTTAACTGAAGACTAATAAAGCGAGCACAGTGGTGATTGGATCGTTTCGTCGGGCTAATTACAGAATTTAGTTGTTGTAGAGAAAATAATATAATAGACCTGGCAATCGGAAAACTTTCATAGACTCTGCTAGGAGGTATTACTTTCTGCGATTGATAGGACTTCTAACTCACGGCGCATGAAGGAAATACAACATACGTAGTTTATTTTAACGATGAAATCATTAACGCTTTGTTGTGTTGTCGTAATGGTCGTAATGTAATGTTATATATATATCATAATCTTCATAACTTAATACAAAATACTTTTAAATTAATTTGACTGTTTTCAATGGAGAAAAGAAAACTTCAGCTTTGTTTGTACAGATTAACTTTTCAAAATTCATATTTTAGTAGCGAGTTTTAAAGTAATAATAGTAATATTCAGGGCATCTTACACAGAACGTCATCTAGTCCCAAAAAAGCTGAGCTTGTATTATGGGTAATAAACAACCGATACAAATACATTTGTAAATATATACATATTATACATAGAAAATATAAAGTCCAAAACAACCCGAGACTTCAAGCACAGCAGCCACATGTGCTACCACTGTGCCATCGAGGTATTCTTAAAATGAGGTTATATTTTCGATTAATCGAATCCGAACTTTCGACATCACATTTTATCTTTTTAGGTTTAGACTTTCTACGATCCTAAAAAGATTTCGGATGCCGAGTCTATGCGTTTTAAAGATTGTATTAATTTGTTTTTAAGGCCTATTACTGGTGATGCGACTTGGTATTAAAGTCGTATAGAACATCGACTATTTAATCGTAATATTTACTGTTACTAAGACTTGTAATACGTTTGAAGTTGTGTTCTAAACTAAACTGTTCTCTTTGTGTGCTGTGTGTTCTAGTGATTTCAAATAACAGATGTTCTTTTAATACAAGTTTAATATTAATTAATACAAGCTATTTTGTTCCAAATACATTAAAGATAGCGATATAAACCTACCTATTTAATGTTAATTCAAATGAACTATATCTCATTTTTAAATGAAGCTAAGATGAGATTTAAATGTAATATTTTATACGTAGTACATGAAGTTAATGTTTAGGGTAAGTAGTTATATTATCATTTTTTATAGTTTATAATTGATCATTCGTCAAAACAGTTTGTTTAATTGAGAAATGTCAATGTTCAACGTCCACACATACGTTTTTAACTCCTATTTTGTGTCACTTTCATTTCATTTCGATTTTATAAAATTTTAGTAGTAAGTGCACATGTTAGCGATAAGATTTTTTTTTACTTTAGGTTTAAAAAAAATATATAATAAGAACATTAACATCTAAAGTTCATTGAACCTAATTTATTTACACAACACTGACTACACGACATAAAACTACATTTTTTCTTTACTAGGTATTTTTAAACACGAATTATTAAAATTGAAAAATTTAGGGAGTCGAAATCAATAATTGACTGGTAGGTCCGAACGAAAGGTATAAGTAAAAATAAAATAAAAACAAAAATAAATCAAAAATAAAATTTAATACATGAAATTGAAAATACACAAAATGAACGGTATAAAATAGCTTTAAATACCTTGAAATTACGGTTGATATTGTCTTGTCAACAGATTTTTCGTGTCTTATTTATTTATTTTATATTTTTATTATATTATGATCTTAGATAATATTGATTAAATACAAATATATTCATTGAAAACATAATAATACAATTTGATAATATTCTTAGGTTCTAATGTTTAATTAATTAGTCTCGATTACATTTTTGTAAGTTTATAACTTGATTACAAATAAGCTATAATCATTAACGTAAAATTTTTATACTACATTAATACAGTGACAGATTAAGCATTATATGCGTTTATATTATTTTAAGTAAATAAAAATCTAAAAAAATTGAAATTTGAAACTTACTTTGACAAATTTATATTTTACATTTTAAACTTATATGTTTCAACGAATATTTTTTACTTATTATGAAAATAGAAAGTATATAATATTAACAATTTAAAAGAGGGTAAAACTCGTTGAATGGGTAAAACTCATTAATAAGGGTAAAACTGATTTATGTTATTGGAAAGGGGATCGACTGCAGTTGCAAGCTGCTCCACCTTGGCCCTGTCGACATTGTATGTTGCACCATGCTGCCCAACCTTCAGAGTTAGCCCGGCTACGGGCATCGTTCCTAGTTAATAAGGCTGATGTGTCAGACGTAGCAGAATTCGGATACGCTGAACAACCTATAGGGTAAAGGGTAACGTTGATTAATTGACTGCAGCCATTATTTCGGATAATGAACCATTTATTAAAATGAAAATGAATGGCGTCGACTTTACTGAGTTTTAATTATGATAAATAGTTAATTAATCTATGGCTGTGGCTCTTTATACAGAGTTTGTGCTGTGTTGATGAGATTGCTGACACACGAGCTTATGTATTACTAAATGTACACATATTGTATATAAATTGAACACCGACATAAAATAAACGAGCATAAACATGTTTTTCTTGTTCCGAGTGGATATCGTGATCGGTAGTTTAGCAGGCAGAATTACAATAGATTTTGTCAAATAATAAGCTGTATTATTCAACCCTTGATCCTTCAAATATAAATGGCAAATGGGACCTAAATTTTTAACCGTGGGAGAGCCTTCTCCACGTATGGACCAGCTCGACCGGAGACATACCACGGCCTCCGGTTACCGGAAGACCATACCCTAACCCCTCCCCCATCCCTCAAACAACGCACTTGTGACGCCTCTGATGTTATAATGGGCAGCGGTAATCGCTTACCATCAGGCGACACGTTTGCTCATTTACCCGCAATTCCATAAAAATTGCGGTGTTCAGCTATCTTAGGTTTTTTCTGTAAGCGTCTAATACAGTCTGACTGTATTAATGTGACATAAGACGTAAGAAATATTACTTTGACCTAGATTAATAAAACAAAACTACAGTAAGATTGTGTCCATTAACACTTTCCTTATTGTCTCCAGTTAATTGAGGACACTCTGTTCGTGTGTTCTGGTAATACACTGCCCTAGCCATTGTGCCATGTGTGTTCATTAATTAATGAAGTTTTAAAAATGAGTCATTTCGCTATTCGATGGGTGTAAGTCATTCTTCACTGGCTCTTAGATTATTTATTTTAGAATTAATTTAACAAGTAACGAATTAAAAAAGAAACCCGATTGCATCAATATCTGCCAATATTAAATTCATTGAATAACTGAAAAGATAGAAAGAACTGAAAAGAAAAGTTTTTTTTTAATTTTGATGTTCCCAGTGTCACTCTCTCGGCTAAGAGGAATCTATCGACACCACTCTCATAAATATACGACAAGTCGTTTAGGCTCTAAGGCGTGCCAAAAAATATAATGTACACATATACATATTTATGTATGTATATTATATTTTTTCATTCATATGTACATACACTTGAAAAAGATTCTTTCCCAGTCGGGTGAAAACGAAATGAACAATTTAGGTTTACGATGCATGAACAATCACGAGCTATACTGGTAACTTTTACTCATTTACCGTTCAAAGTGTATCCCTCGACGCCGAACGCTGAGCACACGGCACTCCAGTTGATCCCGTGCTCCACTTCTGGTTCAGTGCAATTGCATAGTGGCTCGCCTATGGGAGGAATTACAGAATCAGCTATTTTTAAGTTTCCATCAAAGATTTGGTGAGAGAGTACAGTCTTGTCATCATCACTGGCTGTTGAGCTTTTGATAAGGAAAAAATATAATTGAAAATTCGTAAATGAATGCTTAGACAAACACTTTAGTCTTTGTCGAAGCATTCATTGCTGACATTGTTTTCTTCAGGTCTTCTTAGGCCTTTGTACTTAGGATTACCGTAAATTAAGATACTAGGATATAATATGAAGTAACAGTATTTAAGCATATGGTCAAAGATCAATAATTATGTTCCTAGGTAATTCTTGCTCACAATAGCCGTACAAGACCATATGGTTCTATAGTTATTAATATATATTGATAATATATATATGTGTGTGTGCATGTATGTTATATTTATTTTAATACCACTATAGCTTCAAAACACCTAAAGTACACGGATATTAGGTATTTAGTTTACTCACTTCTGAATAATGAATCTTATTTGTCTTTTTGCTGCTATATAAAATTTGCTGTAATTTCAGTTCAGATGCTCCTGTCTATTTGATACAATCACCAGTGAATGTTGATTGCCTAGTTTTTAAAGAGAGGAATCAAAAAATTCGAAAAATATACGGAGGAGCTGGTGGTATGTCCCTTTAACACCAAGGGAGGAACCTCTGACCAGGCAATATGAACAACGATTGAAATTGGGATGTTGTATATATGCTAATCGGCCCGAGAACTTCTACATCGCGATACAGGATAAGTAGTTATTTCGATGTATCTTCGGTAGATGGCGCTGTAGAGATCACAGTCATTAAGAAGACTGTTGAAACTATTGTCTTACCTAGATGGTTGCTGCATAGCGCTGGACACACCGAGTACCTAGGTTGCCCGTACATTTCCGACTCCGTGCTGTGGCTCTCTTGCAATGCTGATTTCAACCCCACGGGGATTAATTGAGAGCATGTTGATCCACATGCGTCTCCTCCAAGACCTGAGAGGGAAACAGAAAATTGTTAATTTGTTTTTTAAAATAAAAGGCTCCCATATCTCATACACGAAACGGACACAGAGACACAGAACAACAATTTGTGGATTACACTTAATCAGCTCAGTAGGAAGTTTTCTAGTGCTGTTTGATTTCATGGTTTGTTAGACGACATAACCAATGACAAAGTGCTGCAGCATAACGTCTCACTTTTAGTCTGCCCTTGATTTTACTGTTACACAGAACTTTAACTTTTACCGTGGGAGAGCCATTCTTTGTGTGAATGAGCGGGTTCGACCGGAGTTATACGACGGCCTTACAGAAAACCGGTGTGGAACAGCGCTTGAGGATACCGGAGGCCTATAAATCCCTCCAATCCCTCCTGCGATCCTCTCTCTATCCAAGAAAGGCTGGCAATGCGGCTATGATGCCTGAGGTAATCGCTTATTATTAGGCGATGCGTCTGCTCGTTTGCCTCCTACACTATATTTCATACAGCGGGATATATATGAAAATATTTTTTTATGTAATTACCTCCAAATAATTACATCACGAAAGCTCAAATGTCCATTGTTGCAAACAAAGGAGTAACAAATTTTCTTAAAAAAAAAATTGATACACAGAACATAACATAGAACAACAACTAGGGGACTTTCAGCAACAAGAGTTGTATTGAGATATTATTTCGTAAATGGTTTTAAAAACATGTTAATTTTGTAACTAACAATTTTTAGAAAATTTTGTAGTCCCCGTCACGGGATTGTAAACAAAGACCTTCCATTTAGTTTTTTTCATTATTTTTTTTTTATTATTTAAACATCTTTATTGTATACGTAAACTAAAACATTTTAAAATAAGAGTTGTATACGTAACATATTATCTCTCTGTCTCTCTCTAAGGTAAGATTCTACTCATGTTTTGCATCAAGCAGAGAAGAGTCACTTTGGTAGAATCATATCTATCTATATAAATCAAAATGAATCACAAAAAACTATGTACGCGCATAAGTTTAGATTGACTGCACCAAATTGGACAATTCTTTTTTTATGTTTGTTAGTCGTATACACTGCGGCCCTGCGGGAAGTTAACACGGGCTAAAATAAGTTTTACGGTAATTAAAAAAGAATATGAAAATGAATATGGCGGTACGAACTTCGCAGGGTCAGGTAGTATAAGTATAAAAAAATTAGGAGGTTCGTGATACAGCTTGTTACCCCAGAACGGTGATGTTTGAGACTGGATTTTTAATGATTTCTCTTTATTTGATAAAATGGAGTACCCGATCGGTTTTATTTAAATTAAAAAAAAGCCTATCGCTATGGAAATAAAGTAAAGGGTAGAGGAATACAGAATAGATTACATCCGATTTAAAATTCAACAAATTGGAGGCCTATGTTACTGCAATAGGCTAATAATGATAATGATGCAGCTAGCCAAAATGACTCCACACTATCTGATGAAAAATAAGGATAGAATCCAAGGGTTGTATTCATTTATCAATACCTCTAGATTTGTAGAATTTTTTATACTATAATTTATCAGAAGCATTTTCAATTACAACTCATAAATATGTAAATTTAAACAAAAAATAATTTAGCAATCGAAGGAAATCGTCCTCGAGGGTTATAAATATTTAATAAGCTGTCTATAAGCACAGGACTTAGTTCACGGAATAAACTTGAAATTATTTAAGATTTTAGTGTTATTAAGAAGTTGTTATAAATTGTATTTTATTAAAAAAAGTAATTGAAGTAAATGTTTATAAAACATCGATACATTTTCCCAATAAATCAGTAAAATGGTATTAAAGAAATTTAAATTATCAATTAAAATAGTTTTTTTTATTTAGGAGTTTTTATTATTTATCATGCCAAAAATTAGCGGGCTCGATAACTACCGCTAATTTAAAAAAAAAGAGTTGACACATATCGCATTTTAGCAAATCGATCTGTAGATTATAGAATAGAATAGAATAAACTTTATTGTACACCAGTTAAAACAGTTTACATTCAGGAGCATAACATATAAACGACCATGTACAAATGGCATTATAATTTTTTTTTTTAAATTCTTTCCATCCATGTTCCCTTTTATCCATTTGAACTAAAGTCCGTCCTTGCTTCATATTTTTTCAATTAATATCTAAAAATAATACTGATATCTTTAACGCCAAAAGTATGCCGTGCAAAACTAAGTCATTAAAAAAAATTCGTTTAACAAATACGCGGGCAAATTTTATGTAATTTTAATTCTAATAATTATAATACATTTTATCACATAAATCAAATTATAGGGAGTAGGTAAAGTAGTTCTACTCGAAGTACGAATTATACTACTTGTTAAATTTATTTTTGTGTTTTATACTCTACAAATAACACGATATAATTATAATACCTCACCTGATTTTGAACGAAGACATCCCACTCTCAAGAAAACACAACACAAAAACAAAATAAAAATTACAACAAAATGGCGGTGTAAACAATACTTAAGCAAAGGACACAATTGTTATTCGGCCAAAAATAAACCTGCGTGGCACAGGTCCGCACACAGGTTGGCTCTGTCAACCACTGACGGAGACCAAGTTTTCACGTTTTTCCGAAACTGCGTCAGATATATCTTATTCAATTCTCCCCCATTGTATTTAAGTTGTAAAACAACCTCTGGTACATCCTGCCGTCTCACTTTATCGCCGACGGCTGTTATTGGCTCGCTATCAGGGGTGGCATCCCCCGATTGGTCCCCGAAAACCGCCCCTATGAACAGCACGCCCAGAGTGAGGGTGAATAATTTGAAGTTGGCCATCTGAAATCATTTTTTCTTGTTAGTTTTTAATGATTAAATTTATGAAATGAATTTGAGATAAGATGAGATATATTTTTTTTTAATCACCATTAGATAGATATTACTGGTTTGACTGATAGTTCGATATTAACTTTTTTCTTACTTATGATTCTTGAATAAAGGAATATCGATTAAANCGATTAAATTTTAAATGTGTTCTTCTTCTTTTGATGATATGGCAATCAGCCGGATCAGCTATTTCTGCCAATGTCAAGTATTTAAAGTCTTCAATTCTAAGTCTTCGAGTCTTCAAGTCTTCGTCGTGATGGAATTAATGATAAAAAATATAAAAAATGTGGATGACATGAAATAGGGACCGTCTTTCGCATAAACAAAAAACGATCTAAATGTGTTTTTAAAGAGCCATGACATATATAAGCATAGAGAACAGGTTTTATAAACAGGTATGATAAAATATCTATCTAAGTATAATGTAAAACTTATGTTTTTTCTGAAAAAAAAAACATGTAAAACTTATGTCGCGGTTGTTTTTGTTAACAGACCAGGTATTTGTTGTATGGAACGCTGATTCTACTTACCAAGCAATAACATAATAGTCTTAGTTATTACTTGTGTCATTTAAAAGTGTAAACGCCATTGAAATCGTCCCCTCATTCCGAATATTACCAGACGGACACCCAGAAAGAAAATTCCCCTTAGACTTAAACATGACGTACCTATACCTACTTACTAAAAATCTGTTTATTATTTATCTTCAAAGGAAAAAAAAATGGAATTATTTTAAAGACGTGCAAGAAAGGCGTAAAAAAATTAATGAAAATTATTCTTTAAAGTTCTTTTAATTTAATATAATAACTAAAATTAGTTCATGCGTTTAGGTTGGCCTACACGGTTGTCCTAGTGGTTTCAGGGGTCGCCACACCGCTTCCTACTGCGCTAAGTTTTGTGGGTTCAAATCCTACATGGGACAACACTTTGTGTGAAATTGTTGTCCCATAAATTGTTGTTCTAAGTCTGGGTGTACTTTGTGTCCGTTTCATGTATGTTTGTAAAGATCTCCGTGACTCAGGAATGACATTCCTAATGCGGGAGTTCTAAAAAAAAAAACAGGTAAAATACTGTGAAATACCTTCATTAGGGCGTATTCCGTTGTGTGATCCTTTGTCTCTATCATAATTTCTTATCTATTAACAACTGGCAGCAACCACTAGATATTTAAAACTTAGAGAAAATGTCCATGCATCTAGTCAAAGAAAACGACAAAAGATGTTTTTTTGCTAAGTAAATCACTCTTGTAAGGAATGCTACAAAGGTGTATTATTAAGTCTGTTAACATTGATTAAATAAAGTTTTCGAGTACAGTATAGGGTCTGGGTTGGACTGTTGAAGAAAGGACCATAGTTTTGAGTTGTCCTGTCCACACAGATGGCATACGGTGTTACTTAAGAAATACGTTGTTAATTAAGTCATCAATCTTTGCTTGTACAAAAATAACAATTATTTTAACAAAATGATATTAGCCGTGATGTGTTATTGGAAAGGCCTATGGCCAGCAGTAGACTACGATAGGCTGATACTGATTAAAAACTGTTATTATATTGATTAATTAGTAATATAACTCACACACGGTCCGTCTGATTCCAAACTAGGTGTGGAAGCCCCCTCGGGCCTTCACCCCACCAGGGTTTGCGGCGGGGTGGTGTGTCGGAATCGAACCTACTATAACCACACGGTATGCCACTCTGCGCCTGAGACGGGAGGGATCCGGAAAAGGATTTCTTACGCCATGCGGACCCATCCCAGCGCCTGCCCGCACTGAAGCGGGCACCGTCTGCTGTTAAAGACTTCTTAATTTAGGCGACATACGGCACACGGGTAACGTCGCCTCCTCGGGGCTGGCCTGTGAAGCGGATGGATGGGAAAATCCGTCCAGACCATCCGCGGCCACACTCAGGGGGCATGAGGCGCTGATAGGCGCGCCTCCGCCGCACGGGTCGACGGTGGTGACAGTCATTAGTGTTATTTTAAAACTTTAAAAACTACATTTTTATATGTATGAGGTTTCATACTTCATAAAACTTTAACATAAATAAAATCACTTGCTCAACATTACCCAGTCGGTATCGTACTCGTCTGCCACAGATCTTAAGCCATATTTTAACGATTGTGCATTTGGATTTATGGACATTTTATAAAGTCGATTTTTTGCTTCTTAGGATCGTTTTTTTTATGTAATAGGGGCAAACGAGCAGTCGTAACACCTTTAGGGGAGGGGGGGTGGTGAAAAACAGCGCAAGCGCAAGCGCTATTTCACACCGGTTTCCTGTAAGGCCGTGATATCGCTCCGATCGAGACGGCGTGGCTCTCCCACGTTGCATTAAGTAATAAAACGAAAATATAATTTTATTACGGATTGTCTAACTAAATCCTCTGCCAGAACTAATTTTCTCAGGTAGTGTTGTTCATATCTATATGTATCAAAATAAAAAAGGTTCCTTTAAAGTTTTGGACACAATACAGTTAACATTTCGTACTAAAAGCATGTCCACAGATGCTAATACTTAGCTATTTGCCCCACACGCACACTATATATAAGGCTTAGATTGTAGAATCTCGTTTAATTCACAATATCAATACTAAGTGGCCTGAAAAGTTTCCGGCCTCACACTCACACTGAAAATAGTCACACTCGTTAGAAATAAACTACTGTACGTAGTTGTGTATCTTTGCATTTGCATTGTGCATTGAATGTGCAGGAGACTACACAAAAACGTTTGATAAAAATTAATGATATTCTCCTAGCCGATTACGGCCAAGGCGGCCAGTCTCAGCGGAGCTCAGCCAACTACGCAGGAGATGTTATAGTGCTCAAGTGTGTGCGCAAACACAGGTGCACCTGTTCTCTCTCTCTCAAAATCCGATGGGACGGTTAACCAACTGATGGGGGAGAGATCAGGCGCAGAACCGACAGCTTTACGTGCTCTGTGAGGCACGGGGTTCAGACTACAACTTGTAAACTCCGAGCTACTGAGTATTACTTCAATCAGAAAAACTCAATAATACTTTTGGCTTGACAAGGGATTCGAACCCGAGAATTCTTGAACGGCAGTCGTATACGTCAACCGGTAGACCAGCGAGATCATTTAAACGAAGCCGTGATAAAAATTGAATAGCCTATGCCACCCCCGACCTCATCAGCGGTCTATTGACACCTCATTCTTTGAAATCGGTTCTGTATTTTTGAGCGCTTCGGTTTAACATACAAACAACATAAGATCTAAAAGAGTGCCGAAACTATTTCTCTATTATGTTGTAGCTGCCAAATAATTAGCTAAATCAAGAATTTCGTTTTGCGCTAAGACTATTCTGTATGTACACAATCGTGTTGATCGATATTTTAACACACTTTTATTAACTTTACTTCTATATTGCATACTACATAATAAGAGTGTTTTTAAACTAAATTTATATTTATTATTTATTTACTAGCTGACCGTACTTAGTACCGTATTTTTTTCATCAATTTCCGAAAAATTGTTTTAATATTCATTCAGTCATAATTTGTCTTAGTTTCCCACGGGTAAGTATCATGGCAGACTTCCAGGTTATAAAATTTCCAATGCTATGCAAACCTTGATCTGACAATAACAAACACAAATAAATCGTCGCGACTTCGCATCTGAGTCGCGCTGTGAACGCTCCGGGGGCGGCAGCGGAGGATGCTGCTGATAGAAAGAGATTAAAGTACACCGCAATGGGGCGCATTATTGTTTTCGCCTATTGCCGTGGAGACTCTGGGCAGTTGGAGATCGGAAGCCAAAAGTTTAATTGCGGAAATCGGTCGCCGCATTACTCTTAAATGTGGTGACTCCCGCTCTGGTTCGTTCCTGGTGTAGAGGATGGCCGTTGCTGTCCAACGAGATAACGCTGCTAGTGTCATGGGCTCTTTTTCGCCGGGAGCGATTCGGGGTGGTTGATTTTAAGTATTTGTATTAAGTTATCAATAAAGTACACATTTTACATTTAACAAATAAATTAAAAATATAAATATAATGAATAAAAATAAAATAAAAGAGTTATCCAATTTGGTGCAATCGATGGGAAATTATGTGCGTCTAACATTTCGCTGTCTCATTTTTATTCATATAGAAAGGATACCAAACAAAATCAGAACTAAACCAGATAAGCTTAGTTTAATTTAATACCTGGTTTTGTGTCATTAAAACAATAGCATTTTCATAAATTGATACAAACAAAAACTCTTCAACGTAAATATTATTTTTGCATCAATCATTAAAAAAAGCTTAAAACAATATGGCTGCCATCGGTGGGTTCCTGTACAAAGTCCATTTTAGCAAATATCAGTTCAGTTACTCCTAACTGAAAATCTATACGAACCAGACATAATAAAGCCTGCGAGGGACAGAGATAAATAAATACAATAGAACCTTAATTAGAAAGAGACAGGTTCCAGAAAGAGATAGCCGATTTGGTATTGATCGGCGCCATTATGTAATAGCGTCTTTTATGTACGGTACTGTTGTATATGACTACTTATTTGGTTCGTGTACAAAAGTTTTCAAAAAGATTTTTTTAAGGAAATCGTTCCATTTTTGAGTTGTTTGTCATAGTTGTTAAGTTTTCGCGCGTAATATTGCCGCCATCTTTTAAATTATTTTTTTCATTGGCTTTTTGTTTTATTAGTAAGAGTAATATCAGTTAACACACATAATTATTTTAATTCTTAACTTTATTGAAGAAAAATTAATTCAAAAGAGTAATTTTATACTATTTATATTTTTTTTTTGTATTATTATATACGTTTAAAATTACATTTAGTATCTTTGTTTAAAACGATTTAGTTTTTTTACATAATTTTAAATGATGTACTCGTATGATGACGTATTTAAAATAATTTGGTTAGAATAAAACGTAAGATTATCTTAATATAAAACTACTGACACGTATAAAATTGAAAGCAAACAATAACAAAAACAATTAACTGTAATCGGCACCTTTTCTTTTTCGGGTAAAAGATAAACTCCTTTTTAGGGTTCCATCTCCAAAGTACTATCCGTCTGTCTGTTCGTCCGTACGTCCGTCCGTCTGTCACCAGGCTGAGTCTCATAAACTGTGATAGTTAGACTGTTGAAATTTTCAGAGATAATGTTTTTCTGTTGCCGCTATAACAAGAAATACGAAAAAATAGAATAAAATAAAAATAAAAGGGGGCTCCCATACAATTTATTTCCTTGGTTTTGCTTGACATTAATAATGGCAACGCTTTAAATGTATAGATAATAGCACGGAACCCTTCCCACGTGAGTCCGACTCGCACTTAACCGATTTTTTTTGTATATTTTAAGACATCTATCCAAAATTATGAGCGAGTCGAGCCGGGCCAACCGCGCTGAAATCAGCGTACCACTATTCATTTTTTATTTTTTTATTTTATGATATAAGGGGTAAACGATGAACGAAGCCTGCTGGTAAACGATTACCGCCGCCCATGGACGCCCGTAACACCAGAGGCGTCACAAGTGCGTTGCCGGCCTTTGGGGGATGGGGAGGGGGATAAGAGGAGGGGTTGGGGTATGGGCCTCCGGTATCCTCACTCACTCGATGAAACACAGCGCAAGCGCCGTTTCACACCGATTTTCTGTGAGGCCGTGGTATCACTCCGGTCGAGCCGGCCCATTCGTGTCGAAGCATAGCTCTCCTACGGTTAAAATTAGTTCACACTAATACTATAAATTGGAAAGTAACTTTGTCTATCTGTAGCGCTTTCACGGTTAAGATGATGCACCGATGTCAATGCGATTTGTCATAGAGATACTTTCGACTACACGGTTGGCCTAATGGTTTCAGTGGTCGCCACACCGCTTCCTGCTGCGCCACGTGTTGTGGGTTCAAATCCTACATGGGACAACACTTTGTGTGATCCATAAATTGTTGTTCTAAGTCTGGGTGTACTTTGTGTCCGTTTCATGTATGTTTGTAAAGATCCCCGTGACACAGGATGTATAATGCGGGGGTTGTAAAAAAAAAACAAAAAAAAACATATACTTTTATTCTTCAGGAAATATATAGGCTACTTTGTACTACTATAACCGAGCCACCGACCGAGCTAATCATTTCATAAATAACTATATAATTATTCTATTCTCTAGATGAACACAAGTAATTAATGATTCTGTTAAAATGAGTAGGTACCTAATAAGTATATCATTGTAAATATACTGTTGTTATATTTCAAAATTATTTCCTAGAGTTGTTAATATCTTCCTTTTATCTAAAACTAAAGTATTTATCCGGTTAAGGATCGCCTCTGCTTACCCACTTGGGGATATAGCATTGAGTTTATGTATCTTCGAATAATGATAATACTTAATGTAACGCTAAAGATAAAATAAATGATATTATAATTAAACTGAATAGCTTTTTTTAACCGACTTAAAGAAAGGAAGAAGTTTCTCAATTCGTCCGTATATATTTCTATAAACAGGTTCTTCAATATAAGTAGGTAATATTTTTTGTATTTCATAGCTAAATTCTTAAGAAAGCGTAAGGCAATTTATCATGACATTCTACAAAGGTAAGAATATTTAAAAAATACAACTTTGGCGCTAGAAATATATCCTTCGCACGATAAAGGAAACGGTCACAAAGAACACCTAGTCTCAGAACAACAATTTGTGGATCACACGAAGTGTTGTCGATTTTATATATAACAGCTGGGCACAGCTTGAATATGTTATTATCCATATTAATATTATAAATTCGAAGGAAACTTTCTGTCTCTCCGTCTGTTATGCTTTTACTGCTAAAGTACCGAACTAATTTAAATGAGTTTCGGTAAAGAGATAGATTAGACCTTGGACAAGGATATAAGCTACTTCTTATCGCTATAACCAAACATACGGGAATACATGTAGGGGAAAACACGGGTAAAAGTCAGTGTATATCTTATATAAATTTCTCCTAAACGGCTGAACCGGTTTTAGTGATTTTTTTTGTATCTATTCCTGAGGATTCGAGAATGGTTTTAATTCAACTTGCGGCGTTACCTGCGGGTGAAGTTAACACCGCTGGTAACCCCGCGGGCATAAACTAGTAATATTATAAACGCGAAAGTTTGTATGGATGGATGTTTGTTACTCTTTTACGTAAAAACTACTCAACGGATTTGGATGAAATTTTACAGTAATATAGCTGATAACACATAGGCTTCAATTGGCCACGATAACCGACATATATGCGGGCGGAGCCGCGGGCGTAAACTAGTTAAGCATGAAGTAAAGTTTTTATGATCCATAGCACTTACCTCGTGTGAGTGCTGTCAGGTGATGCGCAGAAATGAGCATTGCTACTGGTGTTAGTCACAGCATGATATGGCGTAGGCTAGATGCAAGTAACAGAGATATTCTCGTATATCTATATATGTATTTATTCTTTATAATATATTATATGGATGTATATGTTTTTTGTGTAAAGCTTATTTCTATTGATAATGTTACCTCTGTGCACCACCTACCTTACAAGATTTTTACACCACCCTAAGGTTGACTGGAAGAGAATGCCTTGGGCATTAAGTCCGCCAATGTACAAAAGTGCATAAAGTTTTAAATAAATAAATAAATATTCTCAACAATTGAAAGTCCGTCACCATCTTCAACAACAGCCTAAAAGAACCTACTGAACATAGGTTTTTCTCTTCAAATGAAAAGACCTTACCTCACTTTAACTTCACTAAACAAATGGTGTATCGAAAGTTGACGATGAATAATTTTATTTCTAAATTCAATTACCTTTTTCTATGGAACAGGTGGCAAACGAGTAGACGTATGACGGTAACCGACTACCGCCGCCATGGACACCTGCAACACCAAAGCCGTCACAAGTGCGTTGCCGGCCTCTGCGGGAAGGGGGAGTAATCCAACGTCAGTATCCTCAGTCAATCGGTGAAACAAAGCGCTGGCGCTGTTTCACACCGTTTTTCTGTGAGGCCGTGGTATCACTCCGGTTGATTCATTCTGTCGGTCGGCCCATTCGTGCTGAGGCGTGGCTCTCCCGCGATAAATACTTCCTATCCTACATATACTCGTATTACACTAACTGTGCCCAATTTCATACTCTTGCGTTCGCATGATTTCAAAGGGGTACAAAGTGTTTTCTTCACATATTAATGTATAATTCTCATGTCACTTCGTTGCTCACGATTAACTTTTACAGCATTTAACCGATTTTCACTATTTTCTACCCGACTGCGAAAGTAGGGGTAAACGGCTTGTCATATTTTTTATGTGAGTGGTGTCAATAGATTCGTTTTAGTGCTGAGAGCATTAAAATTAAATAAAATACAAAATTAAGGATTTTTGGAGACAAAAAGCAATCTCAATAAAGAAAATGTTTTCAAAATAAATTTATTAACGGTGATTGCGTATATATATATATACTTATGTTTTCTTTAAAAAAGAAAACTGAATTTATAAAAGATCACAGATATTGATGCATTTCGGTTTTACCTACCAAAACTTCAGGATTCTAGGTTCAGCGGTTTGGGCCGTGCGTTGATCTCCGGGTATTTTAGTCAGTCAATCACCTTCCTCTTTTATATTTTATAAATATAGATAAATAGGTGGGCTAGATTCAAGTGCATAAGGAATTATAGTATTAGCACTATCTGTGTCTGGACTCAAATGAGTGTACGACTGCAAGGTTAGCTTAGTGGTTTAAGCGGCACGCCGCTTTCTACTCCACTGAGTGTCGTGGGTTCAAACTCCACATAGGACAACACTGTGTGTTTCAACGATAGTTGTTCTGAGTCTGAGCCGTTAAATGTAGTTTAAAAAGTCCCGTATAAAGTGCCTGCGACTGAAAATGTATTCCTAATGACTCCTGTATATAAGGCCTAGTGATCACCATCTAGAAAAGAAGTGAGGTGATAAATACCATTCTCTGTATCCTTAGCTTACTCTGTAACCACTTACTGTTGATAATGAGTTATCACTTATCANCATATACTCGTATTACACTAACTGTGCTCAATTTCATACTCTTTCGTTCGCATGATTTCAAAGGGGTACAAAGTGTTTTCTTCACATGTTAATGTATAATTCTCGTGTCACTTCGTTGCTCACGATTAACTCTTACAGCATTTAACCGATTTTCACTATTTTCTACCCGACTGCGAAAGTAGGGGTGTCAATAGATTCGTTTTAGTGCTGAGAGCATTAAAATTAAATAAAATACAAAATTAAGGATTTTTGGAGACAAAAAGCAATCTCAATAAAGAAAATGTTTTCAAAATAAATTGATTAATGGTGATTGCGTATATATATACTTATGTTTTATTTAAAAAAGAAAACTTAATTTATAAAAGATCACAGATATTGACGCATTTCGATTTTACCTACCAAAACTCAAATGAGTGTACGACTGCAAGGTTAGCTTAGTGGTTTAAGCGGTCGCACGCCGCTTTCTACTCCACTGAGTGTGGTGGGTTCAAACTCCCCATAGGACAACACTGTATGTTTCAACGATAGTTGTTCTGAGTCTGAGCCGTTAAATGTAGTTTAAAAAGTCCTGTATAAAGTGCCTGCGACTGAAAATGTATTCCTAATGACTCCTGTATATAAGGCCTAGTGATCACCATCTAGAAAAGAAGTGAGGGGATAATTACCATTCTCTGTATCCTTAGCTTACTCTGTAACCACTTACTGTTGATAATGAGTTATCACTTATCAGAAACACGAAGCTTTTAGGCTGAAAGGACTTTATCTGATAACTGCTATCAGCAACAACTTTTAGTAGTTTATTATTTTGGGGAATATAATGAAGTATATATGTAGTTATATAACGATTGTCATCTAAATACAAGTATAATGTTCAAAGTTAGTATATATATATATATATATATATATATATAGGGATCGCATCAGAAACGAGGTGATCCGACAAAGAACCAGGGTCATCGACATAGCCCACAGGATTAGCAAGCTGCGGAAGAACCGATAACCGTTGGGGTAAACGAGTTTTTGAGTGGAGACCGCGTCTCGGCAAACGTAGTATAGGACGTCCACAGGCCAGGTGGAGCGATGATTTGCGCAAGACGGCTAGCTGGAGCTGGATGCGAGAAGCCATAGCTCGAGCCAAGTGGCGTGAAATTGCAGAGGCCTATTTCCAGCAGTGGACTGCGATAGGCTGATGATATATTTATATACATAATATGCATGTATGGAGATGAATATGTATTTCCAGTTATATATATATATTCATTAGAATTACAAAATTTGGTCAAAACTCATTGCACCGTCAACTGCTACTGTCTCTCCGATACATTTTGATCCATCTTAAGGTTGCCTGGAAGAGATTGCTTTCGGCAATAAGGCCGCCCTTTGTACAACATATATATGTCGTTTTCTGTACTCTCTCGTAAAACTGTATTACCGTGTGCAAATAAAGAGTTTTCTATCTATCTATCTATATGTCTAAATGAAAACTACGCAGGGAAATTCCTCTGCGAGGAGAAAGAATACTTGTTACAAACCCAATTCCAGCCAGTTTATTTTCTGATTAATTTCATTGCGGGTTCCAAGATAGTTTTATTTTTTCTGGAACATGCAAAGTGTTATAACTCGGTGTGTTCCTGGGTCACTGCTGTTGATCCTGGTGTACAGGAGTTGCAGTGCTGGATGTTTGGGCGGGATTAGTCCCAAAAAAACCCTGTAGGTACCAATCGGCTTAGCTGCCTTAGTGTGGTAGGCTGAAACCTTATTTGAATAATTTGATTTGATTTCATTGATTACCTATTAGATTTGAATAAATTAATCTATACTATGATAAATATTATAAATTCGAAAGTAACTTTTTTATTTTTATGGAATATAATGAACCCACGTATAGCCTAATGGTAAGCTATTACCGTCGCCCACGGATACACGCAACTGCAGGGCGTCACAAGTCCGTAGCCGGGTTTTTAGAAAGGAGTACGCTCTTTTCTTGAATATTTGAAGGTCGTATTGGTCCTCGAATACCGCAGGTGACATTTCATTCCACAGTTTTGTTGTGTTTGTGTGTGCAGGGGATGGGGGAGGGGTTGTCTTATCTGGCTCCGGTATCCTCCCTCACTCGATGAAGCACAGCGCAGGCGCTGTTGGATCTGCAATATATAAAATATATATATCGCCGGCCGGCTCGACCAGTGCAGTGATACCACGGCCTCACATCTGTGAGACCGTGGTATTACTGCACTGGTCGAGCCGGCCCTTGCATGCTGAAGCGTGGCTCTACCAAGGTGACTGTCTGTCTATAAGTAAGGCTTTCATGACTAAACCGCTTGTCAGATTTAGATGGATTTCTGTGTAGAGATTACAACTTTAGTCATAATCAATATAAATGAGACAAAGCTAGTAATGTTCATAAAATAATACTAAAGGCGTTAATAAAAAGCTGTCTTAAATGGCTGCAGTTAATAGCAGTTACGGTAATCACTTACCATGGCGGTTAGAATGAAAAGCAACCATAATAAGCGGTACGGCTATATGTTAACTCCTTCCATCCCCACCTCCTGGGCGTGTCTTCTCTGACGTCATCCACCCCCGCATATTGGGAGGGGGTGACTACCACCCTTTGAAGGGGGTCCGTATCGACAAATTGTTCTATGTTGGAGATGTCTCTGAAACCCTGGGAGTGGTGATCACAAAGAGTATGTAGGTAGGTACATCTGTGCAAATAATATAATTGAAGTATTTTATGTCATTTTAAATTAACAACTTTGTACTTAATGCCTATGAATAAATGCCATATATATTGTACTAACATAAGAAATTAATAGTTAAAAATTTTGTCGGTCTATTTGTTCCGGCTAATCTTTAGAACGGCAGGAACGAATTTGACGGGACTTTCACTGGCAGATAGCCGATATAAGGAGTAACTTAGGTTAATTTTTTAGACGAATTTTGCCCTGGATCTATAAATCAATAACCGTCGGTAACGCCGCGACGCACAGCTTTATAATAAATAATCGCTAAAATCGACTAAATATGGAAAACTGTACTAATGCCTGTATCTCGTATATGACAACAATTTGTTGCATAAATTGTGGTTCTGAGTCTGGGTGTCCTTTGTGTCCGTCGCTACAAACATAGGAAGAATTAATAAACGGGAGTTGGCCTTAGGAAAAAATACAATAGAATAAAAAAAACACAAAGCAATCACGAGGACTGACGATATAAGTGAAAAGTTTCAAGGTATTGGAGCCACGCTGATTTCAGCACGAATGAGCCGGCTCAAACGGGGTGGTACTACCCTCGCACAGAAGAACAACTAAAATGATAGCATTCGTGCTGTCGTGTTTCGTTGGTGGGTGCTAGTCCGGAGAACCAATGATGCATCTCAAAAGGTCGCCATAATGTGGGTAACCATGATGCATTGTTGCGTTGTCTGCGTTCACAATGCATATGGTGACCACCACTCTTGGATTCTGCTCATGCTCTCCATCAGACTCATACATAAATAACACTATAAACAAACAATTTTTATTATTGGATGTTCCAATTAATTGTTTTGTTACATTCAAAGAACTTACTCCCCATACAAACGTGCTAAAAGTAGTATTCACTTAAAAAAAATCTGGGTCTTAGTCGACACCTGTAAGTGTAGCTCAAGATATGTACTAGGCTATGCACTATTCCATTCAACCTCACCTCTTCACCTCTTTATAATATTAGTTTAAATTAAAGATAATTTAAGAAATACTTCAAAATTAAAACCAAAATGTTTCAAATCGCCTTTTTATCTGCCTCTGCGTAGAGTTAGGTAATAAGGCGATTTGAAACATTTTAATTTTAAAGCGATCTAATGAGACCTCGCTATTTTCTGAACCACAAAGAGAACACATGGTTTTACATAATAGTTTTCTTTAAATGTCGATAGAGGGCGTTGTGCATTCTATCTGAATCGCGATATTATTGTTGTCAGTCGTAAGAAACCAGTGTAATATTTTTTAAGGAACCAACTCAGGGAAACAATACAATATTTTAGAACAAGTGACAATTTGCAGTTTTATTCACTCGACTTAGTCCATGAGTGGCGATGGTCGCTTACAGTCAGGCGATCATCTATTTCATAAAACAAAACAATACCCGATGATTGATTAATTTTAAGCCATAGCATTATTTTTACAGAACTTTATTTTTCTCCAAAGTAATTAACTACAAATTGCACTTCATGAGAAACATTTAACAAAAAAAATAAGATTTACATACATAGGAGTGAGTTTAATGATATTTTTATTTAAACTTTTTAACAGGGAAGCACCCACATTATCATGTCTTACACCTTCTCTGTCCCAAAAAATTAAAATAATCTGATATTAGGAGTAATCACACTCAGTTAGGACTTACAATTAAATAAACACTTTATGCTCGAAAAAAAAACAATAGTCATAAGCCCATGATCAACAGTAAACACGCTTAAATTATTTTAAATAAACCATACTTGATGGTATACAGTTATATTTGAATAAATGTTTAATTTATTATTCATCCTGACAAAAATAGTATAAACCTTTCTCATCTACTTCTTCAAATCCCTTGAGGACTTTAACACAATAGCTCTTAGACTTATCTCCTATGCCTTCAGAAGGACGTTTTTTTAATCGTTAAAACACCGAGGTTTTGGGAATACCTCGGTGTTTTCACGATTAAATTTTTCGGTAGTCCCCATCAGAATATAATTGTGTATTTATAACTTTATATATCCAGTTATATAAAATGTAAAGTGTATTTTAGTATAGGTCAAAAGGTGTTCAATTGAGTTCATATTTTCACATGATATTCAAACCTATTCAAAGAATGTTTTTATATATTTTCGCTTTATTTTTCAAGCTCCTTTCTTATTATATACAACCATAACAGGCCACAACGAAGCGAGGCATAGTTTATCAATATCATTTATTTCCCTAAAAGCTACTTGTAACAACAATATTATCGCACCACGTACTGTAGAGTGTTAGAGAGCTTTCTGTTTGTTATATCTCACGGGGGCAAGGACGGGTCGCGCCGTAAGTGTTCAAGTATCCTTGAATAGTCATACCCGGCCCGGTGTTTACACGTCTACAAAACGATTTATTAGACCCATTTCTACTGGTCCCTAATAATATTATAAATTTGAGATAATACTGTCTGTATGTTGCTGAATTGCTGAACTGATTATAACGGAGTTTGACTTATTTACGTTATATATTATGTTTTACTGCGAAAACCGATATACTTGTGGATCACACAAAGTGTTGGCATATGTGGAATTTGAACCCACAACACTCAGTGCAGTAGAAAGCGGCGTGGCGGCTTCTTAATCAACTACGCCAAACGTGTATTACTGTACATGATTATATTGTACACATATATGTAGCTATAGACGAGAACGTAGGCGTAAAAGTAGTGGGTGGAATATCCCCCTACTTTGAGGGAACCAGTGTGTGGTTACGTAGCTGTACAGTACGACTGAAAAGGTCGAAGTTCAATATTTGTTCTGTGAAACAAACAGTACGAGCTGTTAATGGAAGTGCATTATGTTGATATATTTAGTTTCTGTTAGCCTTTATGTTGAAACATTGTCATAGATAAAATAGTATGTGTCTAAAAATGTATTAAATATACAGGCGGATGCAAGCCACAGATAGTACTACTAATTATGTGGTACATACACATAGTACACACTAGTGTTTGAGACCTTAGCACAATTGAGCCAACTCCACGGAGGGTTTACAAGAAGAGAAAAAGTTGAAAAACTAAAACCCTACTATGAAAAAACTTTTGATCAAATTTAAATAGCGTATTTCATTTGGATCGTAATTATTAATCTATTGACACTTCATTCTTCAAAATCGATTAGAGGTATAGATGCTATGGTGAAACATATATATGTATATACACATCTAGACTGCCAAAACGTTTTGACGTAAAAAAACTGTAACATCTCATCAAAAGATTTAATAATCCACTGTTTGATATAGATCTCTTCTACGCAAGAACATTTTGACATGCCTTACGGAGATCGTTCTTTGTCTTTGCGAAAGACGATCCCCATTTCATGTCATCCATATTTTTGATATTTTTTATCATTAATTCCATCACGACGAAGACTTGAAGACTGTCAACTGACTGACTGACTGACTGTCGGTTGTCGACTTAGAATTGAAGACTTGAAATACTTGACATTCGCAGAAATAGCTGATCCGGCTGATTGCCATATCACCAAAAGAAGAAGAAGACATGCCTTACCACACTGGCCAGATTGGTCGATTTAAAGAAAAAAAATTCAAGTTTTCTTTAATTTTTCAGTGGTGATTCCTATGTAGGTTACTCCTGTAGTCNTTGTTTTGATCCGCCATATTGGTTTCATTCTCTTTGTTCTATAGTGTCGTAGTACTTTTTTACATTGCTTGACTATAGTGTATTTTCTAGCGCATGAAGTAATGCATAATGATTGTAATCGGATTTTTAAATATTTTTTAAGCTTCTTTCTCATATATAAGACTAATTTGAATGATTTCAAAAGCTAATTATTTTTACAAGTTATATTTTCTAAGACGACTTTGAAGGTCTTTTTAAGGACATCTAAAACTAAGTAGGTGAAAAAAAATTAGAGGTCTTGCGTGGTTCATTTTTCTTTGTATCATTACAAATCATTGTTAGCACTAAAGTAATCTTTAAAAATCTAATCAATCTTTTAGGGAAAAGTGGAAATATTTAAATCTTTGTAATTACGTCAGTTGCTTGACACAAATAATATAGTATTTTAGGACAACTAAGAACAATGGATTATATTTTGAGATGAGAACAAAGAAAATAATAAATGATATAAGGATAAATTTTAGTTTGGAACTTTAAACAAAACCATTTTTACAACGAGAAATATATATAGGAAATAAAACATATCTATCCTATTGATATATACACAAAAGACAACTCCCGTTTTAATAAATATAGATGATGTGTTGCGCGGGACTTTACAAACACACATGAAACGGACACAGAGAACACCTAGACTCAAAACAACAATTTGTGGACACAAAGTGTTGCCCCGTGTTTGATTTGAACCCATAACACTTGGCGCAGTAGAAACCGGCGTGCCAACCACTAAAATCACTAGGCCAACTCTGCAGTTATTACTCCTATTACCTTATATTTATTTTACGAAAAATACACTACAAGAAGTGTAAGACAAAAACCACGCATATTTAATGTAAATCAGCCTAATGCGACTATGTTGAGTTAATGCCAGCTAAAGATACAACTAAAGGCTCTTTTGTTAGAGAGGATCGGGGTGAGTGATGTGTGAAGAAGTAGGCATATTATATTTATAATGTAATAAAGTAGTGAGAGATATTTATACATGTAGATAATAGCGCGTCTTGCCAACAAGCTTAACGGCTTGGCGAGAATTTGTTTAAATTATTATCACGTGTAAAATGTTTTTATTTAAATAAATAAAAATAACCAAATGACCATAATTATGTACACTCTCCCTATCAATATAATGGGCGTTATATACCTTAGAATTATTAAGCCGCTGTTCCGAGCAATACGGCTCTCGTCTCAAGAATATTGCTTTTTGGAGATCCCCAACTAGCTTAGGACTTAGTGAGTTTTAAAACATCTAAATTCATTTTTTAATATGTTATCATTTCACATAAGGCTATCAGATATTAGGTATACTATAGAAATCAAATATAGCTCACTAAGAATCCATAATATTTTATTCGTGGTGCTTCTTGGTTTGAAGAAGGTTATTTAGACTTTGTCTCCCGCTTTGCTAAGGAGAGAAGTGGACATATTATATTTCCAACTCCTCCAGTTTTCTTCTGATTAATTTCGTTACAGGTTCCAAGACAGTTTAATTTTTTCTGGGACTTCCTGAGTGTCATAACTCAGTGTTTTCGTGGGTCACTGCTGTTGATCTTGGTGTACGGGAGTTACAGTGGTGGGTTTGTGGGCGGGATTAGTCCTATGGAACAAGGTTATCTGATCCCTAAATAAACAAAGCTATGTTACGGTAACCGGACCACTAATAAATATAGCTATATATTTCTTAATACAACATTTTGAAATCTCTTTGATTATCATCATCATTAGGTCCGGGATGACAAAGCATCTCATTAGGCCACCATAATGTGAGTTACCATGCTGCATTGTCCTCAAACGCAATGAGGCTGATGACCGCCGCTTTTACCGCCGCCTTAGCATAAAAAACACTTGGATATTGTTATGATCTTCACAATTATTTGATTATTAGTATTGTACCTTCTAACTCTGAATATTCCAGGATTAAAAAACATAATAAGGCAGTTTAAAAGAACTATTCGCCCTATTTTTCTTTACTTTTTTAAATATTTTATTAAGAAGCTTTTTAGATGAGCTAATTTTATTTTAAAGTTTACTTCTAAGACTGTGTGTGCTTGCAGGGCGAGAGAATGGCGTCACTCTCAGGACAAGGCACTCCCAAACTGACCTCCTCCGTCGGCAACCTCTACTATGACTGTGAGTTCTTTTATATACCATTATCTATGTAAGTATATAGTAATTGAATTGCTGATTCACCAAAGAAGAACCTAAGAAACTTAAGATATATA